>CALZFC010000001.1:7132500-7620000 GCA_945643635.1 Allodiplogaster sudhausi | reverse complement strand
CTCTGTTGTGACAACAACTCCTTGTGTGAAGTGGACCACGCACAAGGGTACCCTAGGTGGGAAGTCCTTTAAGGCACCCACCCCTTGTGAGATATGGCCTTTAGGCTTCACAAGGTACTTGGTGAGAGTCCAATGCACTCTCACCTCTTGTGGGAAGTCCGTTAAGGCACCCACAAGCCCTCCCCTTTCTTCTGTCACAGCATTGAGATCTTTTTTTGCTCTCTCTCTCTCTCTCTCTCTCTCTCTCTCTCTGTCTGTCTCTCTTTCTCTCTCTGTTGTGACAACAACTCCTTGTGTGAAGTGGACCACGCACAAGGGTACCCTAGGTGGGAAGTCCTTTAAGGCACCCACCCCTTGTGAGATATGGCCTTTAGGCTTCACAAGGTACTTGGTGAGAGTCCAATGCACTCTCACCTCTTGTGGGAAGTCCGTTAAGGCACCCACAAGCCCTCCCCTTTCTTCTGTCACAGCATTGAGATCTTTTTGCTCTCTCTCTCTCTCTCTCTCTCTCTCTTTGTCTGTCTCTCTTTCTCTCTGTCTGTCTCTCTTTCTCTCTCTGTTGTGACAACAACCCCTTGTGTGAAGTGGACCACGCACAAGGGTACCCTAGGTGGGAAGTCCGTTAAGGCACCCACCCCTTGTGAGATATGGCCTTTAGGCTTCACAAGGTACTTGGTGAGAGTCCAATGCACTCTCACCTCTTGTGGGAAGTCCGTTAAGACACCCACAAGCCCTCCCCTTTCTTCTGTCACAGCATTGAGATCTTTTTTGCTCTCTCTCTCTCTCTCTCTCTCTCTCTCTCTCTGTCTCTCTTTCTCTCTCTGTTGTGACAACAACTCCTTGTGTGAAGTGGACCACGCACAAGGGTACCCTAGGTGGGAAGTCCTTTAAGGCACCCACCCCTTGTGAGATATGGCCTTTAGGCTTCACAAGGTACTTGGTGAGAGTCCAATGCACTCTCACCTCTTGTGGGAAGTCCGTTAAGGCACCCACAAGCCCTCCCCTTTCTTCTGTCACAGCATTGAGATCTTTTTTTGCTCTCTCTCTCTCTCTCTCTCTCTCTGTCTGTCTCTCTTTCTCTCTCTGTTGTGACAACAACTCCTTGTGTGAAGTGGACCACGCACAAGGGTACCCTAGGTGGGAAGTCCTTTAAGGCACCCACCCCTTGTGAGATATGGCCTTTAGGCTTCACAAGGTACTTGGTGAGAGTCCAATGCACTCTCACCTCTTGTGGGAAGTCCGTTAAGGCACCCACAAGCCCTCCCCTTTCTTCTGTCACAGCATTGAGATCTTTTTTCCTCTCTCTCTCTCTCTCTCTCTCTGTCTCTCTTTCTCTCTCTGTTGTGACAACAACTCCTTGTGTGAAGTGGACCACGCACAAGGGTACCCTAGGTGGGAAGTCCTTTAAGGCACCCACCCCTTGTGAGATATGGCCTTTAGGCTTCACAAGGTACTTGGTTAGAGTCCAATGCACTCTCACCTCTTGTGGGAAGTCCGTTAAGGCACCCACAAGCCCTCCCCTTTCTTCTGTCACAGCATTGAGATCTTTTTTTGCTCTCTCTCTCTCTCTCTCTCTCTCTCTCTCTCTCTCTGTCTGTCTCTCTTTCTCTCTCTGTTGTGACAACAACTCCTTGTGTGAAGTGGACCACGCACAAGGGTACCCTAGGTGGGAAGTCCTTTAAGGCACCCACCCCTTGTGAGATATGGCCTTTAGGCTTCACAAGGTACTTGGTGAGAGTCCAATGCACTCTCACCTCTTGTGGGAAGTCCGTTAAGGCACCCACAAGCCCTCCCCTTTCTTCTGTCACAGCATTGAGATCTTTTTTGCTCTCTCTCTCTCTCTCTCTCTCTCTCTTTGTCTGTCTCTCTTTCTCTCTGTCTGTCTCTCTTTCTCTCTCTGTTGTGACAACAACCCCTTGTGTGAAGTGGACCACGCACAAGGGTACCCTAGGTGGGAAGTCCGTTAAGGCACCCACCCCTTGTGAGATATGGCCTTTAGGCTTCACAAGGTACTTGGTGAGAGTCCAATGCACTCTCACCTCTTGTGGGAAGTCCGTTAAGACACCCACAAGCCCTCCCCTTTCTTCTGTCACAGCATTGAGATCTTTTTTGCTCTCTCTCTCTCTCTCTCTCTCTCTCTCTCTCTTTGTCTGTCTCTCTTTCTCTCTCTGTTGTGACAACAACCCCTTGTGTGAAGTGGACCACGCACAAGGGTACCCTAGGTGGGAAGTCCGTTAAGGCACCCACCCCTTGTGAGATATGGCCTTTAGGCTTCACAAGGTACTTGGTGAGAGTCCAATGCACTCTCACCTCTTGTGGGAAGTCCGTTAAGGCACCCACAAGCCCTCCCCTTTCTTCTGTCACAGCATTGAGATCTTTTTTCCTCTCTCTCTCTCTCTCTCTCTCTCTCTCTCTCTGTCTCTCTTTCTCTCTCTGTTGTGACAACAACCCCTTGTGTGAAGTGGACCACGCACAAGGGTACCCTAGGTGGGAAGTCCGTTAAGGCACCCACCCCTTGTGAGATATGGCCTTTAGGCTTCACAAGGTACTTGGTGAGAGTCCAATGCACTCTCACCTCTTGTGGGAAGTCCGTTAAGGCACCCACAAGCCCTCCTCTTTCTTCTGTCACAGCATTGAGATCTTTTTTTGCTCTCTCTCTCTCTCTCTCTCTCTCTGTCTGTCTCTCTTTCTCTCTCTGTTGTGACAACAACTCCTTGTGTGAAGTGGACCACGCACAAGGGTACCCTAGGTGGGAAGTCCTTTAAGGCACCCACCCCTTGTGAGATATGGCCTTTAGGCTTCACAAGGTACTTGGTGAGAGTCCAATGCACTCTCACCTCTTGTGGGAAGTCCGTTAAGGCACCCACAAGCCCTCCCCTTTCTTCTGTCACAGCATTGAGATCTTTTTTTGCTCTCTCTCTCTCTCTCTCTCTCTCTGTCTGTCTCTCTTTCTCTCTCTGTTGTGACAACAACTCCTTGTGTGAAGTGGACCACGCACAAGGGTACCCTAGGTGGGAAGTCCTTTAAGGCACCCACCCCTTGTGAGATATGGCCTTTAGGCTTCACAAGGTACTTGGTGAGAGTCCAATGCACTCTCACCTCTTGTGGGAAGTCCGTTAAGGCACCCACAAGCCCTCCCCTTTCTTCTGTCACAGCATTGAGATCTTTTTTCCTCTCTCTCTCTCTCTCTCTCTCTCTCTCTCTGTCTCTCTTTCTCTCTCTGTTGTGACAACAACTCCTTGTGTGAAGTGGACCACGCACAAGGGTACCCTAGGTGGGAAGTCCTTTAAGGCACCCACCCCTTGTGAGATATGGCCTTTAGGCTTCACAAGGTACTTGGTTAGAGTCCAATGCACTCTCACCTCTTGTGGGAAGTCCGTTAAGGCACCCACAAGCCCTCCCCTTTCTTCTGTCACAGCATTGAGATCTTTTTTTGCTCTCTCTCTCTCTCTCTCTCTCTCTCTCTCTCTCTGTCTGTCTCTCTTTCTCTCTCTGTTGTGACAACAACTCCTTGTGTGAAGTGGACCACGCACAAGGGTACCCTAGGTGGGAAGTCCTTTAAGGCACCCACCCCTTGTGAGATATGGCCTTTAGGCTTCACAAGGTACTTGGTGAGAGTCCAATGCACTCTCACCTCTTGTGGGAAGTCCGTTAAGGCACCCACAAGCCCTCCCCTTTCTTCTGTCACAGCATTGAGATCTTTTTGCTCTCTCTCTCTCTCTCTCTCTCTCTCTCTTTGTCTGTCTCTCTTTCTCTCTGTCTGTCTCTCTTTCTCTCTCTGTTGTGACAACAACCCCTTGTGTGAAGTGGACCACGCACAAGGGTACCCTAGGTGGGAAGTCCGTTAAGGCACCCACCCCTTGTGAGATATGGCCTTTAGGCTTCACAAGGTACTTGGTGAGAGTCCAATGCACTCTCACCTCTTGTGGGAAGTCCGTTAAGACACCCACAAGCCCTCCCCTTTCTTCTGTCACAGCATTGAGATCTTTTTTGCTCTCTCTCTCTCTCTCTCTCTCTCTCTCTCTCTGTCTGTCTCTCTTTCTCTCTCTGTTGTGACAACAACTCCTTGTGTGAAGTGGACCACGCACAAGGGTACCCTAGGTGGGAAGTCCTTTAAGGCACCCACCCCTTGTGAGATATGGCCTTTAGGCTTCACAAGGTACTTGGTGAGAGTCCAATGCACTCTCACCTCTTGTGGGAAGTCCGTTAAGGCACCCACAAGCCCTCCCCTTTCTTCTGTCACAGCATTGAGATCTTTTTTTGCTCTCTCTCTCTCTCTCTCTCTCTCTCTATCTCTCTCTGTCTGTCTCTCTTTCTCTCTCTGTTGTGACAACAACCCCTTGTGTGAAGTGGACCACGCACAAGGGTACCCTAGGTGGGAAGTCCGTTAAATCACCCACCCCTTGTGAGATATGCCCTTTAGGCTTCTCAAGGTACTTGGTGAGAGTCCAATGCACTCTCACCTCTTGTGGGAAGTCCGTTAAGGCACCCACAAGCCCTCCCCTTTCTTCTGTCACAACATTGAGAACTTTATTTTTGAGACACCAACCCCTTGTGTGAAGTGGACCACGCACAAGGGTACCCTAGGTGGGAAGTCCGTTAAGGCACCCACCGCTTGTGAGATATGGCCTTTAGGCTTCACAAGTAATTGGTGAGAGTCCAATGCACTCTCACTTCTTGCGGGAAGTCCGTTAAGGCACCCACAAGCCCTCCCTTTCTTCTGTCACAACATTTAGAAATTTACTTTTTGAGACACCAACCCCTTGTGTGAAGTGGACCACGCACAAGGGTACCCTAGGTGGGAAGTCCGCTAAGGCACCCACCCCTTGTGAGATATGGCCTTTAGGCTTCACAAGGTAATTGGTGAGAGTCCAATGCACTCTCACCTCTTGTGGGAAGTCCGTTAAGGCACCCACAAGCCCTCCCCTTTCTTCTGCCAATTCTAAGAATGATAATGATGAATGGACTATCAAGTCCTAAAACCGATTTTGATGAATGGACCACCAAGTCTGAAAACTGATAATGATGATGAATGGACCATGAAGTCTGAAAACTGTGGTTATAAATCAGTCATGAGATTAATGGGACGAAACGGTTACAACTCTTATATCCTGAAACAAGTTCTCATCTGATGAGTCCCGCCTGTTAATTTATGATCATTGAATTTTTGATTGATGAATGGACCAGCAAGTCTAAAACTGATGATGATGAATGGACCACCAAGTCTGAAAACTGTGATTATAAATCTGTCATGAGATTAATGGGACGAAACGGGTAAACCATTATAACTTGAAACAGGTTCTCATCTGATGAGTCCCGCCTGTTAGTTTATGATCATTGAATTTTTGAATTGATGAACGGACCACCAAGTCTAAAGACTGATAATGATGAACAATGGACCATCAAGTCTGAAAACTGTGATTGATAATAAATCCGTCATGAGATTAATGGGACGAAACGGGTAAAAAATTATAACTTGAAACAGGTTCTCATCTGATGAGTCCCGCCTGTTAGTTTATGATCATTGAAATTTTGAACTGATCAATGGACCACCAAGTCTAAAAACTGATAATGATGAACAATGGACCATCAAGTCTGAAAACTGTGATAATAAATCCGTCATGAGATTAATGGGACGAAACGGGTAAATCATTATAACTTGAAACAGGTTCTCATCTGATGAGTCCCGCCTGTTAGTTTATGATCATTGAAATTTTGAACTGATCAATGGACCACCAAGTCTGATGTACAGGCAATGCCAGAAATCGATGACGAAGTTCACTACTTTAGTGATGATGAAGAAGGCAACCTTGAGTATGTTGTATCCTCCGATGAGGAGGAGAATCTCCAAGAAGAGGAAGAAATGAACTGAAGAAAGACGACAGTCTAATTGCTCAGTGAGCAAGTACCTGTGAATATCTTGCGAGAAGCAAATGGCGGGTAAATAACAAGTATGCGCAAATTAAATGCGTTGTTTGAATATGAAATCTAATATCTTGCAAGATGCAAATGACAAGTAATTTGCTTTTTTGAATGAGAAATTACATATTTTAATAACAAAATCCCGTCGCGAGATTAAAGGGGCGAAACGGGTTTACATATATGCATATTGCCAGGTTCTCGCCTGACGAGATCCCCGCCTGGCATAATTTTGATTTCAACAAAATTATAATGTTATAATAAAAACAATTATTTACCAGATTAACATCCCGTCGCGAGATTAATGGGGCGAAACGGGTACATACGTACAAATTTAGCCAAGTTCTCGCCTGACGAGTTCCCCGCCTGGCATAATATTGATTTCAATAAAATTATTCGAATTTAAAAGTTATACTTAAAAGTTATCCACATTTATACTCTAAAATAGGGTCACCATTTGTTTATCATATTCTTATTTTCCTAATTGGATGCTGTTAAAGTTGGGCAAAACTATGTCAAATAAAAAAATTTTCATACATACAATTTTAATAACATCTCTCTGTATTAGAATATTCCTTTTCACACATATCCTTCTTTCCTTCCCGTCCCACATTAGCATTGCCACGTGTTCATGCTCATTCTTGTTTTCCTCGTATTATGTCAGCAGTTAGTTTCCCCTTGCTGCCTTTTCATGAGCGGTTGCTTTCGTTTCTGTTGGCCGATCGATCGTTGCTGAGATAAACGGGGAGCTCCGCGAATTTTTCTTTCCAAGTGCTTTATATCATCTGACATCCTGTATATGTGCCTGTGTGTTTCTTAAGCTCTCTCTCTCTTTGTTTCTCTCTCTCTCTCTCTCTATCTCTCTCTCTCTCTTTTCTCAGGGCTACGATGAAACCTTGCACCCTATAACTCCTTTTTTATCTCTGTCTCTCTCTTTCTCTCTCTCTCTATCCCTCGTTCTCTCTCTCTCCCTCGTTCTCTCTCTCGCGTTCTATATCATCGATTATGCGACCTATTGCGTGTACTCTAACCCATCTCAGCTGTTGCAGCACGCATACCTTGCAAATATAATTTTACCAGCTCAATCTTATCACAAAGAAATGTTATATTTATTTTTAGTTTTTAGATAGACGTTGGTGGTGGTGGGATTTGAGCCCACCACTATCATAATTAATTTCTGACTGCAGATAAAACGGGCGATTGTGAAGACGACGAACGCTGCTGCTACTTCAAGAACAAGACGCAAGTCAAGGTTAGGCAACAGAAAGAGAGGAAGAAAGAGAGCGAAGGAGAGAGAGAGAGAGAGAGAGAGAGAAAGCAAGAGAGAGAGAGAAAAAATAAAGAGAGAAACTTTACCGCCTCTCAAACTATTTCGTTCACTTTTAATTCTAGCACAATCCCTCTTCAATCTCTCTTTCTCTTCGTCTTCTCATCCACTATCCGGCAATTATTCTCTGGGCTGAGATAAAACCTCGCACCCAATCTCTCTGTTGCCGCCCTCTTTCAATATTTCTCTCTTCATAGCGCTCTCCACTACATTCGAATATCGTAGGCTTGTGCCGTGTTCTAAACTTAATAATGTTTGTAAAAATTCACACTTGCCTAGGTCTGTCATTAAATTAAATTTTTCGTGTTATCCAAAGGTTTTATTGTGAAAAATTTTTTTACGAATTAATTGAGAGAAAATGGAGAGTGGCATAATTATGAGACGGAGAGAGAGAGGAGGATAGAAAGCGAGCGAGAGAGAGAGAGAGAGAGAGAGAGAGAGGGAAGAGGAACGTCACAGCAAGCAACGGCAGAGACCATGAGAATTTTTTGGTATATTCTTTATTACTCTAAATGTCTTTCGCTCATGCGTTTTGCTTCGATCTCCCACTTACTCTCCATTTTTTCTCTCTCTCCCTCTCTCTCTCTCTCTTTTTTTTTCTCACGGCTACGATGAAACCTCGTACCCAATTACTCCATTTCCATATCTCTCTCTCTCCATCTCTTTCTCTCTCTCTCTCTCTCTCTCTTTCTCTTTCTCGCTTTCTATATCATCGATTGTGCGACCTTTTGCGTGTCCTCTAACCCACCTCTGCTGCTGCACCTGGGTTACCTTACACGTAAAATTTACGTTTGCCAGCTCAATCTCATCACGAAGGAATGTTTTTTATTATATATGTTTGATTTTTAGATGGATATTGGTGGTGGTGGGATTTAAGCCCACCACTAACTACCACCGTCAATTTCCGACTGCTGATAAAACGGGATATTGCGAAGACGACGAACGTTGCTGCAACTTCAAGAGCAAGACGCAAGTAAAGGTTAGGTTAGAGAAAGATAGAAAGAAAGAGAGAAAAGGAGAAGAGAGAGAGATAGATAGATAGAGAAAGAGAAAGAAAGAGAGAAAGTTTACCTCCTCTCAAACACTTTCGTTCAATTTCTATTTCTAACTCAAACCCTCTTCTGTACCTCTTTATCTTCGTATTCTCATCCACTATACGGCAATTTTTCACTGTGCTGAGATAAAACATCGCACCCAATTTCTCTGTTGCAGCCCTCTTTCAATAAAAAGAAAACTTTTGTTGCAATATAATATCTGAATTTCGTTATTTGATTTATCAGTACTTTTCCTGACATGCATGCATTCCTCCCACTTACTTTTCATTTGTCTCAATCCGTTTTCTTTCTATCTTTACCTTTCTGCAGGTGAGCATCGAGTTGTATGCGAGTTACGTGTGGCTGTGAACTGCTACGCAAGAGAGCGTCAGGCTCTTGAAGTTTGTTCTACATTTAATTTATTTCTTTCATTTTAATTCCAATTTTTATCTGGTCCTTCAGTACTTGCTTGGAAATCATCAAATAGTTGAGTGTAGGTGTGAAAAACTCGAGTAAAAAGTCTATTATTATGTCTTTGAAAAAAATATTGAGCAGAAAAAAAAACTACTGTTGAACAACATGAGGGTGTAAAAAAGGGATAGCTTATTTTCTAAACTCCAACAAACAGCTGTTTGATATTTCACAAGATCCTTTAGCTAAATCACATCTTATTGATAATATTCTTTCTAAAAAAAAAACCAGAAAATAAACTAAAAAAACTAGTAACTTTGTTTATCAATTCTGCGCTACATCAACAAGTGTTAATTTTGAATTTAAATTCACAGTTTCCCAAACAGAAAGTACAGTACTAACCAACTGCTTATCATTGTCCTTTAATGTAATTTTTTTATTTTGGATCTCGTAGATTTAGTCTTCCCATGCTGATTTCATGAGATTTAAATTTAGGATTTGTTTTGAATATGAGAAAACCTTGTTTAATTCTACCATTTAAAATAGTCATGCCGCCGAAGCCAAATGTGAAGAAGAGCGATGCTGCTCCGGATCCCTTGTTTCATTTGAAAAATGACATCCGAAAGGAGCAGATGCGTCAAGGTTGCCGAGAAATGTTCCTGACTTTTGGGCCTGGTTAGTTCTTGATTCCGTTCTATTATGTTCAAATTTTGTGTATATAATATGCTACATTACTCGTACTTCTTGTAGATGGAACGCCGCCAGTTGTTTATGCAAAGAAGACGCTTTTTCTTCTGCTGACGGAGAAAGCTGATAAGCTTAACGGAGTGTCTCCTCTACTTGCCCTCCCTGACATCTTCAGGGAGGGCAAGAGCCCGGGAAACGAGAATGCTGCGATTTTTCGTCTGAGATTCGTCAATGCCCACATCTTGGACATTGTCCAGAAAATCATTCTCACGTGAGACATACATTATTCCGTTATATATCCTTTTCTTCTTGTGTTCTTAGCATTTGCGTTACAATTTATTTCCAGTGACTCCTGGTCGGAGAAGGTCATCAAGATCTCGCTCCCGTATCACCATACGGCTAACGGGCTGCTTCTTCAACATCTCCACCGAGAAGGGAAAGGATTTGGCAAGGCCAAATACCAGATGAAGTACTACAACCGAGGTATGTTTTCTATTTCTAAAAATCTAAAAAAAACACATGTTACAAGCTTTACACTATTTCCTGTATATATTCTGTTTGTCTTGCAGCTTTCTACTACGACCTGACGAAGGAAATGCAAGACACAGTGACCGAGTCGAACTTGTCTGAAGAAGATACGGCTGAACGGAAGCCCTCTTCCCTCTTTCTCCAGGACTTTGTTATGGCCGAGAATTTGCGATACACTCATTTCTCTTTCATTTTGTGTCAAACAATCCGGATAGCAGGGTTATCATGCCAAATTGGTAAATTTTTAACTATATTTTTATAAGTTAACTGGTCGTAAGTCCTTTGTAGTTTTGCAGGAGAAGGGGCTCCTGAAAGAAGAGCAAAACGAGCGGAAGAAATTCAAGTTGGACGGTAATTATTTCTCTTTATATGTCCGCTCGATCTAACATATTAGATGTTGTAACTTAATCCCACTTATCACAACAACATGTGGCTTAAATTATGGTCCGTGGAGGGTTTCAGTGTCGTGAAAACGCATGTTTTACCCTAAGAAATACAATGATCCATATTAAATTTCTTTTTGATTTCCCTGATATCGTAAAGTTTATCATTAGCACTTTAAAGTTTCGATATAACACCGATATATCATTTACTTTATATTCCGCATTTTCATTATCCATATCTTTTAGATGAGGATGAGAAGGAAGAAGCGGCTGAGAAGAAGAAGAGAGACGAAGAAAAGAAACGAAAAGAACAAGACAGGAAGAGAGAGGAAGAGGGGACGAAGAATGATAATGGTAATACTTACATATTTTTATTTATTTTTTTCCATCGTTTTACAGCTCGAAATCAGGAAACGAAATGTACATTATACTAACACGTTCATGTATTTATTGCTTAAGAAAAACTGTTCGGAAAATCAAATGTTTCTTTTTGGTTTTAGTTGTAGTTCTTTTCAATTGAAGGGTTTCCACTGGAAGAGCTGGACGAGCTGTCTGATGCCGAGCTGCAGACTGTGCACAGCGATGCATTCCAGAAGTTCTACTATGACAGAGGAGACAAGGCGAAGTCACGATCATTGAAGCGCATGGTCATGACCTTCCACTGCGCGAAGAGAGACTAAAGGGCCTTATTAAATCTCCGTCCCCTTCTCTTCCCTCTTTTGATGCTGTGAATGATGAATAAAAACTGCATTCCTTTGTTGACCTTTTTTGTTTCCTTTGTTGACCAATTTAAATTTTGAATAAACCTGAATTAAAAGTTGTTGGCTTAAAGAGAACGAGCGATGTTCTAAGCTTCCAAATATCTTACAGAACTTTACTCGAAAAAAATGCCTCAAAGGTACAATTTAAATTAGTTACAGTTATTCATATGTTGAATTCACGATTTTTATTACAAGTATACCACAAAAACGAATATTTTGATGAACATGATTCGGTTTAAAAGTGTTTTATCTTTGCAACAAGCAGAAAGCTTTTAAACACGGTTCGGTTAAAAAACACTTCTGTGAGCGTCTCACGTTCCCATAGTTTTTCCTTTAATTCTGAAAGTAACTTTTTTATCTCTCACTAATATTCTTGTAGCAGTATGAGTTCTGGTGGAGTTGCCAAAGATGCGACGACGTCAGCGAGTGATCAACTCACAGAGTCAGTACTCACTATAAAAAAAAGAATTTAGGGTATATTTTAAAATATTTTGATGAGCATGATAATGTTTTTCTTATTAGTGTGTTTTCCCACTTATTAGGAAAAGAATGGCCTCATAATCGTTAATAATAACTAGAATACTGTATATTCAGACGATTGTGGTTGTGGTTTAGATTACTGTGGCTTTTTTTTTTGCTCTCATTCATAACTAATCTCTTTTTCTCCCTCTAATATACTTGTTACAGCAAGGATGGCTCTCGTGGAGTGGCCGCCGAGTCTGGCGAGGAAGGACAGGAAATCGAAAAAACAGGTATACTCAAATATATTTCCATGTTTAATTTATTTGCGAAGGATGACTCTATTTTTTCGGAATTAGGGCGTTTAAAATAATAGTAGCACATCGTGAAGCCCATATGGCGTGAGCCAGCTGGGATAGTATATATGGACAACGAAAATTCGTACTAATATATCTCTTATTTGCTTCGATCATAAAACTGATCTTTTTTCACCTTTTCCATAATCTCCCTTCCAATTATCCTTGGGAGGAAAATAGGGTTATTTATCTTCATTCCACTCGATTTTTTAGAAATGGTTTCGCGTTTTTCTTTTCTACAAGCATACTGTTCATTTTCGATACGGTAGTCTGAGGAAGCTAATCACAGTCATCTTCTTATGTTGTTGATGTACTGCTTCCTCCTCTCTATCCGTATCGTCATGTTTCTCTCCCTTTCTCGTTTCACTCCCACACTTCCTCTCTCTCGCTTTCTCTCACTCTCTTACTCAGTAGGTTAGTCTTTCTCTCTTTCTCGCTCTTTATCTTATTCTCTCTTTCTTTTTCTTGCTCTGCACTTCCTTTTTATTATTAAATTGCAGCTCATAATTAAACTTTTGTTTTTTTTTCCTTTCTTTTTTATCTATTTATTTATTTCATTTTTTATCATTTATTATACTAATTTTCAAAGGATTTTTCACCTCATTTTCTCTCTTAAAAAAACTAAAACTGGAATCTGTGCAGGATGGATGAGAATGACGATGAAGAGAGAAGAAGATCGAGGTCAGCGGAGGAGAAGAACGACGGCGAAATGTGCAGGTTAGAGCTCTACTTTTCGCTTTCGAAGAGTTCGGGCGCATTAGTGTGCATTCGTATTTCCATCGGTTTTTATATTATTTTTATTTTATTTTATTTTATTTTTTAAATTCTGGGCTCTGGAACATGGGAATTTATATAAGGGTACTGTATTTTATTGTATTTTTTTTATTTTTCACAGTACTTTCTCTCTTTAAACAGTCTAAATCTGGAATCTGTTCAGAACAGTTACAACTGGAGAAGAAGACGAGAGCAGCAGCAACATGAGAGGGTTAGCACTCTTTTCGCATTCGAAGACTGCAGGGGCTATAACTTGCTTCAATATATCCATACATTATTTTATTTTGTTTTATTTTTAAATCCTGGGCTGTGAAGCATGCGTGTCATGCAAGGCAGTTCTATTCAATTTATAACTTCCTAGCATAGACGGTAGTGCTGTAGACTGCAAAGCAGATGATTCGAGTTTGAATCTCATGAGAGACATTCTTCTTTTTTTTTCTTTTAAACTTATTTTGAAGACCTTTGCATTCCTCCCACTACTTCCTTTGACTTGACTCAACATTATCTCTCTCTCTCTCTTTTTCTCTCTCTCTCACTCTCTGTCTCTGTATCTCTCCTTCGCTCCTACTCTCCTTCTACTCTCTGTATCTCTCCTTCGACCCTGCTCTCTATCTCTCCACTCTACCATACTGGTCGGTAACTTAAGTGTATTGAAAAAGTCAGGAAATAAACGAGTAAAAAGTCTTACTTTTGCTTATTTTTAATAGTCGTGTTCTATATTTGAGTTGTTTAGGAAGTATCGTCTTACAAGACGATGCTGTTTGAACTTAAAAGTTCTTAGCTTACACGGTAGAGGGCTTGACTGGCAAGCAGATAGTCATCTTTCTATCATCTGATGAGGATAATGTATTGATTGTTTTCTTTTCTTTCTTTCTCTCTACGTCTTCTCTCTCTCTCTCTATCTCTCTCTCTCTTTCTTTCTCTGTCTCTCTCCCTCGCTCGGTAGACTCTCTTTCTTGCTCTTAATCTTACTCTCTCTTTCTTTTCCTTGCTGTGCATTTCCCTCTCTATTATTAAATTGCAGCTCATAATTAAACTTTTTTTTTTTTCTTTTGCATGTATTTATTTACTAATTTTTAAAGGATTTTTCACCTTATTTTCTCTCTAAAAAACTAAAACTGTAATCTGTGCAGGCCGGACATGTATTGCGAGGGAGTGACAAGAGGAAGCGGGTCTGTCGACGATAACTACAGCAGTACAAACGGGTTAGCACTTTGTTTTTTTTTAATTAGAAGAAGACAACAGGGGCTTCCTTATGTTATTTCATTTTCTTTAATTTTTTTTATTTTAAAATCGTAGGCTATGGATCGTGGGTGTCTTGCAAGGCAGTTCTCTTCAATCTTATAAGTTCTTAGCTAAAACGATAATTGTTTGGGCTGGTAAGCACAAGATCGGAGTTCGAATCTGATGAGAAACAATATTCTGCATTTTTTAAAAATTATTTCAAAAGACCTGATGTAATTTTTTTAACATAATTGTATTTCAACATTCATCTTTTGCATACTTAGTTTTTTTATGCAGTCTTCTCTTTGTTGCTTTATATTCATCTGGATTCGTTACAGGTCATGTGTTGATACGGGAGGAACGACAGTGACTGAAGAACGAGTCGAAAATGACAGCACCATCAGGTATGCATGTAATTTTTTTTTAGCAACAAATCACAAAGGCAATTAAAATGCAAATTTTCGATCAGAAATCAGCTTTATTGGGGAAAAATTCCATTTTTCAGACAAAAAACTTTTCTCTGAGCAGTCCGGTGTTATGGGATTGCGCAAATTGCTGTGCAGGCCGGGGTAGGGGGGGGGGCGCGTGAGGAGTTCAACACATCAAATGCACCGGTCTTGTTGGGAACTACTCGCTACATCTTTCATTCTTTCTCACTCTCTCTATTCTATATTTATGCTATTTGTAATTAAAGGTTCCTAGCTTAAACGGTAGTAGGCTTGACTGGTAATCAGATGGTCGGGGTTTTGTCATATGATGAGGATATTGTATTGATTGTTTTCTTTTCTTTCTCCCTCTCTCTCTCTCTCTCTCTTTCTCTCTCTGCCATGCTGGCAGATTGTATGGAATATATTAAATTTTTATGTCAGTATACTGATTCTCTCTGAATTTCAAACGAGAACGTATTTATGATTTCCATACTGAATAATTTGGCATGATAATTTTAATCAATGTCCTGTGGGCGAGCATTTGTAGTTCTTTTGACTTAATTTAAATAAAAGAAATTTTAACTGTTTTAGAAAATCGTTGTCTGGACGACCTACAAGCGGGCGTAAGAGGCGTTGTCCCACTCAGGAGATGATCAACATGGAGACGGAACTGCGGGTTCGTGATGTTATATATTATCTTTCTATTGAAGATAAAATCTACCGTATTCTACAGTCTGCATCTCTTGTATCGCACATCCTTTTCTTGGTTACGGTAGTTTTACGGTCAATTTGCACTGTTACTGCTCTACACTCTGAATTCATAGTTTAAAAAAATAAGAAGTTGTATTGTTCTAATTTATTCTTTGAACAGAATTTAACTATTAACAGACAACAAAAGAAGTCTAAAAGAAGTTTTATTGTTTTATTTTTTTTTCGTTTTACAATACTTCACTATTAACAGGAAACAAACGATTTCAAAATATTTATAACAGTAATAATATATAAAAAAATATTTCCGTTGCATTTATTCAGTAACAATACAATTATAATTATGTCAGAATACAATTGGAAATAATTTCTTGTGCAATCCCAAATCGAGAATTTGAAGAGAGAGTTGTCAGCTCAATCACGCAAAGTGGAATGGAAGGAGAAGCAGCGCTCCCACTGGCTTTCGAAGAAAAGGGAGAACTCTATTGAGAAAAGAGTTAGTGAAATACATTTCATCATTTTAACTGCATTTTTATTTAATTAATTAGACATAAAAACTAATAATCCAACGCTTTGTAGAGAATTAACAATGAAATGTCTTCCCTGAAGACACGATTCGCTGCAACGTCGAGAGTGGTGAGCTGCATCTGAAACTTGTAAAACAAAATGAGATTTTTATTATAACTAAAATTATTAATTTAAAAAAAAAATTAAAATTATAATACGATTAGGCCTTTTGAAATTATATTCATTTATATTTAATAAAATTGACAAGTAATTGTCATTATAAATCCTTTTTCTTACTATATTCGAATGTTTAAGACTCAGTTGGAGAAAACTTCCCCTTATCCGCATGGCGAACAAACCACCTAACGAGTTCACCCAGATCGAAAGTGGGAGTGACTTTTTCATTGAAATCTAGACCAGAATTGAAAGATCTTTTTGTTTGTAATCCCTATTAAATAAGAACATTACGAATTACATGGTCTAAGACGATAATTTATTTTTTCAAAGTTCATCAATATCTTCAATTGAAACTTGTGAAGAAACTTCTTTTCTTGAACCTTTTATTATTTATACTTTTTTTCTTGAGACTATCTTGTGAGGACAAGTTTTTAAATGGTTTTTTTTAATCCATTGTTTCTTTTGGTTGAATGTTGCCATTGCACTTATATTGGCTGAAATATCAATGTAAAATTTTGCTTTTTGTTCCTGTATTCATTTCTTGCGAAACATCAGACATGTGAAACTAAAATAAATCAACCGATGGTAATTTATACGTGTTCACATTAAACAACAATCACAATAAAAAGTTAAAATTTGACAAGTTCTCAATCACATTAATCCTCCATTTCGCGAGCACTGTCGTCCATAAAACTGCTTAAACCTGCATAAGACGAATCAAATGTACCGACCCATTTTGTTCGGAGTAGCGCGCGAGCAAACCGTTTTGCGCGATTTTATATAACCCCCAATTAAACAAAACCTATGCTAGGACATAGCGCGCACTCCAAGGGAGATAATGGGCAAAGATACTGAAACCAGGTCCCCCCATAGCTCCGCTAGTTAGAGAATCTACTTAGCATTGCTTGTTCAATATTTACTGGGTTTGCGCGGAGCGGCGTGGTGGAGTTGAGATTTTCGAGTGGGGTTTTTTTTAGGATGGTAAATGAATGTTGGGGCTACGTTTTGGTATGGGTTTGGTTTTTTTGGGATTTGGGTTTGGGGTCGGCGCCAGCGGCCAAAGTTGCAACGTTTTGGCGCGCGCTTGCGTTGGGTTGGCGAGTTTGAGCGATTGGATATTTTGAACGGAGAGGAATTGGGGAACGAAAAAAATATTAGTCGATAGCCCATGTCTTAATTATTAAGATTCCTGGTTGGTTTGTTGATACTGCCTCAGGGGTGGCCAGGGGGCGTGGCCAAATTTTGACCCCCTTTTTTGGCCCTTTTTTGCTCTGTTTTTGCTCACTAACTTGAATTTTCAAAATTAACTTTTTCCCTTTCCGACATATATGATGTAGTTTTTCACGGCGCATGTTTTGATATATAGATTGTTGGGCTAAATACATTGGGTCATATCGATCGGGGGCAAAAACAGGCAGACCCATTTTGTTAGGGGCGAACCTTTCAAAAATCAATACTCGGAGATTTGGGATTGGAGCGAGACGGGACATTCAGAATATTGTTCAGTTTTACGAGAGCTTTGGAATGAGCCTACTCCAGTTTGGCTGGGTTCCGGAAAAGGTGTCCTGAGGGGGCCGTGAAATGTCAAATTTTTGGGAGGCCGTTTCCGCGGCTGTTTTTTCTCGGGGATTGGTATTATGCCTACATACAAACCATGTTCATATATTTACGTTTTTGATCTACTTTTGGTCCGAGAATGTTTAGGCCACTTTTTCGACCTTAGCTATCACTGATACTTTTTGGGGCATATTTTTATTCGAATAGAGCCAAAAATTAGCTATCGAATGATAGGTTGTTAGTCGGTATTCGTTCAGGCATATTCGAGAAATGAATTATTTTTTGGCTTTTTGGTACATTTTCATCGCACGCAGATATCCTACCGACCCGGGTTCGGAGTCGCGCGGGGGCAAACCCTTTTGCGCGTTTTTATATGACCCCCAAAGCAAAGTTCTTAATGCTAGGACATAGCGCACACTCCAAGGGAGATAATGGGCAAAGATACTGAAAGCAGGTCCCCCATAGCTCCGCTAGTTAGATTAGATTAGAGTATCTACTTAGCATTGCTTGATGATTATTGCCGGGGGTTGCGCGGAGCGGCGTGGTGGGCGGGGGAGTTGAGATTTTCGAGTGTGGTTTTTTTAGGATGGAAAATGAATATTGGGGCTACGATATGGTATTGGTTTGGGATTTTTGGGATTTGGTTTTGGGGTCGGCGCCGGCGGCCAAATTTGCAACTTTTCGGCGCGCACTTGCGCTGGGTTGGCGAGATTGAGCGTTTGTATCTTTTGTTTCAGAGAAGATGGGAAGTTGAAAAAAATAGTCACTGATAGGGCATGTCTTCAAGATTAATAGGACACAAATTGGGCGAATTCCGCCCGAGGGTCTTTCCTGTGGGCGTGGCCAAAATTTTAACCCGTTTTTTGGCCCTTTTTTGCTCTGTTTTTTCTCACTATCGAAAATTCTGTAGGTACGATTTTCGATTCTCGAACATATATGATGTAGTTTTACAAGGCGCATCTTCTGATCTATTGATCTGCTCCGTAGCCCTCCCAGATCGATAGATACGAGGCAAAAACCGGCCGACCAATTTTGTTAGGAGCAAACTTTTGGAAAATCAATACTCGGAGACTAGGGATTGGAGCGAGACGGGACATTCATAATATTGTTCAGTTTTTGGAGAGCTTTGAAATGAGCTTATTCCCGTTTGGCTGGGTTTCGGAAAAGTTGTCCTGAGGGGCCGTGAAATGTCAAATTTTTGGGAGGCCTTTTCCGCGGCCGTTTTTTCTCGGGGATTGGTATTATGTCTACATGTTATATATCATTCTGTAGCTCTCGAGTAGGCGAACAAATGTCTCATACAAATCGTTTTCATATAACGACATTTTTGATCTACTTTTGGGGTTAGAATGTTTAGGCCACTTTTTCGACCTTAGCTATCACTGACACTTTTTGGGGCATATTTTTGTTAAGATAGAGCCTAAAATTAGCTATCGAATGGTAGGTCAATCTTTGCATTTGACCCAGGAATATTCGAGATATGAATTATTTTGTGGCTTTTTGGTACATTTTCATCGCACGCAGATATTCTTCCGACCCAGGTTCGGAGTCGCGCGCGGGCAAACCGTTTTGCGCGCTTTTATAAACGTCCTAATGCAAAGATTAAAATGCTAGGACATAGCGGAGACTCCAAGGGAGATAATGGGCAAGGATACTGAAACCAGGTCCCCCCATAGCTCTGCTAGTTAGAGAATCTACTTAGCATTGCTTGTGGTTTATTTACCGGGTTTGCGCGGAGCGGCGTGGTGGCCGGTGGGGGTGAGATTTTGGGGTGCGGTATTTTTAGGATGGAAAATGAATATTGGGGCTACGTTTTGGTATTGGTTTGGGATTTTTGGGATTTGGGTTTGGGGTGGCGCCAGCGGCCAAAGTTGCAACTTTTCGGCGCGCGCTTGCGCTGGGTTGGCCAATTTGAGCGATTGTATCTTTTGTTTCGGAGAACATGGGAAGCTGAAAAAAATAGTCACTGATAGGGCATGTCTTCAAGATTAATAGGACACAAATTGGGCGAATTCCACCCGAGGGTCTTTGAAGTGGGCGTGGCCAAAGTTTTACCCCGTTTTTTGACCCTTTTTTGCTCTGTATTTGCTCACTAACTCAAATTGTCAAAATTAACTTTTTCTCTTTCCGACATATATGATGTAGTTTTTCACGGCGCATGCACTGATATATACATTGTGGAAAAAAAGACATTGGGTCATATCGATCGGGGGCAAAAATTGGCGGACCCATTTTGTTAGGAGCGAACATTTGAAAAATCAATACTCGCAGAATAAGGAATGGAGCGGGAAGGCACATACAGAATATTGTTCAGTTTTTGGAGAGCTTTGAAATGAGCCTATTCCCGTTTGGCTGGGATTCCGGGAAAGTACCCTAAGGGGGCCGTGAAATGTCAAATTTTTGGGAGGTCATTTCCGCATCTGTTTTTTCTCGGATGTTGGAGTTATGGCAACGTGTTATATATCATTCTGTAGCTTTTGCGAAGGTGAACAAATGCCTCATACAAAACTTTTTCATACAACGACGTTGTTGATCTACTTTTGGTCCGAGAATGTTCAGGCCACTTTTTCGACCTTAGCTATCACTGACACTTTTTGGGGCATATTTTTATTCGAATAGAGCCTAAAATTAGATATCGAATAGTAGGTCAATCATGTCATTTGGCCCAGGCATATTCGAGATATGAATTATTTTGTGGCTTTTTGGTACATTTTCATCGAACGCAGATATCCTATACCGACCCAGGTTCGGAGTCGCTCGCTGGCAAACCCTTTTGCGCGCTTTTGTGTGAACCCTAATTAAACAAAACCAATGCTAGGACATAGCGGAGACTCCAAGGGAGATAATGGGCAAAGATACTGAAACCAGGTCCTCCCATAGCTCCGCTAGTTCATAAACCTACACATGACATGTGGCCACCCGCTGCAGGAAAGATATTATTTCATAGTCAAGGTGTTCATGCTCATGTGAAAGATTACGTAGTATTCATCCGGTTTTGTTCTTGATCTCCAGAGTTCTTAAGCGGTTATTTTTCTCGCAAAACAAGCGATCTTCGCTCTCGACGCTCGGAGTTCAAGAAACTTGGTTTCTGTTTTCTTATCTCGAATGTTTTCAAGAGAGAAGCTCCACCTCTTCTTTTCACGTTGGCTTTCTACAGCCCGCAGAACGATACCTAACTCCTCAAATTTGCCTCCTAACCAACTGACAACTCGTAACATAGCTCCAAACTCTTAAAAAATATTTTTAGTCTTTAAAGAGAATACAGAAAATTATCAACTATGATCACTATATGATTCTGTCATTGAATAGGATCGCCTTCTTTTTAATGATCATTTGCCGCTTAAGTAATAATTTGTATTATTGAGGTTCATCCTATTTTATTTTGTTGAATATCTTTTTTTTTCTACTTAATAAGGAAATACTACGTTTATAATGTCTACGAGATAACACTAGTTTTTCTTTCGACGTGATTTTATTTTTCTTTCCAAAACCTTTGAAAATGCCAAATGAATTCCCGCATTCGGGTGAAAGAAGGCTGGCAAAGCTGTGCGATAAGCTCAATATGCCAACAGTATCATGCTGTCTACAACACATCAGAAATAGTACGAGAAGTTGTAGGATGATAAAAAAAAGCAAATCTCCCTTCATATAGTAAGCGCATAAAGCGAGGCAACGCCTATTCGCATCCGATCTCTGAACCTCTCTTGGGGAAGGGAGTTCAGAAAAAAAAACCTTGCACATTCAAATATTACTCGCGCAAAATGTTTGGCGACAATTTACATATAATTTTAAGAATTTTCAATAGAGAATTAAAACTCCGCGTTTGGGCGTCGGTATTCCTTAATTCCTTTTATGATTGCTGATAATTAATATCGTTCAGAAACATGCGACTTTTCTCCCCTGTTCGTCTACTCTTGGCAACGACGGTTTTATATGCAATTCAGAAAGGCACTGCAGATGCTGGAAAAGTTCACAGACTCTTAAAAGGTTGGCTTAGAGAGTCGAGTGAAATATAAACGAACACTATATAATTGAGACATAATGCAAGTTTTACGCAGGTTCAGCATGGAATATGGTTAAACTTCACTCAAATTCTGAGTCATGACGGTTTTAAATTATTAAAAACAATCATGGAAGTTTGTCAATGGGTATAGCATGAGAAATTCAAATAAGAAAGTTTGAAAAAGCTCTGAAGAATTTGTTATTCTCGCACTTTTATACGCTTTTTTTTATTCAGCCGAAAGTTTCGTCATTCATCTCATAAGGTCCACTTTTGCTCGAACAGTTTGGAGCCTATCAAACTATCACTAAGTGCCTACATATAAGAAACCTATGCATAACATGTATGTAGATAGATAGAGAATAGTTCGACAAAAGGAAATCCAAAAGGTCTCTCCAAATTCAAGAAATACTTCATCGAAATGTAACTGATGGTGAGCGCAAATTGAAACATTAATTAACTTTTGATTTGAATACTTAAATATGTAAGTATGTTTGTTATAGGAAAACGCCACGATGTCTCACACGCGACATCAAGTCCCGCGGCAATCACTCTGTACGTTGACTGCGGACCTGCTCAAAGGCTTTTACGTATGTTCCTTCAGATAAAAAAAAAATGTCTAAAGGTTAAGATGGAAAAAGCTGTTCAAAAATTATAAAAGATTTGACTGACTTTTGGCAAACAAATTCCAATTCACATGGGAGTCAACTTCCTTCAGCTTACAATCAGCATACAATTCATCTCCACCTCAGTTTATTTCGATAGCAGCTTAAGCAGCAGCACACGATGTTCTACGGTAGTCACCAGGAAAATAGAGCGTGCAAGAGAAGAGACAAGGATTTAAGCTCCCAAGATGGCCTTCCTTAACCAAATAGGCATGCAGAAGTAGTATATGAGTAATTGCCAGTAATAACATGCGTGATCTTCAAAACAGGCCGCTGCGAGACGACTAAGAATATCCGCATTCACCCGCATCGGTACTTCAGTCTCGGCAACGCGGGGACGCCGAATCGCACCTCTTCTTGTCCATGTGCATAAACCGGCATGTACAAAAGATCTCTCTCTTTCTCTTGCCATCTCTCTCTGTCTCTCTCTCTCTCTCTCTTGCTCTTATTTTTCGTGTGCCAATATGAAAGAGAATATGTGAGAAATGAAGATAGAGAAAAAAGACAAGGGATAGAGATCCTGGGAAAAGAAAGAAGGGAGTGCAAAGAAAAGCAGAGATATAGTAACAGAATGCGTAAACATGGACATACATTTTGAGATGAATTTGACGGTGCCCGCCGTCTCTATTGCTGCTGCAAACCAACATGGAACTGCAAATTCAAGGTTTACGACTGCGAGTCTTCGTCCATGTAATATTTACTCCTCGAAAGATCTCGATACTCCTCGAACAAGATGCTGGACTCGACTTTAATATATATGTACATCGTTTAATTTCTAGAACTTGCATTGTTAATTTTTGTAAAGCAAGATGGATTCCCGCTTTGTATGTTAGTTGGGAAAGAAAGATATATGTATGTAGTATGTATATTTTCTACGCCAGCTAACAACAGTGCTATTCCAGAAGAAAGAACACCCGAGCAAAAATGAAGTGCAGAAGGAATTAGTGTGATAAAATTAATCATTTCCTCATTGTCAGGCTTTTAACGTTATCTTTAAAGCAGCAATTTGCCACTACATCTATGTACATATTCTTGTCCTGTTTGCTTTCATTCAGATTGTAATGCCGTAGTTTTCTTTTGTTTAATTAGACTACCATTTCATTGCAGATCTACAATGTTAGTTACAATACATATATGGAATGAAGCCTTAACTGAATCAGTGCGTTTTATTCGGGATATTCTTCCATATAATTTTTAAATTTCTCGAAATTTGTGGATATGTACATACATAAATGGCAGAATTGAGGAATCGACAATCGTCGACTTTTTTATTTTCTTTATAGATTCGAAGGAAGATCGTTGAGACCGATGGATCTCTCTTTTGAAGGATTAGTAAGCATGATATGCGATTAATGTGAGAGTAGTATGAGGATTTAGGCAAAATACAACCGAGGGCGAACATTGCAACGAACATCTCTGGGTGTTCGGCTTACTTGAGAGAAGCTTATGGTTAGTTGGATGAAATGGTGATGTTTGTCGTGCTCTCACATTCTCTCTCTCCTCCTCCCCCTTCTTCACTCGCTCACTCTCTCGCCTCTTTATTCTCTGTCGCCCTCTCTTTATCTCGGTCTTTCTCTCTTTCTGCCTTCGCTTCCTTAGCTACCGGCGCACTGATCATCTTCCGCGCCTTCGAGACGATCTCAATGTGAAACCGGAAGCATCGAATGCATCGCGCTTTTTATTGCTCTTCTTATCCAGGAGTCCTTATTTTCCAAAAAAAAAGATGTTTTCCCCGTAGACACTTAATCCGACCATCTTTTTCCATGTTCCAGCATTGCTGATCTTCTTATCAGCTGAAGGAAGCCAGGCCCAGTCTTCTGTCGAGCGCGGGTTACAAACCTAATATTTCAGTTAAATGACGGTGCAAGATTAAAGCCTAATTTGCAGCACAAATCCTGTTATTGCAACGTCACAACCTGCCTCTATCGCTTTCTGTCCACCTTCCCCCACCCCTTCCCGCTCTCTATCTCTCTGCTATCTCTCTCTCTCTCTTTCTCTCTCTCTTACTCTCCCATTTCCTCTCTGTTTTTCGGTCTCATATTTTGCGTGTATATAGAGATATTCCGAAAATAATAAGACGTGAAAAATCAACTAATTAGATTCGCGGCGTGCATACGAGGTGCTAATGCACGTGCATACGTAGGCAAACCAGTCAAAAAGTGAGAAAGCATATTTAATCAGCTCATCATGGAGACGACAAGCGTGGCAGTGACCTAAGCATTTCTGATTCAATGTGCAAATATGTAGCCATCTACGTATGCATGACATACACACAACAAACTGCTGGAGATCATCGAGATCAAAATTTTGCTGCAATGTGTGTATGTACATATAACCAAATTTTTGTCGTATTTATACAACAGCCAGAAGTGGTTAAGGGCCTAAACCGGCGCGGCGATAGTTTTTGGGGCTCTAGAATTTCGGAACCCCGTAGGCCCGTTTGGACACGATTTGGAAGATTTTACATAAGACTTTATGTTTTGACTGATGTTATGGTGTTGGAGACTAAGACTCTTTTGACGAAAGGAAAGAAAAACATTTGGCAAAGAGCACATGTTATAACAACTCATAAAAAATAGCCCGACTTGCTTTTTGTACCCGACCCGGGACACGGCCAGAGGAATTGGGGCCGGCTGGCCTAACGGGCCTAGCCTCTGACTGCAACTTCGTAAATATGTATGTCTGGCACTTCGCAAAAGTGTTTCTTACAAGAAATTATATATAACTTTAATCAGGATTTCATTGAAGCAATCAGTGATGGCAAATACACGCTATATCGAAAGACATTGAATCAGAAATGCTTTGGTCACTGCCACGCTTGTCGTCTCCATGATGAGCTGATTAAATATGCTTTCTCACTTTTTGACTGGTTTGCCTACGTATGCACGTGCATTAGCACCTCGTATGCACGCCGCGAATCTAATTAGTTGATTTTTCACGTCTTATTATTTTCGTAATATCTCTATATACACGCAAAATATGAGACCGAAAAACAGAGAGGAAATGGGAGAGTAAGAGAGAGAGAAAGAGAGAGAGAGATAGCAGAGAGATAGAGAGCGGGAAGGGGTGGGGGAAGGTGGACAGAAAGCGATAGAGGCAGGTTGTGACGTTGCAATAACAGGATTTGTGCTGCAAATTAGGCTTTTATCTTGCACCGTCATTTAACTGAAATATTAGGTTTGTAACCCGCGCTCGACAGAAGACTGGGCCTGGCTTCCTTCAGCTGATAAGAAGATCAGCAATGCTGGAACATGGAAAAAGATGGTCGGATTAAGTGTCTACGGGGAAAACATCTTTTTTTTTGGAAAATAAGGACTCCTGGATAAGAAGAGCAATAAAAAGCGCGATGCATTCGATGCTTCCGGTTTCACATTGAGATCGTCTCGAAGGCGCGGAAGATGATCAGTGCGCCGGTAGCTAAGGAAGCGAAGGCAGAAAGAGAGAAAGACCGAGATAAAGAGAGGGCGACAGAGAATAAAGAGGCGAGAGAGTGAGCGAGTGAAGAAGGGGGAGGAGGAGAGAGAGAATGTGAGAGCACGACAAACATCACCATTTCATCCAACTAACCATAAGCTTCTCTCAAGTAAGCCGAACACCCAGAGATGTTCGTTTGCAATGTTCGCCCTCGGTTGTATTTTGCCTAAATCCTCATACTACTCTCACATTAATCGCATATCATGCTTACTAATCCTTCAAAAGAGAGATCCATCGGTCTCAACGATCTTCCTTCGAATCTATAAAGAAAATAAAAAAGTCGACGATTGTCGATTCCTCAATTCTGCCATTTATGTATGTACATATCCACAAATTTCGAGAAATTTAAAAATTATATGGAAGAATATCCCGAATAAAACGCACTGATTCAGTTAAGGCTTCATTCCATATATGTATTGTAACTAACATTGTAGATCTGCAATGAAATGGTAGTCTAATTAAACAAAAGAAAACTACGGCATTACAATCTGAATGAAAGCAAACAGGACAAGAATATGTACATAGATGTAGTGGCAAATTGCTGCTTTAAAGATAACGTTAAAAGCCTGACAATGAGGAAATGATTAATTTGATCACACTAATTCCTTCTGCACTTCATTTTTGCTCGGGTGTTCTTTCTTCTGGAATAGCACTGTTGTTAGCTGGCGTAGAAAATATACATACTACATACATATATCTTTCTTTCCCAACTAACATACAAAGCGGGAATCCATCTTGCTTTACAAAAATTAACAATGCAAGTTCTAGAAATTAAACGATGTACATATATATTAAAGTCGAGTCCAGCATCTTGTTCGAGGAGTATCGAGATCTTTCGAGGAGTAAATATTACATGGACGAAGATTTGCAGTCGTAAACCTTGAATTTGCAGTTCCATGTTGGTTTGCAGCAGCAATAGAGACGGCGGGCACCGTCAAATTCATCTCAAAATGTATGTCCATGTTTACGCATTCTGTTACTATATCTCTGCTTTTCGTACTATTTCTGATGTTGTAGACAGCATGATACTGTTGGCATATTGAGCTTATCGCACAGCTTTGCCAGCCTTCTTTCACCCGAATGCGGGAATTCATTTGGCATTTTCAAAGGTTTTGGAAAGAAAAATAAAATCACGTCGAAAGAAAAACTAGTGTTATCTCGTAGACATTATAAACGTAGTATTTCCTTATTAAGTAGAAAAAAAAGATATTCAACAAAATAAAATAGGATGAACCTCAATAATACAAATTATTACTTAAGCGGCAAATGATCATTAAAAAGAAGGCGATCCTATTCAATGACAGAATCATATAGTGATCATAGTTGGTAATTTTCTGTATTCTCTTTAAAGACTACAAATATTTTTTAAGAGTTTGGAGCTATGTTACGAGTTGTCAGTTGGTTAGGAGGCAAATTTGAGGAGTTAGGTATCGTTCTGCGGGCTGTAGAAAGCCAACGTGAAAAGAAGAGGTGGAGCTTCTCTCTTGAAAACATTCGAGATAAGAAAACAGAAACCAAGTTTCTTGAACTCCGAGCGTCGAGAGCGAAGATCGCTTGTTTTGCGAGAAAAATAACCGCTTAAGAACTCTGGAGATCAAGAACAAAACCGGATGAATACTACGTAATCTTTCACATGAGCATGAACACCTTGACTATGAAATAATATCTTTCCTGCAGCGGGTGGCCACATGTCATGTGTAGGTTTATAAATATCAATTACTACTTTTGAGAGCACCCTACAGGAAACTGTGGGTGTGGGTGTAATGAAGAAGATTATAGTACTATGATTTAGTTTCTGCAACCAATCATCGACAATTGTGAACGTTTCATCTGCAAATGTAATCGCATACATATCTCTCTCTCTCTTATCCAATATTAAAACACATCCAATCGAATTCAACATGAATTTGCGAGGTGAAATTAAATCGGAAGCAGACGCGTTGGTCAAATGCCAACATCTTGTTGGCTGTACAGTAGCTTTTGATTAGCATTTCCAGTCTCTTCCTTAAAATTAGCTGCAGACATTGATATATGCACATAGGACTTATCCACCGCAATCCTGTTGCTCATTTCCTCCCATCAAGTTTTTTCAAGTGCAATGAAATCTGATCCGGATGATCTCCAGCAGTTTACGATGTGTATATACATATTGCCCGCAGAATCTGAAACTATGGTTGATGTCTACGTTGGTCTTCTCGAGATGAGCCGATTAAATATGCTTTCTCACTTTTTGGCAAGTTTGCCAATGTAAACACGTGAATTAGCACCTTGTATGCAAATCTTTCCTGTTGTTTTTCATCTCTTATTATTCTTGGAATATCTATCTACACGCAAAGTACGAGAAAAGGTCAGAGAAGAAAGGGGAGAGTAAGAGAAAGTGAGCACAGAGGGAGAGATGATGAGGGAGAGATGGAGGGTGAGAGAGAGGCGGGGGAAGACGGGGGATGACGTTGCATCGACAGGATTTGTGCTGCAAATTACGCTTTAATCCCGCACCGACATTTAACTGAATTATAATTTTGGGTGCAGACTGTCACCCACACTGGCAAGAAGACACTTGGCCTCATACCACGTATTTCATACTACGAACGTTCATCCATTAAATGATGCATTCGATCAACGATCTCCCTTCATCTTTCGGATTCTTTGCCCTCCTCTTTGCGGATTCTCCGTATTGATATTCAAATAAAATCATGTGAATTTGCCTCAAAATACTTTTATCTACGACTTTCTTATATATAAAGTGAGGGCCAGGGTACGGTAAGTGGTTGGAGGGGTACGATAGGAGAGGGGCGGGTAGGCCGCCGAGTCACTTGGCGTCCTTGTCGGGGGCGGACGCGTCGACCGGCTTCTTCACGACGCTCACCGCGCTGCTCGTGGTTTGCATCAGCGACTTGGGCACCTGAACATGACATGGAGCTTGTGTCTCAAAATAAAGAAAACGCCTACAGTATTCCTGAGCCTATATTTGGACTCCTGTCAAAAGCAATCTAATGACATACATATGTACTGTATCCCGTGCAATTGGCTACGATAGGTATGGAGGAAATTACTGTATCCTGAGTCAGAAGAAAGCATTATGTGTAAGTTTTCATCAAAATCAAGTGGCATGTGCACAGCGTCACAGGACCTGGTGCTATCCTAGTTGTGAGGGGCATAATTTTTCGTTGTCTATTTTGAACTGATTTATTTATTTCCACGGAGGAAAGAAAACAGGAAAAAAGAAATTGAAAAATGGCTTTCTTTCCACATTCAAATACTTGGACTAGTCGCTTCGAAAATCCATTCATTTTAACTTTAGTCATTCTTCCTTCTCCATCCTTCGCCACGCCCACTCGTCCTTTCACTCTTATCATGCTATACATACAATTAACTTTGTATTTGATAATTTAAACATTATGAGTGGACTGAGAACATCCTTGTTTTGTAATTCTCTTTTGAAAAGTTCATGTGTTATGCAGGGAGAGCAATGTTCCATATATTATTGAAAACTTATTTTGTCTGAGAGGTCACCAGCAGATTTTTTTAACTAGACCGATGAAACAAATAAATATGTAAATGTTGATGAAAATATTTTTCAGTCACAATGTATATTGTTATTGTATGTGAAAATGAGTAATACTCTCGAAAATTACCTTATTTTACGCTTCTGGCTGACCGCTGCGCTTTTGGGCGCTGCGCTTATTGGTATTGCGCTTATAGCTCATAAATAATCGTCAAGTTCAGGAAACTTGTAATTCGTTCGTAAGGGCCAATATACATATAATCTCCATAATGGCTTATTAAGTGAGCGTAAAAAAAGCATTCAAAAGGCGTCAGTCTGTACTAGAACCTCTCACCATCAGTTACTCCCCCACAATTCTTTTTTATGTCTGTCTGCGATAGAGCATGCTGCGATAAAAAAATTTCTGAAGGACCAACGAAATTGTTAATGATTACACTTATCATTGGTTATCGCTCACAAGAAAACTGACGACAAAAAGTAAGTCACAGTCAATAACATATTTTGGCTCATCCGTTTCCTTTTAAACAATATTTTCGCAATTTTGTTATCAAGCGTTTTATAGCATTTAATACGTGTAACTATACTGATAAACTTTAACGAGAACATATATAAGGTAAAAGCATTTAATAGTCTAGCCGTGTTGTACTCCTCCAAATCTCAATGGCCACGCTCTACTGAAAGCTTTTGTCAATTTTTCCATATCGCAGTATCCTTCAGCGTTCGCTAGCGAAGCCATCCTCGGGATGGTCGATCATGCTGCAAGAAGAGGATGTACTCAGTTTTGCCGGAAGCTTTATCATTAATGGCGAGGAGAGTCCGATTGGCTCATAGTGCCCAGTGGGTTTCGAACCCGCGTCCTCATATTCGCTAGTCAGCTGTTTTACCACCGCGCTAAGTTTACGTCCCAACGACAGGTTTGTATATGGAAGTAACTATACAATTCCTGAAGGAAGAGACGCTGTCGATGTGGCCGCGCGAGCAGCGTCTTGAGATCGTTCGGCGACAGCTTGAAGTCGAACACGTCAATGTTCTGCTTGAGGCGGCCGTCGTTGACGCTCTTCGGGATCACGGCAACGCCGCGGTCAATGCAGAAACGAAGAAGAATCTGACAGAGTTACATACGGATTTCAATGTAGACAAATGAAAAAATACAAATTTTCATATAGATTTCAATGTACATATACGAATAATACAAAGGCAACTTTGCGTAGCTACTACTTGAGCTGGCGTCTTCTTGTACTTGGCGGCCAGCTCCTTCACGACGGGATCTTCAAGAGGGTTCGGCGCCGGCGCCCATCCGGAGGGGAGCGGGAAATCGACGCGGCCGGGCGAGCCGAGCCCGCCGTACGACGTGATCGTGATGCCGTGCTTGGCGCACACTTCAACGAGCTCCTCTTGCGGCCAGTACAAGTACAGCTCCACCTTCAATCATATTTGTATCATTTATTTATTTATTCATTTAATTATTCAACAAATCATTTCGAAGTGACGACATTCACAACGATTGATGGAAAAAGAAAGGAAAGAACTGAAACGCTACAGATGAAAAAGTAAATACGCAACGATATAAGAGATATTGAGATAGAAAGCAAGCAAAGTTTCTAAGACAAAATCCAAAGAGTACTTTGCAAATTTCGACAAAAAAATTCATTAGAAGTTATGGGTTTCTGAACTAATTTTTTGGCAATAAATTTTTAGAAAAGAAAAAAAGGCGATAAATTGCAGAATCCATAGTATGCCCTGTAGGATTAGAATATATTCCAATGAATAACTTTTACCTGAAGGTTATGGATGGGAAGGCGTGCAACTTTGAGGACGCGCTCAATCTGCTCGGCGCTCCAGTTGGACACGCCAATCGCACGCGTCATTCCCTTCTCGTACATCGCTTCCAGACTCTTAAATTCATCGGGTTCAACATGGCCGTGGAATTGTAAACACGAAGAAAAGACGATGCGATCACATGAACTACATAAATATACAAACCCTCCAAATATCCACGACAGTCACGTCCTTCTCCTGCACGGTCATTGTTTATCAAGAGAGTAAGAGGGATAGAGAAAGAGAGAGAGAGAAGGAGAGAGAGAGATAGAGAGAGATAAAGAAGAGGAAGGAAAAGAGAGAGCGAGTGGGAACGAGAACGGAGAGGAAAGAGGGAGGAAGAAGAGAAAGAGAGAAAGAGACCTGTGAGAGACGGCCCACAGCGGTTCGAGACGATGAGCGAGCTGCGCTCGTGTCCCGTCAACCATGTCGCCCACGATGAGGACAGCATCCACGGTCTGGTCGAGCAGGACATCCGTCAGCTTGGCCACCTGCAATGGGTTCTCGTACCCTCTCTCTATTCTCTCTATCTCTCTCTTCTCTCTCTCTCTTTTCTTCCTCTCTCTCTCCGTTCCTCTCTCTCTCTGTCTTCTCTCTCTCTCTCTGTCTCCTCTCTCTCTCTGTCTCCTCTCTCTCTCTGTCTCCTCTCTCTCTTTTCTTCCTCTCTCTCCGTTCCTCTCTCTCTTTGTCTCCTCTCTCTCTTCTTCCTCTCTCTCTCTCCATTCTCTTTCTCTCTCTATTCCCTCTCCTTCTCTATTCAATCATTCTCCGCAAAGGTTCTCTCTCTATTCCCTCTATTCTCTCTCTCTCTCTATCTCTCCATCTCTCCCTCACTATCCACGGATTACTTGCCTGGCTCTTATAGACGCTGGCTCCCACGTGTACATCGGCAACGGCAGCGAATTTAATCGAGGAGCCATTCTCTATTGACAAGCCACGGATTGGAAAGTTGACATGTCTGGAAAGGGCGCCAAATTCAAACGAGAAATTGTGTGGTTACATTTATTCGTTTTATTTATTTGTTTGCCGCTATATAACTGCAAAATAATATAAAAAAGATTAGAAGGATGAGTTTTGAGAGAAAGTCTCGAACCGAACAACAATCTTGTCAGACGAGTAGTACATGAGCAGAGAGACGATGGCTGTCGCAATCAGCGAGCACTTCACTTGCCATTTTCTAAAGAGAAAAGAAAGAAGGGATTCTTTTCTTTTTTTCTCTTTACATCTTTGAACTCAATTAAAATACTGAATAGATAATTAGCCAACTTGTTGAACGCAACATTGTGAAGGATCGACGGCTTGCAGTTCGTCAGCCAATACAGTAGTCTCGTTGATGTATCCCACTGCTGAAATGCAAAATTTGAAATATTACATTTAAATTAAACTTAGAAACTATGGTTATTAGAAAAAGCAAAAGAGAAGACTCAGAAAAAGGCACCTCTAAGAGAAGCACCACACAGCTCATGATATAGAAACCTGCCAACATTCCAAAAAGATTCGTCCAGAAACCCGCAATGATATTTGCGACTGTAAAGCTTATTCATTGAATGAATCAAGAGTATAATTTGAACTCCTCTCGTCAAAGAAAAGAAGCGCGAAATCGAAATAACTTTTTTTAACGGCCATTGTTAACCTTCAAATAGGCACGGCCCTCCAAAAGCGATCCTCTAAGGCTGTCAGTCTCTCGATACTCAGCCGTGTCCGCGCGTGGTCAGATATATATGAAATATGTTTTAAATTAAAAAGCGCGGGGAGCACGAGTTGGCTGGTTGCCAATTTTTGGTTAACTACGGTAGTAAAGGGCCACTTAGCAATTCAAACATTGTTTTTCCAACACTTATGCTGAAGGTAAAAGTGCACGCGGGCATTGATTTTTCTGCGTTAATTTGCTTGTATTCCTTGTCATTGCAGTTTTCCTGCTTTTCCGAGTCGTTTGCGATTCCGGCCGCGCTTGTCCACCAAGCCATCCTCCCCATCTACCTCGAGTGCGAGAAGAAATCCGCATTCCGATTAGATCAGTCTCCATTGCTTTGCTTTTTACTTTTTTAGTTAATTTTTTTTGTTTCATTCTTTTTGCCTTCTTTTTCATACGGGTTGTGGCTTGTGGAATATTTAAAGGTGCTGGGCGGTCGAGTGTTTTGGCATCGTTCTCTGGATCGCCGCGTTCACGGGATTCTATCTTCATCAACCCTTGCTGTTCTTCTGCTACTGGTTTTCTTTTTTTAAATTATTGTCCTCTTACTTATCTTTTACTTACTCGTTTACTTACATATTTTTTTTATTATTTTTTCTTTAACTATTTTTTTTTCCTCTTTTATTTCAGACAGCAAGTTTCCTCTTTTATTTCAGGAACCAAATAAATTAGGTGTTCAAGGGATATTAGTTTATTCACAAAGTTAGTAACATAGAATATGGCGAACAGAATATTATAAGTAGCTATACTATTAATGCATAGTAGTCGTGTTCTTTTCTTAAATCCTTGCTTCTTCGCTGATTGCCCTCCTCTAATTGCCTTCCTCTAATTGCCTTCCTCCCTTCCTCTAATTGCTTTCCTCTAATTCCCTCCCTCTCATTCCGTCCTCTCACTGCCAGCGGTTCATATCATGTAGTGCATTCATCACGGCAAAGTCCGTCAGCTCAGCCCTCCATCTCAACTCCTCATTGCGAATGGGGGCATACTGCTTTGCCCTTCTCTTTTCTTCTTGGTGAAGGGCCTCGATTGGCTGATCTGAGAAAAAGGCCCAGCAGCCATACCTCTCCACCATCTCGGGAACATGAGAGATGAGGCCATGGATTTTTGGCGTTCTGTTTTGTTCAGGAAGTGCTTTGGCAGCAAGCTGTTCGAATTTGTTTATGTGCTCAAAAAGTTGTTGCTTCTCACTTCCATCCAAATCGTGTGGAGTGGACAGCTTGCTGATGCATTTCAGCTCTTTCATGATCTGTATCTTCTCAGAGAGGTGTTCTTCGTCCGGGTAGAGGGACCACAGAGCCTCGGGCTGCTCCAAGCAACGCTGCACATGATTGCCTACAAGGCACTGCCCAAAGGCTTGCCGGTCAGCACCAATGCTTCGCAGACGAGCATCGAGTGCGAGTTGCGCTTCCCCTGTTCTCGTCTCACTGATCTTTTCTAGCTCCTTCTTTTTCTTTTCTAGGGACTCTCTCTGGTCATTCAGCTGAACTTCTTCCTTCTTACTTTGCTCAATGCACTCCTTCACCTCCTTGATTCTCTCGTTGATTGTTATTGCCCTTCCTGTTGCACATGTCGAACAAATATCACCATCTTGTGAGTCGACCTTTTCAATTTGCTGCATTGTGAAAATGCCTTCACAGACAAAGTGGTGGTATTTCTGGCAGATTGCGCAGGCAAATCCTCTCTGAAAGCCGACCGTCTCGCTGAACCCTGAGCTGGCTTTGTGTTGACTGAGGCAGACGGGGGCCTTGCACTGAACGAGTTGGCTTCTTCTTGGTGCACGCACCCGCTGTTCTTGGACTGCATTTAGGCACTCAATTATAATTGGGCCGTCCTTCTTCTCTCTCTCTCTGTTTCTCTCATCTCTGCCTTGTTCGTTGATATTCTGAGCCGTACAGCTTTAAGCTCTTTCTGGCATTCGAGATTAGAGGCGACCTTCCCACCGTTTTCCTCGCTCTCATCATCATTGTCTGGACCAAGTGTCTTCATGGTCACTCCCACATTCTTCAAATCGGTGTTAAGCGCTGCAAGCTGGAGAGGGTTGATGGCCGTGGCAATGGCTACACCTGACACAGTGTGCATTTGGGGAAGGAGGATGTTGCTGATGGGAATGACTGTGAACAGTGGCTTCTCTCCTTTGGTCACACCACACTCACCATTCTCTGACCACTTTTCAAAATCCTCCAATGTTCGTAGCGGGTACAACGGCTCATCCTCACTCAGTTTGCAGTCACGACTACGGGTGCAAAGCGGGCAGTTGTTACATGACCTGGGTACCTTCATTCCAAGATATGCATAGATAAACATATAGTCCCCGGCCAAGAACCATTTGAGCATAATCTTCTGGGACTCATCATTGATGGTTACGTTCAGGAAGTACAGTTTGTTGATCTGGTCGACGACGTTCTGGATGAATGCACGCAGCATGGTGCCAGAGTCGGTTTCCTTGTACATTGCCACGATCATGCTGTTTTGAACAGAGTTCACTTTCTCAATGTTTCCGATCGATATTGAAACTTTGGTCTTGTCTCCACCCTTATCACCAGTCACGCATAGCCAGATTCGATTAGCAAATTTCCCATCAAGGATGAGTTGTTCACTTTCCAAAAGATCATGAACTCTGCATGTGAGTGCCTCCTTGATATTTTCCATTTTAATGACAGGAATAGAGCGGGACTCTCCATCTTTTTGGATTGAAACTGTAGAGAACTTGTAGCGGAATCGGCTGGCATACTCCACTCTTAGTCTGCGTACTAGATATGTTGGCGAGAAAATGTCAGAGTTGACGCCGGCTAGGAATGATTTGCATGTTAGGTGCTGACTCAAGTTGATTCGCGCACGAGTACAGAGAAGGAGATCCAACCCAGGCGTGAGCTTCTGAATACCGGAGTCTAGCGTAATGTTGTGTCGCCGAATGTACAACCGGATAATTTCAGTTATTTCAGCCCGTTGTTTCTCTCGATCCTTGGAAGCCTCGATTCCGGCGTACCGGCTCATCGTGCCATGAAGAGCGACCAGACGTCTCCGCTGCTGAACTGGCTGAACCTGCGAGAAATTCGCTATCGCCTTCTCCCTCTTGTCTCTGTTCATGATCGTAGCGAGTTGTTCTTGCAAATTTTTGATCTTTCTATTTGCTCTGCGCTTCTCATTTCGGAGGTTTCTGATGTTGTCACTCTGCTTGTGTAATCTGTACTGTGAAGGAGTGCGAGCACGGACACGCAGTTCTAAATCGATGCATCTTGCCTTGACCTCACTCAACTGCAACCAGTCTCTCTCAGCTATTTCTTCCAAATCGGTGCATTTTGTTTGAGCTTCTCTCAACTGTTGTTCTAACTCGGTGCAGCTTGTCTTCACCTCACTCAACTTTTGTTCTAAATCGGCGCAGTTTGTCTCGGCCTCTTTTAACTGCAGTTCTAAGACTCTCTTGGCCACTTTCAAGTCCCCGCTTTCACTCTCTTGCCAATTCACCCGTTGTTCAAGTTCCTCATTTTTCAAATTCAGACACGCAATTTCATCTTCCTTTTCAGCCAAGAGAACTTTAAGCCGGGTGAGCTCCATTTCAGATTCAGCATTCCTCCTGGTGGCCTTCTCGAGAGTGAACAGGCGGATTCTCGTGGACGACAATTCATCAGTGGCGGATTTCAGCTCAGCCTCCAACTCGCTGATCCTATCTGCTCTACGATCGGCGGCCTCCTTTCCAGATAGTTGGAGCCGTTCTGCTATCCTCTCTGCAGCTGTCTTGGCAGAGTCCTTTGGGCTTCGCATGCTCAACCCTTTGAACTGGGGAGTCGTCTGCGTGCTCAACCCATTGCGGGGAGTTGTTTGAGTGCTTGACCCTTTGCGGGGAGTTGTGTTCATGCTCGACCCTGTCATCTGGGGAGTTGTGTTCGTGCTCAACCCTGTCATCTGGGGAGATTCCATGCTAGATTTCTTCTTCCCTCTGGGTGCGAATGACGACGGGGTCAGATTGACGACGGGGGGCGGCATTCTAAGGTGGGCAGAGGGGCTGGCAGGTCTAGGCCCAGCTACTTCTACTTCAACGGAATTATCCACCTCTGGCCGTAAAATTGGCATCTCATCATCATCTACACTTCCGTTCATTGCACTGCAAGTGAAAGTACGTAGAAACAATTTTTTTTCTTAAAACAGCAACAATTCTCGCGAACAAAAACAACAAACTACGCGTTCTACATCAACAACAACAACAAAAGGGGGAAGGGGCTTGTCGAATTGGGGGGGGGGGAGACGGAGTCTGCGTGGTCACCGGGATCTGCAAGTCATCATCTTCAAATACATATCTGAACCTCTCATTATCTCTTTCATTCTCTTTGAAAAATAGCTGACTCATCCATATTGCAGAGGAAGTGGTAGAGATCGGAGATGAGAGAGAGAGGGGGAGGTGCCGATGGAAAGAGACGGCAGCGGCGGCCAGACACGACTTCACTGAAATCAGCAATTTCAGGGTACGAAGGAATGGAGATAGGAAGAACAAAAGAAGACGGGGATACTCCTGGAGCTCCCCGAGCACCTCCAGGAGTACCTCCCCGAGCACCTCCAGGAGTACCTCCCCGAGTACCTCCAGGAGTACCTCCCGGAGTACCTCCCCGAGCACCTCCAGGAGTACCTCCCCGAGCACCTCCAGGAGTACCTCCCCGAGTACCTCCAGGAGTACCTCCCCGAGCACCTCCAGGAGTACCTCCCGGAGTACCTCCCCGATTACCTTCAGGAAAGATTCCAGAATATGCTTCACAGTAACCTCAAAAGACGACACCAGAGAGATGGCGAGGCGGAAGAAGTGAAGGGAATAAGACGGAGAGATTGAGCAGAGCGAGTTGGGGGCCTGCAACTAGGGTTGGGTTGGCTAAAAACTGATTAATTGTCATCAAAATGTTCCTCAGTAAGTCATAACCAACCTGGACAAGAAGGGAGCGGGACTAGACAGACGATTGGAGGACAGGGCGGCTGCAAGATCACGCTTATAGTTTATTGTTACACTTTACATAAAATGGTTACTAACGGCGGAGGCGTTTGGTGGTTCTCGACGGGCGTGAGAGTCTTGCGTGGCGGCACCAGATCCGGCTTCTTCTTCGATGGTGGCTTCCTGCAAAGAATAAGGCCAAAGTCGTGTTTCAATTAATACATTCCACCGACTAACTCTTCGTTCTCCGTCGATGAAGACGAAGAAGAAGACGACGACGAAGAAGACGAAGAAGAAGACGACGACAAAGAAGATGATGAAGAGGACGACGACGACCTTCTAGGCAAACAAAAGCGATTATGCGATTATGGGAATTTTTGTAAAAAAAAAAAAGGTACTCTTCGACTACCACTACCCCAGAGAGACCAGAAAAATTTTGAAATTTGATTTTTCGCTGAAACATGGCCCACTTGTTTCACACGGGAACACGAATATAACATCCATTTTAAATTATAACGTCATTCATAAAAGTTGCATTAGTAAGTGGTGTTTGCTAAAATGGTGAGTCGAACGTGTTCTCCCTTTGCCCAAGGAAAGGATCAACTCCTAGACATAACCCTTAACGATCTCTACGAGAAGAATAGACACCTGAACTGGGATCAATGACACTTCTTCCCAGCCCTTCATTGCAACACCCTTATCGAGAATAACAACGCGATCTTAGTCAAAATTAAATCCATAATTGTTTTTTAATGAGGTTATAATTAAAAATTAGTGTTATATTCGTGATCCCCGCGTCAAACAAATCACCCTTAGTCAACATTTTTGGGGCCCCTCTGGGGTAGTGATAGTCGAAGAGTACCAAAACCATAATAAAGAGAAAGAAACCTGCGAATCTTCTTTTCCTTGTTCTCCTCCTCCTTCTTGGCACGCTCCGTCTTCTGCTTCTCTCGCTCTCTCTGCTCCTCCTGCTCCTTTTTCTCTCGCTGCTCCCGTTCCTTCTCCTCCTCCTCCTTCTTCTGCTTCTCTCTCTCTCTCTCTCTTCCTCCTCTTGCTGCTTCTTCTTCTCCTTCTCGATTTCCTCTTCCTTCTTCTTCTTTCTTTCCTCCTTCCTCTTCGTCTTCCCTTCCTCTCCTCCCGCCGCCTTCTTCAGCTTCCTCTTCAGCTTTTCTTTCATCCGCCGTCTCTCTTCCTTCCTTATTTTCTTCTCCTCTTCGGCCCTGAAGAAATCAAAAGTTAAATAGTGTTGATCCATATGGGAAGAAAAACATCCTAACCTTTGAAGGGCTTCCTCCACTCCTTTCTTTATTCCATCTTCGATTCGCTGGCGGACGTACGGGGGAGTCCGGCGCGGCCCGCGTCCTCCGCGCCTGCCTTCATAGTAACTCATCACCTAAATAAAAGATAATTAACTGTGATTAACACATCCTACGTGTAAGAGACGAAAGAATAACAAGGCATGACTAAATAGATTAGCAGAAATTCTAGAACGAGCGGGAAAACGCGCATTTTATCTAACCACGCGCGGACACAGCTGACGCGTTGCGGTCGCGTCGCGACCTGACTATTTTAGCACTGGCGCTGAGGATCGTTTTTAAGCCTGCATAAATGACCGTGTAGGCACAGTTGCACAAAGCCTGGAGCGTAGTATAAAAGGCAGCTGATGTGCGAGAAAACGATCATGAGCCAGATTAGCTGTTCACATGTTTTCTGTAATCAAAGAGATTAAATGCTGATAATTTATTCACTCCACCTGACTGAGTGTTGTTACAGGCAATTTGAAGCGTGTGAATAAATAGATAACTGAACACGTTGGACATCCCAGCAATTAAATAGTATGCATGCCTATTTCTTTTGATCCCCTTAAGGGAATTCTGACCTTGAATCGTTCGTCGACGATCTTGTCGTCCTCAAAGTAGGCTATGAGTTGTGAGTAGACAAAGATGTTCGCGAGGCCGTTCATCAACTGGACACGCATGATGGCCACCTTCCGAGCGCGATTCCCTCTGACGTGCTCGACTCCACTCGCCAACTGTTTACGAGAGAAATTGATTTCTTTTCTCTCCTCCAATCTTAATTACTCAGGTAGCAAAACGTTATTTTTTCTTCTGACAAGAGGCTTGAGAAAAGCCGTTCTTTTTTAGGGCGATTTTCTACGAGGAGACATTTTTGCTAGTCTTTAAAATTTCCACCAATGTTACTCTCCACTTGGAAGAGGACGCTTCGACGAAAGAATAAAGAACGTTCGTACACTTACGTATGACTTTGTGACAACGTCCAGCAAGCTGTAGGAGATGAGAATGGCAATGACCAGCAGAACGCGAGTCGAATACATCATGTGCGAGTCTGATTATTAATTAATTAATCAATATATTTTTTATATTATTATCATTCAAAGCTGGTAGCCATGATGACAATTACAATATGAAAATCATGGAATAGATATCCGGCGGAGCGGCTCTCTTGCCAAGAGCAAACATCATTGAGTCCGATAGTAATAATATTAACAACATTAAAATAAATAATATACGCGTATATTCTACGCGTTTCAAACAGTGTGGATACTATTTCTTAGAATATAATAATAAAATAGAAATCAAAATTAGTTACATAAGTGAGCAGGTGAGGAAGACTTCGAGGCAAAAGTAAAAGATGAGGAAGTAATCGACGCAAATGCGACTCTTCTCCATAGCATGTTGGTGATCGGTTCATAGAGCACTTTTTCCTTTTTTCTTTTTCTTTTCTCTTTCTCTCTCCGTATACTTCGAATAACTCTCCCTCAATCTCTAACCATTTCTTCCTCTCTCTTTCTCTCTGTGTCAGCGCTTGGTTCAATCTAGAAACTTTCTCTACTCTGTTCAAAAATACGTAGCCTGTATGTAGCAACAGTAAAAATAACTTGTCCGAACCCTAACTATGTATGTGGCTTCTTATGGATGTAACCTTCTCTCTCTCTCTTATGAATAGATAGGGATTTTCGAAATAAAGCCACAGGAAGATCCAAACAGTTTAAGGGGAGGGCAACGAACAAAGATTGCATGCCAACAGGGAGGACACACCAACGCTTTGCCTTTGTCAAAGCACAAACAATGCAATCAGTCAAGGGATACTACACAATTTATTATGCCAATCAATATAGCCACTTTAACGGGTTTGCCAAGGTTTGAGGAAATGAAGTGACGTAGATCACAGCATTTCCTCAAACTTTGGAAATGTAGTGATCTACGCCACTTCATTTCCTCAAACAGTACATTTTTATATAGTGTAAAATGTTGTATATTTGTATGCATTGCTGCGCAATGCCCGTTCACTCGCTTGAAGCGCTTTCTAAATGTCCAAATCTGCTCTCTTCCTTCTTGTCATTTCACTGGTGTAGACATACGAAAGGCATATTGCTCGCAACTCTTCATGTCGAAAGCGTGTGATAATCATATGGGCATTTTTGCCGAAGTGTTATCCATCTTTTTGTTATCCATCTTTCAGATCGCGGCTCCAGACGCAGCAAAAGAGGCATGTTTGTTGGCACAGTCAAGCCGTGAAGCTCAAAAAAGTCCAATAATAACTCAGGGCTCAAGACACATAGAGAAAGAGAGAGAGAAAGAGAGAGAGAGAGAGAGAAAGAGAGAGAGGGAGAGAGAGAGAGGTGTGAATGCCTGCTGGGCATACGGCGCAAACTGTTCACAGATCGGCTCGATGATACACGCATTCCCAGACTTAACTGTCATATTTGCATACTATATTTTATTTTATTTTATTATGTAAAAACCATCGGAAATAGCTTATTTATCAATTGCAAGCATATCGAGACTAACAATGAAGTTGCTCGCGTACACTTTCACTTGACTATGGGTCTTTATTGTACCATGAGTCTAAACAAAAGCGAGTTGGAGACCTTGAATTGTGGCAATAGAGTAGAGAAGTCTGGGAATGCGTGTATCATCGAGCCGATCTGTGAACAGTTTGCGCCGTATGCCCAGCTGGCATTCACACCTCTCTCTCTCTCCCTCTCTCTCTCTTTCTCTCTCTCTCTCTCTCTCTTTCTCTCTCTCTCTCTTTCTCTATGTGTCTTGAGCCCTGAGTTATTATTGGACTTTTTTGAGCTTCACGGCTTGACTGTGCCAACAAACATGCCTCTTTTGCTGCGTCTGGAGCCGCGATCTGAAAGATGGATAACAAAAAGATGGATAACACTTCGGCGAAAATGCCCATATGATTATCACACGCTTTCGACATGAAGAGTTGCGAGCAATATGCCTTTCGTATGTCTACACCAGTGAAATGACAAGAAGGAAGAGAGCAGATTTGGACATTTAGAAAGCGCTTCAAGCGAGTGAACGGGCATTGCGCAGCAATGCATACAAATATACAACATTTTACACTATATAAAAATGTACTGTTTGAGGAAATGAAGTGGCGTAGATCACTACATTTCCAAAGTTTGAGGAAATGCTGTGATCTACTTCACTTCATTTCCTCAAACCTTGGCAAACCCGTTAAAGTGGCTATATTGATTGGCATAATCAATTCTGTAGTATCCCTTGACTGGTTGCATTGTTTGTGCTTTGACAAAGGCAAACAGTTGGTGTGTCCTCCCTGTTGGCCTGCAATCTTTGTTCGTTGCCCTCCCCTTAAACTGTTTGGATCTTCCTGTGGCTTTATTTCGAAAATCCCTATCTATTCATAAGAGAGAGAGAGAAGGTTACATCCATAAGAAGCCACATACATAGTTAGGGTTCGGACAAGTTATTTTTACTGTTGCTACATACAGGCTACGTATTTTTGAACAGAGTAGAGAAAGTTTCTAGATTGAACCAAGCGCTGACACAGAGAGAAAGAGAGAGGAAGAAATGGTTAGAGATTGAGGGAGAGTTATTCGAAGTATACTGAGAGAGAAAGAGAAAAGAAAAAGAAAAAAACAAAAAAGTGCTCTATGAACCGATCACCAACATGCTATGGAGAAGAGTCGCATTTGCGTCGATTACTTCCTCATCTTTTACTTTTGCCTCGAAGTCTTCCTCACCTGCTCACTTATGTAACTAATTTTGATTTCTATTTTATTATTATATTCTAAGAAATAGTATCCACACTGTTTGAAACGCGTAGAATATACGCGTATATTATTTATTTTAATGTTGTTAATATTATTACTATCGGACTCAATGATGTTTGCTCTTGGCAAGAGAGCCGCTCCGCCGGATATCTATTCCATGATTTTCATATTGTAATTGTCATCATGGCTACCAGCTTTGCATGATAATAATATAAAAAAATATTTTGATTAATTAATAAATAATCACACTCGCACATGATGTATTCGACTCGCGTTCTGCTGGTCATTGCCATTCTCATCTCCTACAGCTTGCTGGACGTTGTCACAAAGTCATACGTAAGTGTACGAACGTTCTTTATTCTTTCGTCGAAGCGTCCTCTTCCAAGTGGAGAGTAACATTGGTGGAAATTTTAAAGACTAGCAAAAATGTTTCCTCGTAGAAAATCGCCCTAAAAAAGAACGGCTTTTCTCAAGCCTCATGTCAGAAGAAAAAATAGCGTTTTGCTACCTGAGTAATTAAGATTGGAGGAGAGAAAAGAAATCAATTTCTCTCGTAAACAGTTGGCGAGTGGAGTCGAGCACGTCAGAGGGAATCGCGCTCGGAAGGTGGCCATCATGCGTGTCCAGTTGATGAACGGCCTCGCGAACATCTTTGTCTACTCACAACTCATAGCCTACTTTGAGGACGACAAGATCGTCGACGAACGATTCAAGGTCAGAATTCCCTTAAGGGGATCAAAAGAAATAGGCATGCATACTATTTAATTGCTGGGATGTCCAACGTGTTCAGTTATCTATTTATTCACACGCTTCAAATTGCCTGTAACAACACTCAGTCAGGTGGAGTGAATAAATTATCAGCATTTAATCTCTTTGATTACAGAAAACATGTGAACAGCTAATCTGGCTCATGATTGTTTTCTCGCACATCAGCTGCCTTTTATACTACGCTCCAGGCTTTGTGCAACTGTGCCTATTTGAAGGTTAACAATGGCCGTAAAAAAAAGTTATTTCGATTTCGCGCTTCTTTTCTTTGACGAGAGGAGTTCAAATTATACTCTTGATTCATTCAATGAATAAGCTTTACAGTCGCAAATATCATTGCGGGTTTCTGGACGAATCTTTTTGGAATGTTGGCAGGTTTCTATATCATGAGCTGTGTGGTGCTTCTCTTAGAGGTGCCTTTTTCTGAGTCTTCTCTTTTGCTTTTTCTAATAACCATAGTTTCTAAGTTTAATTTAAATGTAATATTTCAAATTTTGCATTTCAGCAGTGGGATACATCAACGAGACTACTGTATTGGCTGACGAACTGCAAGTCGTCGATCCTTCACAATGTTGCGTTCAACAAGTTGGCTAATTATCTATTCAGTATTTTAATTGAGTTCAAAGATGTAAAGAGAAAAAAAGAAAAGAATCCCTTCTTTCTTTTCTCTTTAGAAAATGGCAAGTGAAGTGCTCGCTGATTGCGACAGCCATCGTCTCTCTGCTCATGTACTACTCGTCTGACAAGATTGTTGTTCGGTTCGAGACTTTCTCTCAAAACTCATCCTTCTAATCTTTTTTATATTATTTTGCAGTTATATAGCGGCAAACAAATAAATAAAACGAATAAATGTAACCACACAATTTCTCGTTTGAATTTGGCGCCCTTTCCAGACATGTCAACTTGCCAATCCGTGGCTTGTCAATAGAGAATGGCTCCTCGATTAAATTCGCTGTCGTTGCCGATGTACACGTGGGAGCCAGCGTCTATAAGAGCCAGGCAAGTAATCCGTGGATAGTGAGGGAGAGATGGAGAGATAGAGAGAGAGAGAATAGAGGGAATAGAGAGAGAACCTTTGCGGAGAATGATTGAATAGAGAAGGAGAGGGAATAGAGAGAGAAAGAGAATGGAGAGAGAGAGAGGAAGAAGAGAGAGATGAGACAAAGAGAGAGAGGAATGGAGAGAGAGGAAGAAAAGAGAGAGAGGAGACAGAGAGAGAGAGGAGACAGAGAGAGAGAGGAGACAGAGAGAGAGAGAAGACAGAGAGAGAGAGAGGAACGGAGAGAGAGAGGAAGAAAAGAGAGAGAGAGAGAAGAGAGAGATAGAGAGAATAGAGAGAGGGTACGAGAACCCATTGCAGGTGGCCAAGCTGACGGATGTCCTGCTCGACCAGACCGTGGATGCTGTCCTCATCGTGGGCGACATGGTAGACGGGACACGAGCGCAGCTCGCTCATCGTCTCGAACCGCTGTGGGCCGTCTCTCACAGGTCTCTTTCTCTCTTTCTCTTCATCCTCCCTCTTTCCTCTCCGTTCTCGTTCCCACTCGCTCTCTCTTTTCCTTCCTCTTCTTTATCTCTCTCTATCTCTCTCTCTCTCCTTCTCTATCTCTCTTTCTCTATCCCTCTTACCCCATTTATCCTCCTTTCGATCAGATTCAAAACCTTCTTCGTGACTGGCAACCACGACTACTACTATGGCGACGTGCGAGAATGGCTCGCTCTCTATCGTGAAAAAAGCATCAGGGTGCTCGATAACAGGTGGCAAAGGGACAGAGACATCACTACCTCTTTGATCGCTTCGCTTTTGCATTCATTCACTTCTTGCTTTTTTTGCTGATTCCTGCTGTAACCAATATGGCCAGGATTCATTCAGCCACGCTCTCTTCCATGGCTTGTGCCTCGCTGGCGTCAATGACGTGTCCGGCGGCAAGAGCGGGTTCGATCCTTTCATTTTTTTTTCGGAAGATCCTCATATTGTTAGTGGGGAGGAAGTTGAGCGAAGAAGATAGAGAGGAATGACTCAACGTTATATGCATGTAGAGAAAGATTGGGAAAGAAAGATAATGAGGAGTAGAGATATGTAGACAGAGAGGGAAAGCGAGATAGCTAGAGGAGCATAAAGATAGAGAGAGAATACAATCAACATTGAAGAGTGCCAAACCATTCTCTGAATGCTTCTCTCGCGTTCGCCGGCTGCCCCGTCGGTGCTTCTCGCATTCTTCTCTCCCACAACCCGGCCGCAGTTCGGGAGATCAAAAAGGAACTCCTCGCATCGATCGATTTGGTCATTTCTGGTAAGCAGATATCTTTTTCTCTTTTAATTTAGTTTCGCTTTATTCACTTGAACTAAATTAAGTACAGTAACTAAATTAATTAAATAAAACATTAATTTTATTCTTTGTCACGGTCATACGCACGCTGGACAGTATTACGTTGTCGCTCCCGTCGTCTACTGGCTCCTTCCCTATTTTTATGGTGAGTATTTGAGTACACTAATGACGAAATGTACTATGTTTCATTCGAAAATTTATTTATTTATATTTATTTATATATATATATATATTTTTCCAATTTATTTAGGAAGATACGATTTACCCGTCGGCTCGGGCAGCCTTTTCGTCTCGGCAGGAACGCTCTATCAAGGGTCGCCGATGAAGATGTTGGGAATGAGTGAAGTGTGGATCGTTACTTTGTCAAGGGCGTAAAAGGCGACTATTAGCTATTTTCATATATACATAAGAATGTCCGTACATATCTATACATACATATATGTACTTCTAGTTCGATTACACAATTCATTATCCTGACCTGAAGTTCAGATATCCTAATAATAATATTGCTACTGGCTACAACAGGCCAGTTGAACTCCTCCGAGCGTGTTCTTGCTGTTTTTTGTGTGTTGTTACACATTGTTTCGTTACTGTTGGTAAAGTTGTCTGATGATACGAGTAGCAATGAAAGTGCTTACAGCGTCCCTGTCGACACACGCGTCCCCACAAACCAAGCAACGAGTGCCAACAGACGGGAAGAAGTGTTCGTCTCTGCCCCTATTTCGCAATGATCATCCAATTTTAACGTTGCTTTGTAAGATTAAGATGTCAAAGAAAACCGAGGCAAATAAACAACTTGAGATAGGGGTTAGATACGCATAGGTAAAATTTTTTTATTTTACAACAAACATCAAAGCCAATCCAGTTATGAGGTTTTCTTCGCTAGAAGCAAAAATATTTAAAAAAAAAAAACGCTTTTAACCGCTGTTCATTCGACGCCGTGGTTAAGTGTCACCTTTCAGAGGCTAATCCTGACAATAAGCGGGTTAACACAAGGTTTGGTCTCACTTTATAACTGGCAGATTTTTTTAATTTGTCCTAACCCCAAGACATTGATAGTAGTGCAGTTGGACTTTTCTCCTCGATTAAATTCGCTGTCGTTGCCGATGTACACGTGGGAGCCAGCGTCTATAAGAGCCAGGCAAGTAATCCGTGGATAGTGAGATAGAGATGGAGAGATAGAGAGAGAGAGAGAATAGAGGGAATAGAGAGAGAACCTTTGCGGAGAATGATTGAATAGAGAAGGAGAGGGAATAGAGAGAGAAAGAGAATGGAGAGAGAGAGAGGAAGAAGAGAGAGAGGAGACAAAGAGAGAGAGAGGAACGGAGAGAGAGGAAGAAAAGAGAGAGAGGAGACAGAGAGAGAGAGGAGACAGTGAGAGAGAGGAAACAGAGAGAGAGAGAAGACAGAGAGAGAGAGGAACGGAGAGAGAGAGGAAGAAAAGTGAGAGAGAGAAGAGAGAGAGATAGAGAATAGAGAGAGGGTACGAGAACCCATTGCAGGTGGCCAAGCTGACGGATGTCCTGCTCGACCAGACCGTGGATGCTAAATATTATAAATCAATAAAGATCAATCGACCTTTATTGATTATGAATGATTGACGATTTTTGCTCCGTATTACGTGAATATTTTGGAGATCAATCGGTGTTCTTCCATATGATTGAAGTATTCTGACAATATTAATCGAGAATGAAACGAATGATCGGATATGAATTGTATATAAGAAATTTTTACTGTTCACCATTCCGTTGAAAATTATCAGAGTATGATATATACTGAATGATTGAACTTCAAGTGCCGTCAAAGATACAATAAAACTGTCATTATCACATGCAAGCTAAAAACTTGTTATTGTGAGCTCTCAGCTATGAATGAATGAAGTGGAATTGATTATGGAAGGAATTGATATTCTATTCAATTTAAATAAATAATTCTGCCTATTTGAGAAATGTGAATAATGAATATAATCGGTGTGATCATGATGTGAACAAAAGAATTGCGTGCATCGAGTCAGACAAGTAATGAACGAAAGATAAGAATAATTGCTATTATTCGTTGTTTGTATTTATGTTTTGTTGCGCCCATTTCATTGCTATGACATACATATGTGCATACACTTATGATCTGGCATTCTGCTAATTGTTTAAGCATACAGACGACACTTTTGAAATGCTTAACTGAGAGTGTATCTGCTCTGTCTGATGTGCTATCAGCAAAGTTTTCTTTAGTGCCTGTGTGCAAGTGAAGTGCATAAGTGCCTACTCATGAATGTATGTACATAGTTGCGCCGTTGATGTTGCGTGACGCATAAGATATGTGTAGCGGATAACAGACCAACTCAGACTATGACAGATTCGGTGTCAGTGCAAATGAGATAAAGAATCACATGTTTTCCATTCTAACCAAATCTAAAGGTACGCTCGAAAAGCGAAGACTAATGCAAAATGTAGATGTACTTCGTGAACTGAGTGATCCTCGTGAGCAAATAAATACTGTCATTCTGGATGATTACATCAGACAAATTACTACGACATACACTGAAGAGGATACAGTGTTCTCGCTTAGCTCAATTTATGACCACTTTAACCATAATCAAGCAGCGCTTCGTAATGGAACTCTTAGACAGATGGAAGGAGAAGATATAACTGCTGCATTTGCAAACATGAATGACTCAATCAGAAATACCGCAACGAGAATATTATTTGCTGTCCATGATGACACTAAGCAGCATTTCTGGTTCGCGAAGTATGGAAAGGAAGGCAACATTGTGAATATTTATGATTCAATTGAAGGAGGTTACGATCATAAGAATTTTTCTCGACATTTCATTGGCTTGGCTCTTTATGAATTGATAAAGAATGTATTTCCAAATACACTAATGCCAAAGTTCTGCTGGCCGTCAGCCCCACAGCAATCAGATGGAATAAATTGCGGTGTATTCACAGGCTACTTTTACGAATGAGCTATGAAGAAAGTGCCCATTAATAATCGGACATTCACTTTTAATTTTAATGAATATAGAAGAAAGATGATACGAGTGTTAGAGTCAGGAAATGAAGTGGAACAGCGCGTGCACAATGCCATTCCAAGTGAAAGAAAAGAGGCAAAAGAAGGGTGGACGGAAGTGAAACCGAGACGAAGTCAGAGATCAAATTCGAAGGATGATGATCATTTATTCAAAAAGCCTCTTTGACCAGCAAAAAGGAAAAGCACATTAAAGAAAAATGCCACAAAAATGCCCGACGTTGTACCAGAAATTGAGATAATTAGACCATACAATGTGCTTGAAGAGGAAAATCTTGAATCGTCTTCGCAGATGTGGAGGCACCTTTCTGTGAGGTTCAAGATCCTCAGCGAAGATTGATGCATCGCACAGTGCAGAGAGCTTTCGAGAATATTGCCGATTTGTATGGCAATGGAAAGACTGTACTTTTGAATGTTTCAGCCTCTGAATCACTGAGGCATGCTGATGCCAGTCATAAGTTTAACGCAAGGTCTGTGCGATCATTTATTTACAAGTATTCAGCTGATAGATGTAAAACAATGGAGAGAATGCTTCTCCCACTGGTTGATGATAACAGGAACGGACATTTCCTCTTTGCACTGTTTGAAAAGAGTAGCAATACTCTTACGATATATGATTCTCTTTGGAGTACTGCAAATATATATCAGTGGATTCGAACATCAGTTCACAGCCTAATTTCTCACGTTATGAAGATAAAGAGTGAGATAACCGTTAAGACGGCCACCTGTACAAAACAGAAACGCGATGTTGACTCTGGCGTTCATGCAATTCGATTTGCCATGAATGTTTTCAGTAATGGCAAAGACATTGAGGATGACTTTGATGCATCTGAATTCCGGAAGGAAATCTTTGAAATAGTTAATAGTTTTGAGCTCTTCAAATCTATGAAGAAGACAACAAATGTAGCAATGAGCAATAACTCTGTTGAAAAGAAGTCAAAGAAGTCAAGCACTTTGACTGCTGAAATAGCTGAGTCTGAAATATGTGATATTATGAAGGTCAAAGCACAGCTTCACCCGAGGCAGAAATTTATTGACCTAGAGGTCACCGAAGCATGTGTGTTACAGCTTGCTCGAAAGAAGCCAGAGGCAAAAGTTGTCGTATGTAGATACGACAAACTAAAGTCCGGAGGGCCATTCACCTGCATTGCAGCATTTGCTGGAAGCATTGCTGATTCATACATGGCACAATTTGTGATTCCCGATGCCAATCGAAAAAGTCACATGTATTACTGTGATTTTAAGTGGTATGACAGCACCCTAAGGATTTGCGATTCCGATCAACTCTCAAATGTTGAAGCATATCAGAGCACAATTGATGCACTTTGTGCATTTGTTGCACAAGTTAAGAAATTTTCACTACCAGTCATTACGACTCTTGAAAACTGCAAACAGCAAAATAAGTCTATGAAGCACAGTTGCACGATGTTTGTGTGCAAGTATGCAGAATGCGCCTTACAGAAGGAAAACTTTGAACTCAATGGATTTAAATGGCAGCTGTATAAGGCAGTTCTACTTTCTCTCTTCAAAGGTGAGAATGAATCCAAACCAGGTACTTCTGCAGGGGAAATACGTTCTCCAGAATCTGTTCACATTGAATCGGATTTGAATGTCCGTAAAAGTTCTGAGAATGATTCGAATTTTTTCGAACGCCAGTGAAGGGTAAATTGCCCAGTGCGAGCAAAACATCTGTAACAAAGAGGATTAATGAGACACCCAAGCGGAAAAGTGATGCCGCAGACACCACCATTTCTCTAAAGAAGAAGAGAATAGAAGACATTACTGGGAGCCCGTCTGTTTTGCTATCACAGATGAATGAATTATGCTTATTGCAAAGCCCATTGATTCAAACTTCCGGGAGGAAGAGGGAAGCTCAAAATGAAGTGGAACTGTTTAAAAAAGCTGGAAGGCAACCATTGGTTGAATGACGAAGTTGTTCACTGTGCTATACAAGCAATTTGCTACGGCAAGAATGTCTTTCTGATTGATCCGGTTCAGTATGAAAGATACTGTAGAAGTCCAGCCAGCATGCAAAAGTTGAGAACAAACAACTTCAGCAATTATGACATGATTATGTTTCCATTGGTCAATGATAACCCCTTTATGCTAAGTGTCATAGACATGTCGTCACCACGCTTCGTCATGGTTTACGACTCGCTGAATAAAGTTGACCAAAATGAATTATACAGAATTCAAAAGTGTATTCATCACTTAACTCGACTTCAAGTAATGGCCGCCCCTTCGGGTGCCAACCTTACCACTCTGCAAAGTGATGGTTGTAATTGTGGTCCAATTACCATTTTCCACGCTTTGCAAATTGTTAATGATCGGCCGACAGTTGTGCCGCATTTAGATGCTGCTTCATTCAGAAAGCAGTTGAAGCACTATTTGCAGACATGCAAGTTGATTAAGATAATTGGAGGAATCGAAGATAGTGTTACTCCTCACTCCACTCCTAGATCTAGAAGATCGAGCTCTCGTTCATCTATTGGCTCCATAACATCAATGAGAAGTGTGGCATCGTCCACGATGTCAGTTCGCTCAAATGAAAGCGAATATTCAAATGAGTCACTTGAAATGCTAAATCAAGTATGCAAGTACTCTACTCCAGAAGAGTCTGCTCCTGCTCTATTCTTTAATGCCGAACAGTATTTGTGCGAATTGACAAAGCAGAGAAAGAAGAGATTTGACGAGTTTAAAACTTCAGTATGCCTTGAAATCATCGTCAAGATGTTAATTGATTCAGAGATGGTCAGAAAATCTGCCCAAAGTGATACTGCTGCCAAGGAAGTTGTGCAGATAATTCCCTTCAAGTGTGAGGATTTGAAGGGTAGCGATTTTTCTCTGCTATCTGAAGAGTACGAGCAACTGAGTAATGCAATTATCAACAAATTTGCGATCGCTCTGAATTCAAATAAGCGATATGTTGTATTGCCACTTGATGCTTATGAAAGCAATGGAAGACTTGAAGGCTTTCATGTTGGAAAAAGACAAGGTATCATTTTACCTCTAAAGAAGAGTACAAATGAATATGCTCTAATTGTCATCAAAGCTGAGATGGCAAAAGTTTATGATCCATACTGCATTGATGTTAGCAATGAGCAATCTGACCGCATTAAGCGAGTAGTTTCTTATTACGGCAGGCGCCGAGCACGATGCCAACTCAAACAACAGTATCCGTTGATTACGAGTCCATCGCACACTGGAATATATATATGTGCTCTAATGCACTTGCTAACAGCTGATAATAAAGACACACCTCAAAATGTTGAGCCGACGGTTGTGAAAAGAATTATTTGTCAAGTTCTCAAACTAAACGAACATATTTCAGTCTCGCAAGACATAATTGATACGGATATTGCTGATGCTGTCCCAAATGATCACAGCGCAATTGTAACAACCCCACAATCGGGTACAAAGGAGTATAAAAGAAAGCTTATGCAACAACTTAGAAAGGTTCAGCCGCAACTCATGCGTGCCCAGATTAATTACAGTACTCTACCGGAGCCTTATGTACTTCCGCCACAGACCAAATGTGTGCACTGCCAAGCATGGCGATGGCCCGGAGAACCTGATTCCATTTGCTGCAAAGGCGGTCAAGTTAAGATCCAAGATGACTTTCCACTATTCGTGGACATTGATGAAATGAGAAAAATTAAGGAGTACATCCTTTCACCGGCTGGAAAAGCTACTTATGACACTGTGAGAATGATAAACTCTCCCCTATCATTTGTATGCGCCATTATGAAAACGAAAAAGAAATCAGAGTTTCCCAAAGGAGGCCCAGTGCCCTTGGTTCTTAATGGGAGAATAGAGGCAACAATTGTGACCCCTCAAGATAGCACCTCGAAGTCGAATCCTTCGTTTGTTTCACTTATCATTTGCAAAGATTCTGCTCGCGCAGAAAAGGCTTGTGCCGACTTTATGAAGAAGTACAATGTAAAGTACAATCTTGATATTTTCATGCGAGTTCGAAATGTGATACAGGAACACAATCATCTCGCGAAATGCTTTATGCGCCTGGAAGAAGTGATCGAGGAAGAGAAAAAGAAAGCTGCGGCTCGAAATAGAAAGCCCAACCAAGTCATGTTGAACATTCTCGATAGAGAAGAGGCTGTGAAGCAGTTCTCACCTAACATTCAAGCTGGAGGAAAAATGATTCAAGTGAATAATCCGATTCATCCTGGCAGATTGAATGAGCCACAAGGCGACAAGTTCATGTCAGCCATATACGTCTACCCAGATGGGCAGTGCCCAAGCCACGAAGAATTGAATCGTGGAGTAAGAATTTTTCAGAAATCCTCTTTCACAAATAAGAAGCTTGTGCACTTTAGCCAGCTGTGGGATGCCATGAGTTATACACTTTTATTGCCACGCGGAAACCGCACTTATAAGCTTGGAATGCCAAAGTTTACAACGATGAGCAATAGAAATCCCCTTCCTGGGGTAAAGCCACGCGAGTTCCTCTCGCGATCTGAATATTACAATTTCACGTTCGTAATTTCACAATAAGTTGGCCAAAGTGTCAGCAAATGCAAAGTATGTTCAAATGAAGCTTGAAGAAAAGGGATACGCACTTGGCAACTATGTTACACTCCCTGAAAGCTTTTATGGAGGTCCGAAATACTTCCGAAGACTGTACTACCAATGTGTAGCACTTTCAAAGAGATATGGCAAACCATCTCGATTCATAACATTTACCGGAAATCCAGAATGGCCGGAGATTACGGAAATTCTGAAACTCATCTCGCCTAATATGACATGGCATGACATTGCCGATGATGTGTGCCGAATCTTTTGGCTCAAGGCAAAGGAATTTGTGAAAGACGTCACTGAACGTGGTGTACTTGGAGAAGTTGTTGCCAACGTCTGGAACGTTGAATATCAACAGCGAGAAATGCCTCATATTCACTTGTTGATCTGGTTTAAGAAAGGTCACGTTGACACTCCAGAGATCATTGACCAGACAATCTGTGCTGAGATTCCGCCAGAACCGGCCCAGGACGACCCTTATTATGAGGAGAAAATGAGACATCGTGAACTCATTAAAAAGTGTATGATTCATGGTCCCTGTGAAGGTAAACTTGATATGACATGCCGTAAGAGGCGACCTAATGCATTCTTATGCGCGAAAAGTTACCCAAAAGGCTATCGCGATGAAACAGAAATGATTGAAAACGATTATCCGTTGTATAGACGGAGAGATAACGGAGCAAACATTGTCTACTCAAAAGGAAAGAATGTACGAGTTTCAACGAATCGACATGTTCTTCCACACAATCCATATCTCTTGATGAAGTATGGTTGTCACATTAATGTAGAGGCCTCTACGAGTATCTCTACATTCAAGTACATATTCAAGTACATTTTCAAGGGCGTTGACCTTCTTGCTTTGGAAATTGATGATATGGAAGAAGAAGAGATGAATGCCAATGGCATTGTACTCAGAAATGAATACCAGAAAAAAGATGGAATAGTCAGGCAATTGGTTGATCTTGACGAGACAAAGACTTTCCAGAATGCGAGAAGCATTTCCTCAATTGAGGCTTCATTCTGAAGACTTGGACTGCCACGGCATGGTATATCTCATTGCGTTACAGCATTGTACATTCATCTGGAAGGTGAGCAACATATGGTTATCAAAGCTGATGATACCGCTGCCCAGAGAGAACAAAGAGCTGAGAAAGCCGTCTCCAGATTCATGGCTTTCATGGAGCTTAATACGCGTGACGAAGATGCAAGAAAATTGACATATCTTGAAGTTGAAGAAAGATACAGATGGGATCAGAAGGCAAAGATGTACAAGCCATATGTACGTACTTGCCAGATTGAGCGTAATGTTGCATATCTGTCTCCAATCAACCCTCGAAACAGAGAACTTTACGGACTACACTGTCTGGTGAGAAGCCTTACAGGCTACACTTGCTTTGCTGATTTGCTTAAATCAGAAGATGGAAACACTACATATGCAACATTTGATGAGTCTGCTCGGGCAAGAGGCCTTTTAAGAGATGACAAGGAGTGGGACGAATGTCTTAACCTTGCAAGCGAGACTATACCGAATCCTAGTGCATTCCTGAGACTTTTCTGCGTCATTCTGATGAATTGTTAGCCACCCAGTCCTGCGGAACTATTTGAAAAGTACAAGGAGCACATGCTTGACCGCGATAAGCAACACAAGTATTCTGAAGAAGAGAAAGTGCAGAGAGTCCTAAGGCACATTCAATCGATAATAAGGCACTCTAACATGACGCTCAAGCAGTTTGGATTGCCTGAGCTTATAAGGAATGAAGCTCTTGAGCGAAAGTTCATGTCTGAAGACAAGAGAGAAGCCGAAAAGAGAGCAAATGAAATGCAACCAATGCTAAATGAGGGCCAGAAGGCCATTTCTGAGCAAATCATTGCTGCCATCTCTGACACAAGTGCCGAAAAGCGTTGCTTCTTTGTGACTGGAAGTGGAGGTTGTGGAAAGACATTCCTCTACGAGTACATAATCAATTGGTGCATTGCACATGAAAAGGTTGTTTTACCTGTTGCCTCAACCGGCATTGCAGCAACTCTATTGAAGAATGGTACGACCGCTCACAGTGGTTTTTTAATTCCGCTCGAATATGATGAGCTGGACAAGACAAACCTTGACATCACCTCAGACAAGGGTCAGTTCTTGAGACAAGTTGAAGTCATCATTTGGGATGAGGCCCCAATGCAGTCGAATGCAATCTTGAGTTTTGTCGACAGAACAATGAGGGTCGCTGCGCCCAGAGACCAGAAAGATAAGCCATTTGGTGGACGTGTCGTACTCCTCGGTGGTGATTGGAAACAAATTTTGCCTGTTATACCCAGTGCTCGGGATAGACAGATCTTGCATTACACCCTGAACAATGCACCTGTTTACGACAAGTTTGAGCAGTGCAAACTGACTGTTAACATGAGGGTCGACAAGGACCAACAAGTATTTCTGAAATATCAGACTGAAGTTGGAGAAGGAACTGCAAACTTTGACGGATTGCACATTCGTGTACCTGAAAGAATGCTATGCGCCGATGAAGACGCACTAATAGAATCCGTATATCCGGAGGAAGTCCGATGCAACGGTGAAGAGATGAGCAAAAGAGCAATTCTTGCAGTTCGAAATGATGCAGTACTCAAACTAAATGAGAAAATTATGAACTTGCTACCTGGCGAAGCAGAAGAGTTTATAGGAATCACTGAGATTCCTGAAGAAGCAGAGCATATGGGCATGCCCGTAGATTTGATCTCAACCTTGGAGGCGATGACGCCCAATGGAATGCCTGCTCATAAGCTGGTTTTGAAACCGCAAACACCCGTCATGCTTCTGCGGAATATTGACATTGAGAACAAATTGTGCAATGGCACTAAACTTGTGTTCTTGAACGCAGTGAAAGTAAACTCTGCTGACAGAAACGTCATTCTGCTGAGATGCAGAAATGTGACTGTGAATCCACCAGAAGAGGTATTCCTGCCGAGAATCGTGCTGAACTATCTCGATCGTAACAATGGTGTACAATTCACACGACGACAGTTCCCGATAAGGGCGTGCTTTGCTTGCACGATTAACAAGAGTCCAGGATAGACATTGGCAAGAGTGGGACTCGATCTAAGAACTCCGACATTTTCTCACGGGCACTTCTATGTGGCCATCTCGAGAGTTAAAACGGAGGCACATCTCAAACTATTGATACCAAAAGAATTTATCACGGAAGATAAAGTGAACGGGAAGCATGCCGTTGTCAGAAACATTGTTTATCGAGACCTTTTCAAGACGGTCAATTGTGAGAGCACAAACAGTCCTCCTGTACTGGCTGAGGAACCAGATGTTGACCCATTTGAGGGATTCAGGAGATTGATCAAGGACAGCTCGAAAAAGATCTTGATGACTTTACTTATCAGTTGCAGCAAGAGATTGCCGCAAAGCAGAATGGCGAAGTAGCGGAGATCAAGACAACGGACGAGAATACCGCTGTTAACGGTGATATTGTACAGGCAATGCCAGACATTGACGAGATTCACTTCTTTAATGATGATGAAGAAGGTGACCTTGAGTATTTTGTATCTTCCGATGAGGAGGAGAATTCGCAAGATGAGGAAGAAAGGAACTGAATAAAGACGAGACTCTAATTGCTCCGTGAGCAAATACTTGTGAATACCTTGTAAGAAGGAAATAAATAAGAAGAATGCGCTTATTAAATGCGTTGTTTGAATATGACATCTAACTGCTTAATTAGCAGGAAGCTGTGAAATAATTGAAATAAGCAAATGGCGGGTACCTGCGTTGTTTGAATGAGAAGTTACATATTCTCCAAAAAAAATCCCGTCGCGAGATTAAAGGGGCGAAACGGGTTTACATGTATGCATATATTGCCAGGTTCTCGCCTGGTGAGTTCCCCGCCTGGCACAATTCTTTTCGCGAGCCTTTTCGCACTGTTAAAGCCCAATTACCGACGCAGGTTTGAAGTCGCGCGCGGGCAAACTCTTTTGCGCGTTTTAATATTACCCCCGATGCAAAGATTAAAAGGCTAGCACATAGTCCATACTCCAAGGGAGATGATGGGCAAAGATAATGCAACGAGGTCCCCCCATAGCTCCGCTAGTTAGAGAGTATACTTAGAAACGCTTGTCCATTATTGACTGGGTTTGCGCGGAGCGGCGTGGTGGGCGGGGGAGTTGAGATTTTCGAGTGCGGTTTTTTTAGGATGGAAAATGAATATTGGGGCTACGTTATGGTTTGGTATTTTTGGGTTTTGGGTTTAGGGTCGGCGCCAGCGGCCAAAGTTTCAACTTTTCGGCGCGCGCTTGCGCTGGGTTGGCCACTTTGAGCGATTGCATCTTTTGAATGGAGAGGAATTAGGTGAGGAAAAAAATAGTGGCTGATAGGGAATGTCTTCAAGATTAATAGGACACAAATTGGGCGAATTCCGCCCGAGGGTCTTTCCTGTGGGCGTGGCCAAACTTTTACCCCGTTTTTTGGCCCTTTTTTGCTCTGTATTTGCTCACTATCTCAAAATCTGTACCTGCGCATTTCTTGCTTTCGAAATATATCATGTAGTTTTTGACGGCGCATCGACTGATCTATAGCTGATCTACTGAAAGTACCTAGATCGATAGATACGAGGCAAAAACAGGCGGACCCATTTTGTTAGGAGCGAACCTTTGAAAAATCAATACTCGGAGATTTGAGAATGGAGCGGGATGGGACATTCAGAATATTGTTTAGTTTTTGGAGACCTTTGAAATGAGCTTACACTAGTTTGGCTGGGTTTCCGGGAAAGTACCCTGAGGGGGCCGTGAAATCTCAAAATTTTTGGACGCCATTTCCGCGACTGGTTTTTCTCGGATGTTGGTGTTATGACAAAGTGTTATATACCATTCGATAGCTCTCGAGAAGACAAACAACTTTCTCATACAAAACGTTTTCATATAACGACATTTTTGATCTACTTTTGGGGTCAGAATGTTTAGGCCACTTTTTCGACCTTAGCTATCACTGACACGTTTTGGGGCATATTTTTAAGCGAATAGAGCCAAAAATTAGCTATCGAATGATATGTTGTTCGTCGGTATTCGTTTAGGCATTTTCGAGATATGAATTATTTTGTGGCTTTTTGGTGCATTTTATCGCACGCAGATTTTCTTAACGACCCAGGTTCGGAGTCGGGAGCGGGCAAACCCTTTTGCGCGTTTTAATTCGACCCCCAATGCAAAGTTCTTAATGCTAGGACATAGGGAAGACTCCAAGGGAGATAATGGGCAAAGATACTGAAACCAGGTCCCCCCATAGCTCCGCTAGTTAGAGTGTATACTTAGAAACGCTTGTGGTTTATTGACTGGGTTTGCGCGGAGCGGCGTTGTGGGCGGGGGAGTTGAGATTTCCGAGTGCAGTTTTTTTAGGATGGAAAATGAATATTGTGGCTACGATATGGCTTTGGTTTGGGATTTTTGGGTTTTGGTTTTGGCGGCGGCCAAAGCTGCAACGTTTTGGCGCGAGGTTGCGCTGGGTTGGCAACTTTGAGCGTTTGTATCTTTTGAACGGAGCGGAGTTGGTGAATGAAAAAAATATGAGTCGATAGCCCATGTCTTAATTATTAAGATTCCTGGTTGGTTAGTTGATGGTGCCTCAGGGGTGGCCAGGGGGCGTGGCCAAAGTTTTACCCCGATTTTTGGCCCTTTTTTGCTCTGTTTTTTCTCACTTTTTCAAAATCTGTACCCGCGATTTTCTTTGTTTCGACATATATCATGTATTTTTTGACGGCGCATCGACTGATCTATTGCTCATCTCCTGAAAGTACCTGGATCGATAGATACGAGGCAAAAACAGGCGGACCCATTTTGTTAGGAGCGAACATTTGAAAAATCAATACTCGGAGATTAGGGATTGGAGCCTGATGGGACATTCAGAATATTGAACAGTTTTTGGAGATCTTTGAAAGGAGCCTACTCCCATTTGGCTGGGTTTCGGAAAAGGTGTCGTGAGGGGGCCGTGAAATGTCGAATTTTTGGAAGGCCATTTCCGCGGCTGTTTTTTCTCGGGAATTGACCTTATGGCAACATGTTATACATGATTCTGTAGCTCTCGAGAAGACGAACAACTTTGTCATACAAAACGTTTTCATACAACGACGTTTTTGATCTACTTTTGGGGTCAGAAGGTTTAGGCCACTTTTTCGACCTTAGCTATCACTGACACTTTTTGGGGCATATTTTTATTCGAATAGAACCTAAAATTAGCTATCGAATGATAGGTTGATCTTCTGTATTCGTTCAGGCATATTCGAGATATGAATTATTCTGTGGCTTTTTGGTGCATTTTCATCTCACGCAGATTTTCTTAACGACCCAGGTTCGGAGTCGCGCGCGGGCAAACTCTTTTGCGCGTTTTAACATTACCCCCAATGCAAAGATTAAAATGCTAGGACATAGCGCACACTCCAAGGGAGATAATGGGCAAAGATACTGAAACCAGGTCCCCCCATAGCTCCGCTAGTTAGAGTGTATACTTAGAAACGCTTGTCGATTATTGACTGGGTTTGCGCGGAGCGGCGTGGCGGGCGGTGGGGGTTGAGATTTTCGAGTGGGGTTTTTTTAGGATGGAAAATGAATATTGGGGCTACGTTTTGGTATTGGTTTGGGATTTTTCGGTTTTGGGTTTGGGGGTGGCGCCGGCGGCCAAAGTTGCAACATTTCGGCGCGAGGTTGCGCTGGGTTGGCGACTTTGAACGTTTGTATCTTTTGTTTCGGAGAAGATGGGAAGCTGAAAAAAATAGTGGCTGATAGGGAATGTCTTCAAGATTAATAGGACACAAATTGGGCGAATTCCGCCTGAGGGTCTTTCCTGTGGGCGTGGCCAAAATTTAACCCCGTTTTTTGGCCCTTTTTTGCTCTGTTTTTTCTCACTTTTTCAAAATCTGTACCCGCGATTTTCTTTGTTTCGACTTATATCATGTAGTTTTTGACAGCGCATCGACTGATCTATTGCCCATCTCCTGAAGTTGCCTAGATCGATAGATACAGTGCAAAAACAGGCCGTTCCATTTTGTTAATAGCAAACGTTTGAAAAATCAATACTCGGTGGCTTGGAACCCGAGCGGGATGAGACTTTCAGAATATTGAACAGTTTTACGAGAGCTTTCAAATGAGCCTACTCGCGTTTGGCTGGGTTTCCGAAAAAGTGTCCTGAGGGGGCCGTGAAATGTCGAATTTTTGGGAGGCCATTTCCGCGGCTGTTTCTTTTCGGGGATTGGCGTTATGACAACGTGTTATATATCATTCTGTAGCTCTCGAAAAGGCGAACAAATGTCTCATACAAAACGTTTTCATATTTTGGCTTTTTTGATCTACTTTTGGTCCGAGAATGTTTAGGCCACTTTTTCGACCATAGCTATCACTGACACTTTTTGGGGCATATTTTTATTCAGATAGAGCCTAAAATTAGCTATCGAATGGTGGGTGATACTTCTCATTTCATCCAGGCATATTCGAGATATGAATTATTTTGTGGCTTTTTGGTACATTTTCATCGCACGCAGATATCCTATACCGACCCAGGTTCGGAGTCGCGCGCGGGCAAATCCTTTTGCGCGTTTTAATTCGACCCCCAATGCACAGATTAAAATGCTAGGACATAGCGGAGACTCCAAGTTAGATAATGGGCTAAGATACTGAATCCAGGTCCCCCCATAGCTCCGCTACTTAGAGTGTATACTTAAAAACGCTTGTGGTTTATTTACGGGGGTTGCGCGGAGCGGCGTGGTGGGCGGGGGAGTTGAGATTTTCGAGTGGGGTTTTTTTAGGATGGTAAATGAATATTGGGGCTACGTTTTGGTATTGGTTTGGGATTTTTGGGATTTGGGTTTGAGGGTGGCGCCAGCGGTCAAAGTTGCAACTTTTCGGCGCGCGCTTGCGCTGGGTTGGCGAGTTTGAGCGTTTGTATCTTTTGTTTCGGAGAAGATGGGAAGCTGGAAAAAAATAGTCACTGATAGGGCATGTCTTCAAGATTAATAGGACACAAATTGGGCGAATTCCGTCGAATGGTTTTTGAAGCGGGCGTGGCCAAAGTTTCAACCCGTTTTTTGGCCCTTTTTTGCTCTGTTTTTTCTCACTTTTTCAAAATCTGTACCCGCGATTTTCTTTGTTTCGACTTATATCATGTAGTTTTTAACAACGCATCGAATGATCTATTGCCCATGTCCTGAAAGTACCTGGATCGATAGATACAGGGCAAAAACAGGCCGACCCATTTTGTTAGGAGCAAACATTTGAAAAATCAATACTCGGAGATTAGGGAATGGAGCGGGATGGGACATTCAGAATATTGAACACTTTTACGAGAGCTTTGAAATGAGCCTACTCCCGTTTGGCTGGGATTCCAGGAAAGTACCCTGAGGGGGCCGTGAAATGTCGAATTTTTGGGAGGCCGTTTCCGCGGCTGTTTCTTCTCGGGGATTGGCCTTATGGCAACATGTTATATATGATCCTGTAGCTCTCGAGAAGGTGAACAAATGTCTCATACAAAAGTTTTCCATACAACGACGTTTTTGATCTACTTTTGGTCCGAGAATGTTAGGCGACTTTTTGGACCTTAGCTATCACTGACACTTTTTGGGGCATATTTTTATTCAAATAGAGCCAAAAATTAGCTATCGAATGATAGGTTGTTCGTCAGCATTCGTTCAGGCATATTCGAGATATGAATTATTTTGTGGCTTTTTGGTACATTTTCATCGCACGCAGATATCCTATACCGACCCAGGTTCGGAGTCGCGCGCGGGCAAATCCTTTTGCGCGTTTTAATTCGACCCCCAATGCACAGATTAAAATGCTAGGACATAGCGGAGACTCCAAGGGAGATAATGGGATAAGATACTGAAACCAGGTCCCCCCATAGCTCCGCTAGTTAGAGAATGTACTTAGAAACGCTTGTCGATTATTGCCGGGGTTTGCGCGGAGCGGCGTAGTGGGCGGTAGAGTTGAGATTTTCGAGTGGGGTTTTTTTAGGATGGTCAATGAATATTGGGGCTACGTTTTGGTATTGGTTTGGGATTTTTGGATTTTTGTTTTGGGGGTGGCGCCAGCGGCCAAAGTTGCAACTTTTTGGCGCGCGCTTGCGCTGGGTTGGCAACTTTGAGCGTTTGCATCTTTTGAATGGAGACGAATTGGGTGAGGAAAAAAATAGTGGCTGATAGGGAATGTCTTCAAGATTAATAGGACACAAATTGGGCGAATTCCGCCTGAGGGTTTTTCCTGTGGGCGTGGCCAAAGTTTTACCCCGTTTTTTTGGCCCTTTTTGCTCTGTATTTGCTCACTATCTCAAAATATCATGTAGTTTTTGACGGCGCATCGACTGATCTATAGCTGATCTACTGAAAGTACCTAGATCGATAGATACGAGGCAAAAACAGGCGAACCCATTTTGTTAGGAGCGAACCTTTGAAAAATTAGTACTCGGAGATTTAGGACCGGAGCGGGATGGGACATTTAGAATATTGTACAGTCTTACGAGTGCTTTGAAATGAGCCTACTCGTGTTTGGTTGGGATTCCGGAAAAGTACCCTGAGGGGGCCGTGAAATGTCGAATTTTTATGAGGCCCTTTCCGCGCCTGTTTTTTCTCGGGGATTGGCCTTATGGCAACATGTTATATATGATTATGTAGCTCTCGAGAAGACGAACAACTTTGTCATACAAAACGTTTTCATACAACGACGTTTTTGATCTACTTTTGGGGTCAGAATGTTTAGGGCACTTTTTCGACCTTAGCTATCACTGACACTTTTTGGGGCATATTTTTAATAAGATAGAGCCTAAAATTAGCTATCGAATGATAGGTTGATCGTCGGAATTCGTTCAGGCATATTCGAGTTCAGGCATATTCGAGATAATTTTGTGGCTTTTTGGTGCATTTTCATCGCACGCAGATTTTCTAACGACCCAGGTTCGGAGTCGCGCTCGGGCAAACACTTTTGCGCGCTTCAGTAATATGTCTTGGGCAGTAGAAAGCCTTTATAATCAAAGTTAGCAGAGAATTAATTGATGTTGGTTTGGTTTCTTTGTTATTGAACCAAAAACGACATATTAGGTATACCTTGAGAACATATTTTCGGCTAATATTTATTTATTTTCTTCTTAACACAGAATAAACATGAAAGGCCAGGTTCGAAGAATAAAATGTCAGCAATCTTATAGTTAGGTGCTTATGGCACATGGTGCGTGAGTATCATAACCTGTCTGGTCCACTTCACTCTAAAAGTTCATTTTTTTTTTGGAAAGTGGACTTAGAGTCATCCGTTTTAGTATCTCTTTTTTTTATTTAATCATTTTTGCGAAATAAATATAGAATAACGGTAAATTAACATTAAAAACGGTTGGAAGTATCAAAAAGTTTTTTTTTAAAGAGATATGCACTGTGATGCCTGGTGCACTTCAAAAAAACTTTTGTCTTTCTTGGGCGACAAGATTTGGCTGTGTTCTTCTGCTCGCTCCATGTGGTGGGCACGCGCGATCGCGACAACGGCATCGTCGCCCACGGTACGCATTTTTTTATAGTTGTTTTCTCAGATTCCCAACTAGGATAGCACTATCAGATGTAATCAGTGATTATGACTGTTTGCATTGTTGCTTAGTATTAGTTTCCTTTCGATCTGACTATGGTTTTTTGTTTGTTTTACAAATGTTTTTTTGATTACTTTTTATTAAAGAATTTCCAATATATTCGAATAACTTTAAAGTTTTCGTTGTAGTGGCGACTTCGAGGAAGCCGCCGGAGAAGGCGTCCGCCGGCGCCAAGGGACGCGAGAGTCGACTTCGCCTGCTATGGTTAGACATTCACTTTTTTTTGCTTTTTTTACTTATATTATTTCTTATAGTTAAATGTTAAACGAAATGTTGTTTGATGATTTATGATGGGAAGTAATAGCAAAGCTATCATCGTGTTTTTTTATCGGTTGATTAAGATATATACTCGATACTGTTAGTAGGAGTACGATTTTTTCGGGCTTGAGGATAATGTATGGTTCGAATTTGAGTGACATTTTCAGAATATCTTCAGTAATGTTTAATTAATGACGTTTCTATATTCCTTTTGGAGTTTTCGTGTTATGATTTAGGTTTATGAAATTTTATTAGGAAGTTCAAGGAATAACTCCTTTAAGTATATGCTTATTATTGGTTCTCTATAATTTTTTTCCCTTATTTAAGTTGGTTTTATATACTGCTAAAATCACTTAGTTGTTTCAGGTTACATCAAGGTAATTTTTTAAAGATTACTTTAAGAATGCATTTTCTTTTTTGGGGCATTTTTTCTCATTTCTTTTAGCTGGTTAATGATGGAGCGTTGGATAGTTGTGCGCAATATTGGTATACTCCAATAATAACATGGGATGTTGTGAGTGTTTGATTTTTTTTATAAAAGCGGCGTATTTTTCTTTTTATTTAAGGTTTTTGCGTTAGTTCTATTAACGTTACAAATCATACTTTGTTTTTGTTCTTCAGAGCCAGAGGGAGTCCGAATGAAGGCCGACCGGTCAATGAAGTCGGCGACGACTTCGGCCACACCGGCCACGCAAGAAAATTAAGGTACTCATTTTTAAACATATCTTTCAAAATGCTTTAACCTTTGTTACGAAACTTGTTTTTTTTTTCGGTTTTCCTAGCACGTGGTTAATTCTGGGAATATTGGGTTTTTAGTTTGGTTAAAGTTAATTATTATCTTGATGTTTTCTCCTGAGAATTGGTTTGGAACATTTATAATATTTAATGTTCGTCGATCGTGAAGGATTGGGTTCTGTTTTTTTCTGGTTTATGAGTGAAAGTATCTTTCAGATCTATGAGTGAAAGTACTGTTGCTTCATGTTTTAAGGTGTTGATTGTTGGAGTTTTATGAATAAAAGATCTTTATTTACAGCTTTGGAATACGATTCTTTTGTGTTTCTATGGTACTGGGTTGTTTGGACTGTTGAAGTTGATAAATTATCATTGATAATGTTCTTTAGGATATTGTATGGTGGGAGTACAATTGAAAATTATTTATCTTTTCTAGCTTCGGTGAATAGGATGTAATTGTAAAGAGTTAGCTTTCTGGTTTCTTGTCATTTATATAAGATATTTCAGTCAAAGAAAATACAGATGACATATTAATTTTTCTTTTCTGTTGGTACGGTATTATTGGCGAACATAAGGTATTGGGTGAGTTTACTCTTTGTTCCTGCATGCAAATGAGCTACTTATTTATGGATGTTAAGATTTTTTTATATTTACAATTTGGTAAAGCTTTTATTTAATTGGGTTATTTTATATTACGCTTAACGATTACATTTGTATTGATATGCATGAGGCCGGGTTACTGTAAGCGACGTTGATAAAATGTTCTTTAGGATATTGTATGGTGACATTTGATACTTATTTCCTTGTTCAAGATGGTTTTACATAGGATTCAAATCTCTTATTTGTTTCAGTTTAAGTCATGGTAATCTTTTTTTTTTAAATTCCTTTGGGAATGCATTTCTTTTTGGGGATATTTTTTCTCATACCCTTTCCTTTTAGATGGTTAATGCTTTAGCGTTGTTTCACGGGTATTTTTTGTGTGCGTATCTCCTAATATTAGTTTTGTATTCCTTTTACATTTTTTTGTAATTCAATCTTTTCTTTTTCTCAGCTTTATATTTTTTTAAACTATTTCTAATTATAGATGCCAAATTCATGAAAAATCTGTTGTAAATCGGATATTCCAGCGATGATTATATTTAATTCGGGCTACGATTCTACTTTTTTTGGGAATAAAATGTTGTGATTGAACTTTTAGTGTCTCACATTTAAAAATAGAACCCCTCCATCTAATAGAACCCCTCCCTCTAATAGTGCCCCCCTCTCGAAGAGTATTGAAAAATAGAACCCCAGGGGTACTAATAGAGAAAATACGGTACATATGTACGAGACGATAAAATGGGGGCGCTCAACTCAGCTTCCATCGCGTATGATATCAGCAAATCGCGTTAGTATGTATGTATGTACATACATATATGTAACCTGGCAAAGTTAAAAAAAAAATTCACTACATAAAAACACAAAGAATTTTAAATTTAAAAATAATTTGAAAAACTCTTTTCACGAATAAAACCCTGCTTCGTTCGGTGCAGCTGACATAGATGTTATCGGAAGAGAAAATGGTCGTGGCTAAGGAGAAAAGAGAGAGAGAGAGAGAGAGAGAAGGATAGTGAGTTAAGAGAGAGAGTGCGTGAGAGGGAGTGAAAGAGAGGAGAGTGAGTTAAGAGAGAGAGAGAGAGAGAGAGAGAGAGAGAGAGAGAGCTGGAAGGAGACAAAAAGAGAAAGATGGATAGATATGAGGAGAGAGTGAGGGGCTGACATGAGGAAGACTGCAAGAGAGAAAGCGAGAGAAATAGAGAGAACGAGAGAGAAATGGAAAGAAGCAAAAATGAAAAAAATTTAAGAGAATGATCGAGGAAAAAAGGGATAGAGACAGAGTGGCTGAGAAAGAGTGAAAGAGAGAGAGACAGAGAGAGAGAATAATAGAGCATAAATTGGACAGAGATGCGCGAAGGAGTGGGTCTCAAGGTACTTTGGACTCTGCTTGTATGGCCAGCCTCACACAAGGGCGGGAGAGTATGTAATTTAGAGTGACGTGGCAAGAAAAATTCAAAAAGATGACGGCACAGTTTCGTGCTCCAATAACAACGCACGCTTGATTTCGTCTGTAATCTGGTTTTTGTGCACGAAACAATTGAATTTGGATTTTGGACATCTCTTTATCAGTATGTACCATTCGCATGTCCAATTTTAGATACTTTTTGTGCCTCATCAAGTTTCATAAAATGTATTGAATAACGCATAAAGAAACCCAGACAACACCTGCTCACAAAACAAACAAAGATAAACCCTCCGAATACGGCCGGCCTTCAACACAATGAGTGCACAGTTGTGCGAGAGGAGAAAGACCATGTTAGAGGTGAAGAAAGTAGAAAGTCCGAGATCCAGCGAGATGTGAATGTCTCGAATGAAAAGAGTACGTGGCATTGAGTGTGGAGACTCGCTATTCCTCATTTCGAAATAAAGGTAGTCACTTGCTATAAATGTGCCTCTTAAGGGATTTCAAATTAAGCTCGCATTTCTGGCTCGGTTCGTGCATAATATTTCAACATATTTGTAATAGTGACTGAATTGGCAAAATTCAAAGAATAAAAACGAAAGGATATTTTCATAGCCATGAAAAATCTTAAAACAATCGAATTGTTACCGCTCTTATAACTTTCCAGTGAATTGCCGAAATAGATGAAAAATTGATAATTTTATTTATTTGATATATATTTTACTAATTTCCGGTCTTTTCCAATTCGCAGATGTCACCACCAACGATTCTTCACCTCGGCACCGGCTCCTTCCACCGAGCGCACCAGGCGTGGTACTTGCATCGTGCAAATGAGAAGCTGCCAGAGGAAAAGAGATGGAAGCTCGTCTGCGGCAACATCCGCGACGACATGAACGAGGTGATGGAGCTGCTGAAGAAGCAGAACTGCACGTACACTCTCGAGATTGTGGACACGGACGGCAAGAGGGAGTATGAGACAATACGATCCATCGATAAGGTCAGATAAATTATTTCTAGGGTGTACTGCAATCATTCTTCAGAATATTTATTAAAGTAGCACGAAACTTAATCTACGTGATTTTTTCTGACCATTGTGGCCGCGTCTCTCCCTCTCTAACTCTTCGTCCTTGTGTTTGGAAAAATGGCGCGAACTCAATCTTGAGTTTTGGCAGCTGTAAAGTTTTACTCTAATTTATCTGTATGACCACGCGACAATACTACTAGTATATCTGTAAATGGTCCTTGAGATTGTTGACTGGTCGCCCGGCTTGCGCGAGTTGATCTCTGCTGGCGCGGCCGCCGACTGCCGCGTCCTCACGTTCACCGTGACCGAGGGCGGCTACTTCCTGGACGCCGAGGACAGACTTCTTCTCAGCCACCCGGACATTGCTGCTGACATCGACGGTTTTGATTTTCGTAGTTAGTAGTTCGGCTCATCGAGAATTCGGAGTCGAGATAATTTACGTGCAATCAAGCCATATGGCTACTATCTCGCAAAACAACAATTATTTTAAATGAAATAAACTCATTTTCACTTTTCTTCTTCAATTCTTCAGATTAAAAGCATGAATTTTGTGTTCTTTTTTTTAAATTTACATAACATTTTCTTGTAGGCAGCGTCCGGACAATTTATGGAACAATTGCGGCAATTCTGGCTAAGCGGGCACAGCGAGGTAATTCCATGTAAAAAAAATTATTAAAATCTAAATTAAAATAAATGAAAAGACTTTTAGATGTTTTATAAGTAAAAAAGAGGGCCAGACTTGTTGTGTTAGAGCACGATGTGATCGAATGCGATGTAAACGCCTCTAATCTACAGGTTTCATTCTTCTCCTTTTCAGGAGCAGCAGGCGCGATAACACTGATGAGCTGCGACAATCTTCGCCGGAACTCGGAACGCTTCCAGACGGGAATGCGCGAGTTTCTGGAGCGGCGAGGCCAGAAGGCGCTGCTCGCTTGGTTCGACCAGCACGCCACTTGCCCCTGTGCGATGGTCAGATGAGATAATATTTTTAAACGTTTCTCGAAGCTAACAGCAATAACGTCTTCACCGTCGAATAATAAGCAGTGGGACATCGTAAAAGTGCCTGTTGGCTTGGACAATGAATTCGAATTGATAGTTAATATGTATTTCCTCACTCTCCTTTTTCATAGCTATTCCTTGCTTTCCTGCAAAAGATCGGAAGTAGAAAACAATTACTCGCACTATTACTAAGGTTAAGGAAATAATACATAAATAAATAAATCAATGAATAAATCAAATAATAAATAGATAAATAAGCAGGTCGACCGTCTCACTCCGAGGCCATCGGCAGAAGTGGCGAAGAGAGTCAAGAATGCCACGGGTGTCGACGATCCCTGTTCAGTGATGTGCGAGTCGTTCACTCTCTGGTACATCGAGGACAACTTCCCCTCTGGCAGACCGGACTGGGATCTCGTCAGTCTCATTTTCCTTCTTACTTCTAATTCCATTCTTCCTTACGTTTTCCCCTTCTGTCACTATCTCTCGTCAACTATAATTTTTTCATTCTTAATTCATCTAATTTTCTTATCAAAAAAAATTTTGCCGGCGATTTTTGTATATTAAGGGTTTCTTAGTAATTAAAGTGACATCACATTCAAGATACCTGTTCTTTTGACATTAAAAATACGTATAATACATAAATTAATTACTTAAAAATAATAAAAAATTAATCTTTGAGGGAGGCGCCGTATTCGTGCGGGACGCTCGTCCGTACCTGGAAGCGAAGATCCGCGTGCTGAACACTTCGCACACGTGCGCGGCGTGGGCGGGCGCGCTCGCCGGCTTCTCCTTCATCCACGAGGCGCTCCAGGACGACGCCATCCGCAAAATGTGCTATGACTACATGACGGACGACGCCATCCCATGCATCACGCCGTGCCCTCTCGACCTGGAGTGGTTATTTATGGGCCGTAAATTAGAGGCCGTAAATTTCGAGCCATAAATTTCGGACCGTAAATTAGGGCCGCCAATAACGGGCCTTATATTACAGTCCTTACGAATACGAATATATCCGTATAGATTGCGAATGTTCACATAATTCCGAACTTACTTTATCCGTTAGCAGCAACGGTTTTACCTTCCTCCAGGTTCCGCGACGCTTTCTTCTCGCGCTTCTCGCACGCACACATCCCCGATCGACTCGAGCGCGTCACGCTGAATGGCTACGAAAAAGTGCAAGGTTGGCGTTTCCTTTTTTAAAATTAATTTAAACATTCAATAAACTTCACTTTGATCAATATATTTGAATGTTCTGACTATAATAATCGGCGTCTATCAATATCCCATTTGCTCGCCCATGTGTCAGGCAAAAAGGCGCGAATTCAAATGTGAGTTTTTTTACTCGTTTAAGGCTTCGTGTCTTCTACGGTGAGCGATTGCATCTCGGCGGGGCGGAAGCCGGCGGCGACGGGCGTCCTGCTCGCGCTCTTCCTCCGGTATCTCGAGTTGTGGGTGGAAGAGAAGCTGCCGTTCGAGCACCGCGAGGCCGATCTCGACAAGGCGAGCGCACGCGAAATGGTCGAGGAGGCCGACCAGGCACGCGCCTTCGCCGGCCAGCAGAAGACTTGGGGCGAGGGAGCGAGCCATCCGATGCTAGAGGACGCCATCCGCGAGGGACTCAAGACTGTCGACGAGTGGCTCGCTTCCAGAATTGGCGCGAATTCAAATGCATAATATATATATATATCGATTTGGTATTCAATCTAAATCTAACGATAAACGAATAAACAGCTGTTATTCAACAAAAAAGTTGCTATTTAGTAACCATAACCTCAAATCTTTTGTTGTTTCTCAAAATTAGCTCACTTTCACATTCATCTATCGCAGATGAGATAAAAGTATTTTAATAGGTACACGCCGATGTTTCCAACGGCCTCCTGTGAGACGGAATGTATGAATTTGCACTTATTTCCATCAAAGTGAATGCTTAAATTATCACAGTAATCTCTGAGTCAGTGTATGGTTAGTACATAGATACCGAATACCTGATCAGACCACTGGTTCAAGATGCCCTGAGAGGGTTTACGTAGCACAGGCGCTTTTATGACACAGCCGTCTTTTAAACAGCCCCATCCAAACTGCGTGCTCGCTATCCAGATGCTTCTTCAGAAAAAAATAATTAAAGAAAGCATCCGAGGAAAAAATAACTTCTTCTTTTATGTTCCCATATGATCAAGTCTGGCCTAAAAATCGATTAGAGGTGGTCCCGCTTTACGAAAGTCAGTATTTAGCGAGAAATTTGCATTTGTTTTATGGAATACGGTAGAAAACGTCTCTGTCGATGCACCCGGTGTATGCTCAAATCCAAGCAAGGAATGCCAACGGGTGGGAAAAGAGGCAGTCTCTGACCGTCTAGCCCACTTAGCACCCCATTTTCACCAAGAGATGAGAGATACAGACGTTAGAGAAATGCGAGACAATGAAAGAAGTCGAGAGTGGTTAGATACACATACGTTTCAAATTTGAAATTTTTGTAGCGGGCGCTCAAAAAAGGCTCATACAGTTGGGAGTTTAGCACAGTTTGAAACGTAATTTTATTAGATACGGTATTCTTTCGTCGGATACTTCCTTTAAATATAAAGTTGCTTGCAATAATATTGAGAAGGCATATAATGACTTTATGTTTATAAATTTATATTCGTAAATATTCCTTTAAAATTTAACCGCATCCCACCTGATAGATGACATATTACAAATTTTGATTAGCACCTATGTATATTTCAATCTTTTTTTCCTTTTCGGACACATGCTGTCATGTATATCATAATATATAAACAAAATTAGAATTTTTGTTATTTTTCGTGTGTTCACCTAAATTAAATCACCGAAAAATTATAAGATTTCAAATTTCCGTCAGGGACATCATATTGTTTAAATTGTTACACAATTTTTTTTACATTTCGTTTGTTAGTAAATTAAGTCTTCAATCGCATTGACTAGACATGCTCAGGCAGTGTTTGTACATATTAGTGCTGCTGATATACATAGGTACTTGTATTGTTACCATCTTTTCAAATACATATATTACTTCCATAAATATATTTAGCTGAATGTAGAACCCTTATATTTTATTCGAAAATAAACAGGTTTATTTTGGCATTTATTTCTTGGACTACAGCAGATGAACAAAAGCGGTAGTTCTCAGCAAGATATAATGCAATTTGAAACTGCGAATTTAAGTCGCAATTCAATCTCCATCATGGGCACATCCGGAAAACCTTTTATGTGTTACAAATTTGACTTTTCCAACAAAAAAATTCGTGACAATGGTTTACTTTTTTGTCATCAAAAATTTTTACTTTCATTTTTACATCACGTGCATGCCCTTTTGAATAATGAAATTAAATTAGCATTTCAAACTTTTTTTTATTATTTATTTACATAGCTCATATTCGCATTGATTTGTCGGTTGTCGACGGGCTCCTGGGAAATAGTACACGATTTAAACATTTATTTACATGTATCAAAATGCTTGCCTATTACCTGTAATACTAGTGAGAAGGCATATCATGACTTTTTTTCTTTATAAATTTATCTCCGAAAACATTCCTTAAAAATTTAACAACAACCCCTAGAGTGTATACTTAGAAATGCTTGTTCGTTATTTACTGGGTTTTCGCGGAGCGGCGTGGTGGGCGGTGGGAGTGAGATTTTGGGGTGGGGTTTTCTTAGGATGGTAAATGAATGTTGGGGCTACGTTTTGGTATTGGTCTGGGATTTTTGAGTTTTGGGTTTGGGGGCCAAAATTTGACCCCCTTTTTTGGCCATTTTTTGCTCTGTATTTGCTCACTAACGAAAATTCTGTAGGTACGTTTTTCGATTTGCGAGCATATATGATGCAATTTTTCAAGGCGCATGTTCTGATCTATTGATCTGCTCCATAGCCCACCCAGATCGCTAGATACAGGGCAAAAACAGGCGAAACCATTTTGTTAGGAGCGAACCTTTGAAAAATCAATACTCGAAGTTTTGGGCTTGGAGCGAGACGTGACATTCAGAATATTGTACAGTTTTAGGAGAGCTTTGAAATGAGCCTACTCTTGTTTGGCTGGGTTTCGGAAAAGGTGTCCTGAGGGGGCCGTGAAATGTCGAATTTTTGGGAGGCCTTTTCCGTGGCTGTTTCTTCTCGGGGATTGGTATTATGCCTACATGTTATATATCATTCTGTAGCTCTCGAGAAGGCGAACAAATGTCTCATACAAAACGTTTTCATATAACGACATTTTTGATTTACTTTTGGGGTCAGAATGTTTAGGGCACTTTTTCGACCTTAGCTATCACTGACACTTTTTGGGGCATATTTTTAATAAGATAGAGCCTAAAATTAGCTATCGAATGATAGGTTGTTCGTCGGAATTCGTTCAGGCATATTCGAGTTCAGGCATATTCGAAATAATTTTGTGGCTTTTTGGTGCATTTTCATCGCACGCAGATTTTCTAACGACCCAGGTTCGGAGTCGCGCTCGGGCAAACACTTTTGCGCGCTTCAGTAATATGTCTTGGGCAGTAGAAAGCCTTTATAATCAAAGTTAGCAGAGAATTAATTGATGTTGGTTTGGTTTCTTTGTTATTGAACCAAAAACGACATATTAGGTATACCTTGAGAACATATTTTCGGCTAATATTTATTTATTTTCTTCTTAACACAGAATAAACATGAAAGGCCAGCTTCGAAGAATAAAATGTCAGCAATCTTATAGTTAGGTGCTTATGGCACATGGCGCGTGAGTATCATAACCTGTCTGGTGCACTTCACTCTAAAAGTTCATATTTTTTTTTGGAATGTGGACTTAGAGTCATCCGTTTTAGTATCTCTTTTTTTTATTTAATCATTTTTGCGAAATAAATATAGAATAACGGTAAATTAACATTAAAAACGGTTGGAAGTATCAAAAAGTTTTTTTTAAAGAGATATGCACTGTGATGCCTGGTGCACTTCAAAAAAAACTTTTGTCTTTCTTGGGCGACAAGATTTGGCTGTGTTCTTCTGCTCGCTCCATGTGGTGGGCACGCGCGATCGCGACAACGGCATCGTCGCCCACGGTACGCATTTTTTTATATTTGTTTTCTCCCATCCCCAACTAGGATAGCACTATCAGATGTATGCATGAGGCCGGGTTACTGTAAGCGACGTTGATAAAATGTTCTTTAGGATATTGTATGGTGACATTTGATACTTATTTCCTTGTTCAAGATGGTTTTACATAGAATTCAAATCTCTTATTTGTTTCAGTTTAAGTGATTGTAATCTTTTTTTTTTAATTCCTTTGGGAATGCATTTCTTTTTGGGGATATTTTTTCTCATACCCTTTCCTTTTAGATGGTTAATGCTTTAGCGTTGTTTCACGGGTATTTTTTGTGTGCGTATCTCCTAATATTAGTTTTATATTCGTTTTACATTTTTTTGTAATTCAATCTTTTCTTTTTCTCAGCTTTATATTTTTTTTAAACAATTTCTAATTATAGATGCCAAATTCATGAAAAATCTGTTGTAAATCGGATATTCCAGCGATGATTATATTTAATTCGGGCTACGATTCTACTTTTTTTGGGAATAAAATGTTGTGATTAAACTTTTAGTGTCTCTCATTTAAAAATAGAACCCCTCCCACTAATAGAACCCCTAACTCTAATAGTGCCCCCCTCTCGAAGAGTATTGAAAAATAGAACCCCGGGGGTACTAATAGAGAAAATACGGTACATATGTACGAGACGATAAAATGGGGGCGCTCAACTCAGCTTCCATCGCGTATGATATCAGCAAATCGCGTTAGTATGTATGTATGTACATACATATATGTAACCTGGCAAAGTTAAAAAAAAATTCACTACATAAAAACACAAAGAATTATAAATTTAAAAATAATTTGAAAAACTCTTTTCACGAATAAAACCCTGCTTCGTTCGGTGCAGCTGACATGGTTGTTATCGGAAGAGAAAAAGGTCGTGGCTAAGGAGAAAAGAGAGAGAGAGAGAGAGAGAGAGAGAAGGTCTCTTTCTCTCTCTGTTGTGACAACAACCCCTTGTGTGAAGTGGAAAAACGCACAAGGGTACCCTAGGTGGGAAGTCCGTTAAGGCACCCACCCCTTGTGAGATATGGCCTTTAGGCCTTACAAGGTAATTGGTGAGAGTCCAATGCACTCTCACCTCTTGTGGGAAGTCCGTTAAGGCACCCACAAGCCCTCCCCTTTCTTCTGTCACAGCATTGAGATCTTTTTTTGCTCTCTCTCTCTCTCTCTCTCTCTCCGTCTGTCTCTCTTTCTCTCTCTGTTGTGACAACAACCCCTTGTGTGAAGTGGACCACGCACAAGGGTACCCTAGGTGGGAAGTCCGTTAAGGCACCCACCCCTTGTGAGATATGGCCTTTAGGCTTCACAAGGTAATTGGTGAAAGTCCAATGCACAATGCTAGGACATAGAGAAGACTCCAAAGGAGATAATGGGCAAAGATACTGAAACCAGGTCCCCCCATAGCTCCGCTAGTTACTTAGCATTGCTTGATGATTATAGGCCGGGGTTGCGCGGAGCGGCGTGGTGGGCGGTGGGAGTGAGATTTTGGGGTGCGTTTTTTTTAGGATGGAAAATGAATATTTGGGCTACGTTTTGGTATTAGTTTGGGATTTTTAGGTTTTGGTTTTGGGGGTGGCGCCAGCGGTCAAATTTGCAACTTTTCGGCGCGCGCTTACGCTGGGTTGGCCACTTTGAGCGTTTGCATCTTTTGAACGGAGAGGAGTTGAGGAATGAAAAAATATGAGTCGATTGCACATGTCTTAGTTATTAAGATTCCTGGTTGGTTTGGTAATAGTGCCTCAGGCGTGGCCAGGGGGCGTGACCAAAATTTTACCCCGTTTTTTGGCCCTTTTTTGCTCTGTATTTGCTCACTATCTCGAAAACGCTATATGAAACATGTCGATTTTTTGTCTTTATTCGAAAGCCCTCCTCGAAATACACCATCTGACATGGCTTCTTCCCCCCTCAGGGCAATAGTTTTCCGGCAGCGATCGATAATGTAGTGAACCCATTTTGTTAGGAGCGAACCTTTGAAAAATCAATACTCGGAGATTAGGGATCGGAGCGGGTTGGGACATTCATAATATTGAACAGTTTTACGAGAGCTTTGAAATGAGCCTACTCCTGTTTGGCTGGGTTTTCGGTAAAGTGCCCTGAGGCTGCCGTGAAATGTCGAATTTTTGAGAGGCCATTTCCGCGGCTGTTTTTTCTCGGGGATTGGTATTATGCCTACATGTTATATATCATTCTGTAGCTCTCGAGAAGGTGAACAAATGTCTCATACAAAAGGTTTTGATATTTCGATGTTTCTGATCTACTTTTGATGTCAGAAAGTTTAGGCCACTTTTTCGACCTTAGCTATCACTGACACTTTTTGGGGAATATTTTTATTCAAATAGAGCCAAAACTTAGCTATCGAATGATAGGTTGATCGTCTGTATTCGTTCAGGCATATTCGAGATATGAATTATTTTGTGGCTTTTTGGTGCATTTTCATCGCACGCAGATTTTCTACCGACCCAGGTTCGAATCCGCGCGCGAGCAAACTCTTTTGCACGTTTTTGTGTGACCCCAAATTAAGCAAAGCCTATATGCTAGCACATAGCGCCCACTCCAAGGGAGATAATGGGCGGCGATACTGAAACCAGGTCCCCCCATAGCTCCGCTAGTTAGAGAATCTACTTAGCATTGCTTGTTCATTATTGACCGGGTTTGCGCAGAGCGGCGTGGTGGGCGGGGGAGTTGAGATTTTCGAGTGGGGTTCTTTTAGGATGGAAAATGAATATTGGGGCTACGTTTTGGTATGGGTTTCGGATTTTTGGAATTTGGGTTTGGGGGTGGCGCCAGCGGCCAAAGTTGCAACTTTTCGGCGCGCGCTTGCGCTGGGTTGGCCACTTTGAGCGTTTGTATCTTTTGTTTGGGAGAAGATGGGAAGCTGGAAAAAATAGTAGTTGATAGAGCATGTCTTCAAGATTAATAGGACACAAAATGGGCGAATTCCGCCTGAGGGTCTTTCCTGTGGGCGTGGCCAAAATTTTACACCGTTTTTTACCCCTTTTTTGCTCTGTATTTGCTCACTATCTCGAAAACGCTATATGAAACATGTCGATTTTTTGTACTTATTCGAAAGCACTCCTCGAAATACACCATCTGACATGGTTTCCTCCCCCCTCAGGGCGATAGTTTTCCGGCAGCGATCGATAATGTAGTGAACCCATTTCGTTAGGAGCGAACCTTTGAAAAATCAATACTCGGAGATTCGGGATCGGAGCGGGTTGTGACATTCATAATATTGAACAGTTTTACGAGAGCTTTGAAATGAGACTACTCCCGTTTGTCTGGGATTCCGGGAAAGTACCCTGAGGCTGCCGTGAAATGTCGAATTTTTGAGAGGCCATTTCCGCGGCTGTTTTTTCTCGGGGATTGGTATTATGCCTACATGTTATATATAATTCTGTAGCTCTCGAGAAGGCGAACAATTTGCTCATACAACAGGTTTTCATAAAACGACGTTTTTGATCTACTTTTGGACCGAGAATGTTTAGGCCACTTTTTCGACCTTAGCTATCACTGACACTTTTTGGGGCTTATTTTTATTCGAATAGAGCCAAAAATTAGCTATCGAATGGTAGTTGAACCTTTAGATTGGTCCAGGCATATTCGAGAGATGAATTATTTTGTGGCTTTTTGGTGCATTTTCACCGCACGCAGATAGATATTCTACCAACCCAGGTTCGGAGTCGCGTGCGGGCAAACCCTTTTGCGCGCTTTTGTGTGACCCCAAATTAAACAAAACCTATGCTAGGACATAGCGGAGACTCCAAGGGAGATAATGGGTAAAGATACTGAAACCAGGTCCCCCCATAGCTCCGCTAGTTAGAGAATCTGCTTAGCATTGCTTGTTCAATATTTACTGGGTTTGCGCGGAGCGGCGTGGTGGGCGGGGGAGTTGAGATTTTCGAGTGGGGTTTTTTTTAGGATGGTAAATGAATGTTGGGGCTACGTTTTGGTATGGGTTTGGTTCTTTTGGGATTTGGGTTTGGGGTCGGCGCCAGCTACCAAAGTTGCAACGTTTTGGCGCGCGCTTGCGTTGGGTTGGCGAGTTTGAGCGATTGGATCTTTTGAACGGAGAGGAATTGGGGAACGAAAATTTTGAATTTTCAAAATTAACTTTTTCTCTTTCCGACATATATGATGTAGTTTTTCAAGGCGCATGTAATGACATATAGATTGTGGGGCTAAATACATTGGGTCATATCGAGCGGGGGCAAAAACTGGCGGACCCATTTTGTTAGGAGCAAACCTTTGAAAAATCAATACTCGGAGATTTGGGACCGGAGCGGGATGGGACATACAGAATATTGTTCAGTTTTTGGAGAGCTTTGAAATGTTTTTTGGATTCCGGGAAAGTACAATAAGGGGGCCGTGAAATGTCAAATTTTTGGGAGGCCTTTTCCGCGGCTGTTTTTTCTCGGGGATTGGTATTATGCTTACATGTTATATATCATTCTGTAGCTCTCGAGAAGGCGAACAAATGTCTCATACAAAACGTTTTCATATAACGACATTTTTGATCTACTTTTGGGGTCAGAATGTTCAGGGCACTTTTTCGACCTTAGCTATCACTGACACTTTTTGGCATATATTTTTATTCGAATAGAGCGTAAAATTAGCTATCCAATGATAGGTCAATGGTTAAAAATGATCCAGGCATTTTCAAGATATGACTTATTTTTTGGCTTTTTGGATAATTTTCGGTGCACGCAGAAAGTCATGGGTCGCAGGTTCGGAGCCGCGCGCAGGCAAAGCCTTTTGCGGGTTTCAGCAATAAGTCTTGAGCACTAGAAACAATTTATGATGAAAGTTAGAAGATGGATTGAACATGGTTTGGTTTCTTTGTTATTGAACCAAAAACGACATATTAAGTGGTCATTGAGAACACATTTTCCGCCAATTTATTGGTTTTTTCTCAACACCAAATAAACATGAAAGGTCAGCTTTGAAGAAGAATAAAACATATCAGCAATCTTTTATTTAGGTACGTCATGGCACATGGTGCGTGAGTAGCATAACCTATTGGTGCACTTCACTCTAAAAGCTCATATTTTTCTGGAAAGTGGACTTAGAGTCATCCGTTTTAGCATCTCTTTTTTTTATTTGATGGTTTATGCGAAATAAGTATAGAATAACAGTAAAATAACGTTAAAAAAAGTTAGAATTATCAAAAAGTATTTCTGATGGCATATGCACTATGATGCCTGGTGCATTTCTAAAAAACTTTTGTCTCAGGCGAGAAGAAGATTTTGGCTGAGATTTTGGCAACTACCAGCCCCCATTCGCGGCAACGGCATCGTCGCCCACGGTCCGCATGTTTTTTTTTTCTTATTTAAGATCATCAGTGATTATGACTGTTTGCACGGATGCTTAATGTTAGTTACCTTTCGATTTAACAATGGTTTTTTTGTTTGTTTTACAAATGGTTTTTGCTTACTTTTTATTAAAGAATTCAAATATCAAATATGTTCGAATGACTTTAAAGTGTTCGTTGTAGTGGCGACTACGAGGAAGCCGCCGGAGAAGGCGTCCGCCGGCGCCAAGGGACGCGAGAGTCGACTTCGCCTCCCATGGTTCACTTTTTTTTTGGTTTTTTTACTTATATTATTTATTTTAGTTAAGTATTGAACAAAACAAGTATATATACTTGAATTCTTATATGATCAGGTTATAATCACAATGTTATTTTTCTAACAATGAGTTATTCTGGGTATTTGTTTTCTTTTTAAGATCGAGTTATTTTATTTAGGATAGCATTGGCAAAATGCTTTAGAATATTGTTAGGACTACGATTAGTAGGACTACAATTCTATCGGGCTTGAGGATAATGTATGAAGGGAATTTGAGTGAAATTCTCGGATTATCTTCTTTAATGTTTATTAATGGCCTTTCTATATTCCTTTTGGAGTTTTTTTAAAAACTGTCTTTGAGTAATGGTTTAGGTTTATGAAATTTTTTTAGAAGTTCAATCAATATGTTTATTGGTTCTTTATTTGGATGAAGTATTGTTGTATATTTGAATGCGATTGAGAGCATGGTAAATGTTAAATGTTAACCTTCACAAGTATTTATATTTGTTTTGGCCAAATTTTTATTGAACAGTTTATATGACTCAAATCACTTTGTTGTTTCTGGTTTCATCAAAGTAATCTTTTTTTATTTTTGGGGCAATTGAACGGGATCCTTAGTTCCTTCAGCTTTTACATTTTGTCTGTACCCTATTTATTGAAAGTATTTTTTTTTTTAGCAAATACTTGAAGGCGAGCACCGACTGTTCAATGAAGTCTGTGAGGACTTCGGCCACACCGGCCACTCAAGAGTTTTAAGGTACTTTTATACATATTACTTATATTTTGGCTATTAAAATCTTTTTACAGTTTTTTTACCTTGTTCATTTTGAGAGAGTAGTTGAGACAAAAATTTCAAAAAGACTGGGTTGTGAAAGTATCCCACTTTAGATTGACAGTATTTTTATGGTATTTGCTGTTTCAGTTCTTGTTGTTGAAGGGATATTGGAAAAATATAACTTTGTGTATGGAAACTAGGTTTTCATGAACAAGTTTTTTTATAAGGGCATTGTTTTTCAACTATTATTAAAAAAAAAACAAATCATTTACGTTGGGCATGTAGAAAATATTTATGTGTTTATTGATGCTGTATGGTTGTGATTAATATGTTAGGCGGTTCATTCTTTTTAAGCTATATTTAAGAAATTTAGATGCGGTATGTTAACGAGGATTAAATTTTGTTTGCACGACAGTATATCTTGTGGAAATTTGAGCGAAAATGTTGGTTTAGGTTATTTTTAAGATCCGTGAATAGCATGAAATTGTATTTATCTTTTAAGAATTTGCTTCTTAAAGGAACCGAACACGGAATAATAGTACAGTATCCAAAATGCCACGATTCAAATCTGCGGCAACAAAATTTGGCCGTTCTGTTTTCTATTTTCCGGCACCCATAATTTTGATGCACTCAGTGCACCATGACATTTTGACCCCACTAAAATCAGCGTGAAGTTTTATTTCGCCGCGTGGCATCGTGTAATCTTTATCGTTTTACGTCGTTTTTGGTTTTAGTTTTGATTCTTATCATGGATATTTAGTTTTATCACTTCAGTAACCGCTTATCCAGCTACTCCGCCATCGTTGGATCTGCTGGTCACGCAAGCGCGCGCCAAAACGTTGCAACTTTGGTAGCTGGCGCCGACCCCAAACCCTCTATTTAGATGCGTGGTTTCGTTCTTTTTCATAATCGAGTTTTTGTTTATTTCTCATTGAGTCTTTTAGTTTACTATTCTTCGATTTGAACAATGCTTGTGGGCGATTTGTTGAGGTCCAGTGCTGGCGTCCAGGAGATGGCTCGTTCCCTGCAAAGCCATCCAAGCGAAAGATGTGATATTATGTTTTATATTCGTTTTACATTTTTTTGTAATTCAATCTTTTCTTTTTCTCAGCTTTATATTTTTTTTAAACAATTTCTAATTATAGATGCCAAATTCATGAAAAATCTGTTGTAAATCGGATATTCCAGCGATGATTATATTTAATTCGGGCTACGATTCTACTTTTTTTGGGAATAAAATGTTGTGATTAAACTTTTAGTGTCTCTCATTTAAAAATAGAACCCCTCCCACTAATAGAACCCCTAACTCTAATAGTGCCCCCCTCTCGAAGAGTATTGAAAAATAGAACCCCCGGGGGTACTAATAGAGAAAATACGGTACATATGTACGAGACGATAAAATGGGGGCGCTCAACTCAGCTTCCATCGCGTATGATATCAGCAAATCGCGTTAGTATGTATGTATGTACATACATATATGTAACCTGGCAAAGTTAAAAAAAAAAATTCACTACATAAAAACACAAAGAATTATAAATTTAAAAATAATTTGAAAAACTCTTTTCACGAATAAAACCCTGCTTCGTTCGGTGCAGCTGACATGGTTGTTATCGGAAGAGAAAAAGGTCGTGGCTAAGGAGAAAAGAGAGAGAGAGAGAGAGAGAGAGAGAAGGTCTCTTTCTCTCTCTGTTGTGACAACAACCCCTTGTGTGAAGTGGAAAAACGCACAAGGGTACCCTAGGTGGGAAGTCCGTTAAGGCACCCACCCCTTGTGAGATATGGCCTTTAGGCCTTACAAGGTAATTGGTGAGAGTCCAATGCACTCTCACCTCTTGTGGGAAGTCCGTTAAGGCACCCACAAGCCCTCCCATTTCTTCTGTCACAGCATTGAGATCTTTTTTTTGCTCTCTCTCTCTCTCTCTCTCTCTCTCTCCGTCTGTCTCTCTTTCTCTCTCTGTTGTGACAACAACCCCTTGTGTGAAGTGGACCACGCACAAGGGTACCCTAGGTGGGAAGTCCTTTAAGGCACCCACCCCTTGTGAGATATGGCCTTTAGGCTTCACAAGGTACTTGGTGAGAGTCCAATGCACAATGCTAGGACATAGAGAAGACTCCAAAGGAGATAATGGGCAAAGATACTGAAACCAGGTCCCCCCATAGCTCCGCTAGTTACTTAGCATTGCTTGATGATTATAGGCCGGGGTTGCGCGGAGCGGCGTGGTGGGCGGTGGGAGTGAGATTTTGGGGTGCGTTTTTTTTAGGATGGAAAATGAATATTTGGGCTACGTTTTGGTATTAGTTTGGGATTTTTAGGTTTTGGTTTTGGGGGTGGCGCCAGCGGTCAAATTTGCAACTTTTCGGCGCGCGCTTACGCTGGGTTGGCCACTTTGAGCGTTTGCATCTTTTGAACGGACAGGAGTTGAGGAATGAAAAAAATATGAGTCGATTGCACATGTCTTAGTTATTAAGATTCCTGGTTGGTTTGGTAATAGTGCCTCAGGCGTGGCCAGGGGGCGTGACCAAAATTTTACCCCGTTTTTTGGCCCTTTTTTGCTCTGTATTTGCTCACTATCTCGAAAACGCTATATGAAACATGTCGATTTTTTGTCTTTATTCGAAAGCCCTCCTCGAAATACACCATCTGACATGGCTTCTTCCCCCCTCAGGGCAATAGTTTTCCGGCAGCGATCGATAATGTAGTGAACCCATTTTGTTAGGAGCGAACCTTTGAAAAATCAATACTCGGAGATTAGGGATCGGAGCGGGTTGGGAAATTCATAATATTGAACAGTTTTACGAGAGCTTTGAAATGAGCCTACTCCCGTTTGGCTGGGTTTTCGGTAAAGTGCCCTGAGGCTGCCGTGAAATGTCGAATTTTTGAGAGGCCATTTCCGCGGCTGTTTTTTCTCGGGGATTGGTATTATGCCTACATGTTATATATCATTCTGTAGCTCTCGAGAAGGCGAACAAATGTCTCATACAAAAGGTTTTGATATTTCGATGTTTCTGATCTACTTTTGATGTCAGAATGTTTAGGCCACTACCCTTCGACCTTAGCTATCACTGACACTTTTTGGGGAATATTTTTATTCAAATAGAGCCAAAACTTAGCTATCGAATGATAGGTTGATCGTCTGTATTCGTTCAGGCATATTCGAGATATGAATTATTTTGTGGCTTTTTGGTGCATTTTCATCGCACGCAGATTTTCTACCGACCCAGGTTCGAATCCGCGCGCGAGCAAACTCTTTTGCACGTTTTTGTGTGACCCCAAATTAAGCAAAGCCTATATGCTAGCACATAGCGCCCACTCCAAGGGAGATAATGGGCGGCGATACTGAAACCAGGTCCCCCCATAGCTCCGCTAGTTAGAGAATCTACTTAGCATTGCTTGTTCATTATTGACCGGGTTTGCGCAGAGCGGCGTGGTGGGCGGGGGAGTTGAGATTTTCGAGTGGGGTTCTTTTAGGATGGAAAATGAATATTGGGGCTACGTTTTGGTATGGGTTTCGGATTTTTGGAATTTGGGTTTGGGGGTGGCGCCAGCGGCCAAAGTTGCAACTTTTCGGCGCGCGCTTGCGCTGGGTTGGCCACTTTGAGCGTTTGTATCTTTTGTTTGGGAGAAGATGGGAAGCTGGAAAAAATAGTAGTTGATAGAGCATGTCTTCAAGATTAATAGGACACAAAATGGGCGAATTCCGCCTGAGGGTCTTTCCTGTGGGCGTGGCCAAAATTTTTCACCGTTTTTTACCCCTTTTTTGCTCTGTATTTGCTCACTATCTCGAAAACGCTATATGAAACATGTCGATTTTTTGTCCTTATTCGAAAGCACTCCTCGAAATACACCATCTGACATGGTTTCCTCCCCCCTCAGGGCGATAGTTTTCCGGCAGCGATCGATAATGTAGTGAACCCATTTCGTTAGGAGCGAACCTTTGAAAAATCAATACTCGGAGATTCGGGATCGGAGCGGGTTGTGACATTCATAATATTGAACAGTTTTACGAGAGCTTTGAAATGAGACTACTCCCGTTTGTCTGGGATTTTGGTTCTTTTGGGATTTGGGTTTGGGGTCGGCGCCAGCTACCAAAGTTGCAACGTTTTGGCGCGCGCTTGCGTTGGGTTGGCGAGTTTGAGCGATTGGATCTTTTGAACGGAGAGGAATTGGGGAACGAAAATTTTGAATTTTCAAAATTAACTTTTTCTCTTTCCGACATATATGATGTAGTTTTTCAAGGCGCATGTAATGACATATAGATTGTGGGGCTAAATACATTGGGTCATATCGAGCGGGGGCAAAAACTGGCGGACCCATTTTGTTAGGAGCAAACCTTTGAAAAATCAATACTCGGAGATTTGGGACCGGAGCGGGATGGGACATACAGAATATTGTTCAGTTTTTGGAGAGCTTTGAAATGTTTTTTGGATTCCGGGAAAGTACAATAAGGGGGCCGTGAAATGTCAAATTTTTGGGAGGCCTTTTCCGCGGCTGTTTTTTCTCGGGGATTGGTATTATGCTTACATGTTATATATCATTCTGTAGCTCTCGAGAAGGCGAACAAATGTCTCATACAAAACGTTTTCATATAACGACATTTTTGATCTACTTTTGGGGTCAGAATGTTCAGGGCACTTTTTCGACCTTAGCTATCACTGACACTTTTTGGCATATATTTTTATTCGAATAGAGCGTAAAATTAGCTATCTAATGATAGGTCAATGGTTAAAAATGATCCAGGCATTTTCAAGATATGACTTATTTTTTGGCTTTTTAGATAATTTTCGGTGCACGCAGAAAGTCATGGGTCGCAGGTTCGGAGCCGCGCGCAGGCAAAGCCTTTTGCGGGTTTCAGCAATAAGTCTTGAGCACTAGAAACAATTTATGATGAAAGTTAGAAGATGGATTGAACATGGTTTGGTTTCTTTGTTATTGAACCAAAAACGACATATTAAGTGGTCATTGAGAACACATTTTCCGCCAATTTATTGGTTTTTTCTCAACACCAAATAAACATGAAAGGTCAGCTTTGAAGAAGAATAAAACATATCAGCAATCTTTTATTTAGGTACGTCATGGCACATGGTGCGTGAGTAGCATAACCTATTGGTGCACTTCACTCTAAAAGCTCATATTTTTCTGGAAAGTGGACTTAGAGTCATCCGTTTTAGCATCTCTTTTTTTTATTTGATGGTTTATGCGAAATAAGTATAGAATAACAGTAAAATAACGTTAAAAAAGTTAGAATTATCAAAAAGTATTTCTGATGGCATATGCACTATGATGCCTGGTGCATTTCTAAAAAACTTTTGTCTCAGGCGAGAAGAAGATTTTGGCTGAGATTTTGGCAACTACCAGCCCCCATTCGCGGCAACGGCATCGTCGCCCACGGTCCGCATGTTTTTTTTTTCTTATTTAAGATCATCAGTGATTATGACTGTTTGCACGGATGCTTAATGTTAGTTACCTTTCGATTTAACAATGGTTTTTTTGTTTGTTTTACAAATGGTTTTTGCTTACTTTTTATTAAAGAATTCAAATATCAAATATGTTCGAATGACTTTAAAGTGTTCGTTGTAGTGGCGACTACGAGGAAGCCGCCGGAGAAGGCGTCCGCCGGCGCCAAGGGACGCGAGAGTCGACTTCGCCTCCCATGGTTCACTTTTTTTTTGGTTTTTTTACTTATATTATTTATTTTAGTTAAGTATTGAACAAAACAAGTATATATACTTGAATTCTTATATGATCAGGTTATAATCACAATGTTATTTTTCTAACAATGAGTTATTCTGGGTATTTGTTTTCTTTTTAAGATCGAGTTATTTTATTTAGGATAGCATTGGCAAAATGCTTTAGAATATTGTTAGGACTACGATTAGTAGGACTACAATTCTATCGGGCTTGAGGATAATGTATGAAGGGAATTTGAGTGAAATTCTCGGATTATCTTCTTTAATGTTTATTAATGGCCTTTTTATATTCCTTTTGGAGTTTTTTTAAAAACTGTCTTTGAGTAATGGTTTAGGTTTATGAAATTTTTTTAGAAGTTCAATCAATATGTTTATTGGTTCTTTATTTGGATGAAGTATTGTTGTATATTTGAATGCGATTGAGAGCATGGTAAATGTTAAATGTTAACCTTCACAAGTATTTATATTTGTTTTGGCCAAATTTTTATTGAACAGTTTATATGACTCAAATCACTTTGTTGTTTCTGGTTTCATCAAAGTAATCTTTTTTTATTTTTGGGGCAATTGAACGGGATCCTTAGTTCCTTCAGCTTTTACATTTTGTCTGTACCCTATTTATTGAAAGTATATTTTTTTTTTAGCAAATACTTGAAGGCGAGCACCGACTGTTCAATGAAGTCTGTGAGGACTTCGGCCACACCGGCCACTCAAGAGTTTTAAGGTACTTTTATACATATTACTTATATTTTGGCTATTAAAATCTTTTTACAGTTTTTTTACCTTGTTCATTTTGAGAGAGTAGTTGAGACAAAAATTTCAAAAAGACTGGGTTGTGAAAGTATCCCACTTTAGATTGACAGTATTTTTATGGTATTTGCTGTTTCAGTTCTTGTTGTTGAAGGGATATTGGAAAAATATAACTTTGTGTATGGAAACTAGGTTTTCGTGAACAAGTTTTTTTATAAGGGCATTGTTTTTCAACTATTATTAAAAAAAAAACAAATCATTTACGTTGGGCATGTAGAAAATATTTATGTGTTTATTGATGCTGTATGGTTGTGATTAATATGTTAGGCTGTTCATTCTTTTTAAGCTATATTTAAGAAATTTGGATGCGGTATGTTAACGAGGATTAAATTTTGTTTGCACGACAGTATATCTTGTGGAAATTTGAGCGAAAATGTTGGTTTAGGTTATTTTTAAGATCCGTGAATAGCATGAAATTGTATTTATCTTTTAAGAATTTGCTTCTTAAAGGAACCGAACACGGAATAATAGTACAGTATCCAAAATGCCACGATTCAAATCTGCGGCAACAAAATTTGGCCGTTCTGTTTTCTATTTTCCGGCACCCATAATTTTGATGCACTCAGTGCACCATGACATTTTGACCCCACTAAAATCAGCGTGAAGTTTTATTTCGCCGCGTGGCATCGTGTAATCTTTATCGTTTTACGTCGTTTTTGGTTTTAGTTTTGATTCTTATCATGGATATTTAGTTTTATCACTTCAGTAACCGCTTATCCAGCTACTCCGCCATCGTTGGATCTGCTGGTCCGAATGCGTGAGCTCTATTTAGATGCGTGGTTTCGTTCTTTTTCATAATCGAGTTTTTGTTTATTTCTCATTGAGTCTTTTAGTTTACTATTCTTCGATTTGAACAATGCTTGTGGGCGATTTGTTGAGGTCCAGTGCTGGCGTCCAGGAGATGGCTCGTTCCCTGCAAAGCCATCCAAGCGAAAGATGTGATATTATATTGCAATATTTTGCAGTAAGTAAGGTAAACTATTTATTCAAACCATTTTTAACTCATGGATGATTAAATAACGAAATATTTTCTACTCCAGCACGAAATGTTGATTATTTCTAGCAATGAATTCGTAATTAAGAGAAATAAAAATCAAAATTCGTCGCTGAAATAGTCTTCTTCATCAATCATCTTCAGTGCGCGGCCTAATCCGTCTTCTGGCTGGTCCATCTCGACATCGCTGCCCTCAGCGCCTTCTTCGTCGATGCCACTCTTCACCAACGCTGGCGCAGCAGGCATGGCACGACGAATGCGGTATGTTTCCGCCATAACATCTTTTCTAAATTTTATTACGATTGCAATTTGACGTTTGCTTTTTCACTCCCGGCATTTACCTGTACTGATTGCTTGAGCTGGAGTAGACAGCGCGATCCCTATACTCCTTGGTTGTCTTGTTGTAAATTTTTTTCATTCCACATTGCGAAATTGTTCCTTCCTCGATCTCGCGCTTCCTTCCGTTCCACGCCATAATTGCTACCATCATTCGAAGATTTGTACCCTCTTCAGAAAAGTAGTGATCCTTAGGCAGCCAGCAAGCAGAGAAAGCATGAAATGCTTCCACCTGAACTTTTTCCTTTCTTTCATGTTATCTAAAGCACTAAAATGTGAAACTTTCTTCGGATGTTGTCATAAATGGAGAACACTTGGAGACGTCGTCGGCCTGGCTGTGAAAATATTCGTGTAGCCACTTCCTCGCCTTATCAGCCAATCCACTGGCATGAGACGCGCTTGCGGGAAGTGGACCATGTGAACAGCCAGTAACCGTGGGAAACATTTCGCTCTGAAACAATCAAGCTGTATTCTTTACCGCTTTAGCAAGATTTTTTGTAAGTTTTATACCTGCGGCCAGTCGTGTATCCCATCAACGTGATTCAGTGTTGACAGGAAGAGCTGGCGCGCTAGCTGTCCATCCCCTTTCGATACCGTGATTGCGTGCCATGTATGATTGATTAGGCTCCTTGTCCACTTTCTTAGCGTTTCAAAGGCTCTAGTCTTCGTCTTCTAAAAGGAAATTTTGCCTTTTAAAATAACCAAAGATTTTGTGACTTACATTCATCAATGTCAGAGTAAGGTTCCTTGTGAGGTGCCAAGAGTCGTGAAGATGCTTGACTTTGTAGGGGCGAAGGGCAGCAGCGACGGATCTGCTTCGGTCGGTCGTAATCGTCTCTATCGGGGACTCTTCCGGGTCCCCAAGGTCGGCAAGGAGGCTGTTGATCGCCTTCTTCATTCCATGCGGCTCCATCCGAGTGGAGATATAATCTGGTGTGTTTTTTTATATAATTAGATTTGTTTTAATTTGAAAAATTCATAATTTAAAAAATTAAATTTTATATTTTTTTTAATGATTTACCTGTTTCCTTCTTGTGAGTGATACTGTAGGACAATATGACGTTGTAGGGTATGGCCATTAGTTCGTATCTGCATATCATTGCGCTGTATCCTCTTGAGTCGTATTGTCCATCGCCGCTTAGGTTTAGACGTTTTCCCTATAACCAAATTGCGAGTAGTACTCTATTCAATTTGCATACCTGGGAGATGTCGTCACGAATCCTAGACAGCCAATAATCGCGATCCCGGCGAAAGACGTTTTCAACTGCGAGTGAACAATAATGACGACGAATATTGTGGAATGCCGCTTTCTGAATGAAGGCTACGCCAAGGGTCTCCATAGTCGGTGCAATGGCCTAAAATCTTTATTATCATTTGGTGTTATCTCTTATTTTCCTTACCCCGTGTCCATAGGTAGTTGTAGTGATAGCGGACACCAAGTCCAGCGACACTTCGCGCAGCTTCTCCTTCGATGAGTTGCCCGCAGTGGGTATCTTCTTACTACTTACCCACGATCTCTTGTGTGAACTTCTGAGTACGCACTCAGAAGTGACATGTAGAACAGCTCCTTCGGCTCGGATAGAAACCTAAAAGTTCTGTAAATATAAAAGAATTATATGGATAGTTATGACTGACCTGGCATATGTTTTCACGGCCACATTTGATGCAGTCACGGAATAGCTCCGCTAATAGTTCGATGTCCACGAGTGCATACTTGGCACTAACATTATTCAAATTGCAGGATGCTTCAACTGAAGGCGCATATGACGACTCCTCTTCCTGAACGGTGTGGTTAGAAGGTTATTGATCTCAACGAATGCGAGGTTGGCCATTTTTCTTTCTAACTAACTTCTGTATCCTCACTGGACTCCCCTCTGTACAAGGGTGTTAGTTTGGGAGGATTTGGAGTTGGCATTAAGTTAAAAGTAGATCCTTTTGAGAGTGTGTGCCTGCCGTTGCAATCTCTTGATATGATTGGCATTGAGGGACTCGGGAGAGGCGCGAGAGGAGGAGCCGAAGCCGGAGGAGAAGGTTGTGCAGCGGCAAGTGTGCTCGCGCCAAGAAGTGGAAGTCGGAGAGGAGGAAGGAACCGCGGCGGATGCAGGCGAGAAGGCGTCTGGCGTGGAGGATAGGGCTGCCCGCCTGGTTGACTCCCCCTCACTCGAGCTGTAGGTCCCTTTGAAGGCGTTCGAATTTAGCTTTTTTCTCAGCCACCGGAACCGGTACTTCGGGTAATCCCGGTATACGGTGGCTTTTGCTCGAGTACCAATGATGATAAAAAGTGATTTTCTTACTTGCATTCTGATGACAGCCGAAGGAAGGGGCAGAACATCTTTTAGAAGACGCACTTTACTCGTAGACGTTTCGTAGAACGAGTTAGGAGGAAAGTGGATCTTGCAAACGCGCGGGTCCTCGTAGAGGGAGAGGTTGTGCCGGAGAGCAGCTTCTTCGTGGATGTCGCCGTTGGAAATAGATCTTATCCACGCATTAGACTTCTGGGCAGTAGACGTGAAGGATGTCACATCATACTGCTGCTTGAAGTCGCCGCATACGACACAGCGAAAGTTATGCACCATAGCAAACGGGTAACAATGGGCGCAGTGACCCTTTTCCTTTTTCTTGTTTCAGAACATCCTCACTCTAGTTTTCTGATCTATTGCATTCAATTATCACGTAAAAAGCCATTTCGCTCGTTTCATTCATGTCCTGTTAGGTAACAAATAAGAAAACTTCCACTTTATCACGCATAAGGATGCAACAATCGAGAAGGTATTCACCAATGTATCTGAACATCAAAAAATCCAGTGTATTGGCCATTTTCTTCGGGCCACTTTCTCCGGATTGCAGTGACCATACAAGCAGGTAGTTCGACCCGTTGACCACCACCGAGCGGGCCCCAGATATCAGCTGCTAGATATCGATAGATCCCGTATCGATAAGACCTAAATTCCAAGTAGACACATTATCATGTCGATGAACTATTACACACATGTGCTTTGTTTATGAAGAGAAAAGTCATCTTGCCTGTTAGTAGGCTCTTGGTGCCTCTGGCCGGTTCCTTCAGAGACTTCGTACATGCGAGCTGCGGCCCTGGCAGCCCGCATATCGAGGTACACCTCTTGGAATTGTCGGCACTCGGCGACACATCCAACTGCTTCCTCTCTGAGGAGCTCTTGCAGGAATTCTCCTAGCTCGCAACCTCGCAGCAGAAGCCGATGGGGATTCTGGAGGACGGCTCTGCAGCAATACGAGGTTGAGTAATTGGAGACGACGCTGCAGCCTCTACAGCTGCACCGAAGAGTCTCCGGCGGAGTGTCAGAAGAGAATATCTTCGACGCTCTCTCTGTGTCCTCCAGGCGGCGCCTCATCTGCTGAACCCCCTCTTCCAACTCGTCTCTAGTTGGGTCAAACATAGATGGATGTGTAATGCCATCCATTTTCTGTAAACATTCCATATAAGCAATAATCATATGTAAATGAATAAAGGATATTATCATTCCATTTATGCTTGGAACATACATACGAATTCTAAATTACAAAATGTTCATGTGATCACGTAGCCATCCTGCATGCCCTTCCAATGCATCCTACGAACTATTCGCATCAAATTTCGAGTTCAAAGACCAAATGTGCATGAGTGCGCTGGGTGCACGTACACTCGGGCCAAATTTTTTACAGTATTCCATCTGAGGAAAATGAGATTATATCGGCTTAGACTTTATCAAATTCAATTCTTGTTCACTCATCGATCTTTCTAGTCTGAACGGACAGACTGATTTAAAAACATAAGACATTATATATTCCGTGTACGGCTCCTTTAAACTGGTTTTGAATGTTAGTGGGATACTGCTTTCTGTGAATGAAATAAAAGAATAAATGGGGTTAATGTAGTGTAAGTGTGATAGAATGGGTTACTGTGGGTTTCATCACACCCTTTTCAGTTGTTTTATATTTGGAATCCATTTATTGAATAATCCCTATTCACATAAATTAAGCTAAAATAAAAACTGTTTTATTGAGTAAGGAAACTTAATTTATTGTTGAAGGTTTCAGGGTAGATTCTGTAATTTTAACGAATGTTCATATTAGCGTCTTTCATATTGAATGTAATGCTTTCTAGCACATTGAATCTAACAGCCTTTAAATGGGATGTAATTTTATTTTTGGGGTTACGGTGGTTCATCACCCTTACTAAGTTGTTTTATATTTGGCGTTGTTTTATTGAATAATGGTGGTATTGGGTAAAGTAAACTCAATTTATTGTTGAAGCTTTAAAGGTGTACGGATATAATGAAAACATATATTGTTATTTGAGGTTCTTTCTTTTTTGGTGATATTAATGGGATTTAGGTACAGTAATTTGAACGAATGTTACATTTTTTGTGCTGTGTTTATTTTCGGCGGGGAAATTCAGAGTAAAATATAGCTTTTAAGCAAGGATTAGAATAAATATAAATAAAGTTGCTCTTCATTATTTTTTTCTTGTGAGGATCCTTAATGTTTAGGAATTCAACTTTAAATGGGATGTAATTTTATTTTCGGGGTTTCGGTGGTTCTTCACTCTTTTTAAGTTGTTTTATATTTGGCGTTCTTTTATTGAATAAGGTGGTATTGGGTAAAGTAAACTCAATTTATTGTTGAAGCTTTCAAGGTGTACGGATATAATGAAAACATATATTGTTATTTGAGGTTCTTTCTTTTTTGGTAATATTAATGGGATTTAGGTACGGTTTTTGTGCTGAGTTGATTAATAGTAAAAGTTAGATTTTCAGCAAGTCGTAAAAAGTAAAAACATATTTGTTCTTGATAAGTTTTTTTTGTGTTTTGGACTACAACTGTTTGTCTTTTTGGTGGGTTTGATGCCACTAAGGCGTAGTTATATTGAAAAGTCTTTAAACAGGATACGTTCATACTGCTTTTGTTTGTTTTGACGTCGTTTGGGTTCATTTAACCTTTCCATGGATAAACTGATGTTGATGCATATAGACATGGTATTGTGCAGGGGACGCACGGAGAGAGAGCGAGAGAGAGAGAAGCTGAGTGTGTGAAGCAGAGAGAAAGGGATACGTAGACAGTATAGAAGGAAGCATTGAGAAAAACAGCGAAAAGGAAGCAATAGAACCAGAGAGAAAGATAAGCAGAGGGAGAGAAGCAGAGAGAAGCATGGAAGGGCAAGCAGAGAGGGAAAGAGTGCAGAGCGTGAGAGAGCAGAGTGAGGGAAGCAGAGCGAAACGTAGGCAATGAGAAAGCAGAGAAAGGAAAGGTGCGATAGAGAGAGATAGAGAGGGCTATAAAGAACGAGAGAAGGAAGCAGAGAGAAAGAAAGAGAAAGCGGAGAGTGTGAGGCAGAGAGAAAGGGCACGCAGAGAGAAATAGAGAAAAAGGGAATAAGAAAGAATGGGTTGTGCAGAGAGAGAGAGAGAGGGATCTAGAGAGAAAGAGAAGCAGAAAGAGGGAAATAGGGAGAAAGTGAAGCAGAGAGAGAAGGAAGCGTAGAGAAACAGAAGTAGAGTGGGGGTGGGGGGGAGCAATGACAGTGAAGGCGAGAGGAAGAGAAGCATAGAGAGGGAAGGAGAGTTAAAGAGAAGCAGAAAGAAAGAGAAAAACAGAAGGGAAGCAGAAAGAAAAGCAAAAAAAGGGAAAGAGGGGGAGAGAGAGAAAAGCAGAGAGCGAGAGAGAGTGAAGCGGAAAGCAAAGTAGAGAAAGGGAAACGCAGAGAGAGAGAGAGAGAGAGAGAAGTGCAGAGAGAGAGTCCGTGAGCCGTGTGCGTGCAGTGCAGTGTTAACTCATGCAAGTGAAAATAAACGAATAAAAAGTCTAAATAATAGTGAAATAATGCAGTGGTTAAACAATTTTGTTTAATAGGTTATTTGCCACAAGATTAGTCATTTAAATGACGTCCTTTTTTTGGATGGAAACTGAATGAATATATCCGAAATATACTTTCTAGATGCTACAAAAACTGGATTGGTATAAAAAAAACAAAATAATACTTTTAACCACTGCATATATGAAATTCTTTAGCTATATATAATCTAGAAAAATAAAAATTGAATAAAATCCAGTTCGCTTCATATTACCCACTATATAACTCTCTCATCAAAACACTATGTTCCCCACTTTATTTATCTTTCTACAAGAGATTATATTCCTCACTTTATAACCTATTCTATAAAAACAATGCAAATACTTCTCTCTCAACTCCTCACATTCAAATCTGAAATGGACCGCTAGATTACATCGGGACAAGGGAAAACTCACTATCCAGCAGTTGTCGATGAGAATGGCGGTTGAAGATGACGATCCCTGAGAGCGGTGAAGTCGCCCCGTCGACGATGAGAGGGGACGGGTGGGACAAGTCTACTCCTATCCTCTCGCTCTCTTTCTCTTTTTCCCTAATCTACAAGGTGAATTACCTGGTGCACGCCATGCCGTCGTCATCGCCGCCTTCACGGAACGGAAGTCGTCGTAGGTCTAATATAATGAAAAAGAATGAAATTACATACCCCATAAAACATCCAGGAAGGTTTCTATTATGGTGTGAAAGCACTACAGTATCCTGTCTTTCCCCATTACAGTAAACCGCTAATTCATAAAAGCCTAAATTGTAAACTCCTAAAAAAAAACATGGTGCCTAATAAAATAAAAAAAAATTAGTTGCTTCACTTTCTCTGTTTCTTTCGCTCAATCTGTTAGCTTCCACCACCTCTATCTCACTCTCGCTCACTATCTTTGCTATTCGTTCTACCTCTCTCTCTCTCTGCACTTCTCTCTCTCTCTCTCTCTCTCTGCGTTTCCCTTTCTCTACTTTGCTTTCCGCTTCACTCTCTCTCGCTCTCTGCTTTTCTCTCTCTCCCCCTCTTTCCCTTTTTTTGCTTTTCTTTCTGCTTCCCTTCTGTTTTTCTCTTTCTTTCTGCTTCTCTTTAACTCTCCTTCCCTCTCTATGCTTCTCTTCCTCTCGCCTTCACTGTCATTGCTCCCCCCCACCCCCACTCTACTTCTGTTTCTCTACGCTTCCTTCTCTCTCTGCTTCACTTTCTCCCTATTTCACTCTTTCTGCTTCTCTTTCTCTCTAGATCCCTCTCTCTCTCTCTCTGCACAACCCATTCTTTCTTATTCCCTTTTTCTCTATTGCTCTCTGCGTGCCCTTTCTCTCTGCCTCACACTCTCCGCTTTCTCTTTCTTTCTCTCTGCTTCCTTCTCTCGTTCTTTATAGCCCTCTCTATCTCTCTCTATCGCACCTTTCCTTTCTCTGCTTTCTCATTGCCTACGTTTCGCTCTGCTTCCCTCACTCTGCTCTCTCACGCTCTGCACTCTTTCCCTCTCTGCTTGCCCTTCCATGCTTCTCTCTGCTTCTCTCCCTCTGCTTATCTTTCTCTCTGGTTCTATTGCTTCCTTTTCGCTGTTTTTCTCAATGCTTCCTTCTATACTGTCTACGTATCCCTTTCTCTCTGCTTCACACACTCAGCTTCTCTCTCTCTCGCTCTCTCTCCGTGCGTCCCCTGCACAATACCATGTCTATATGCATCAACATCAGTTTATCCATGGAAAGGTTAAATGAACCCAAACGACGTCAAAACAAACAAAAGCAGTATGAACGTATCCTGTTTAAAGACTTTTCAATATAACTACGCCTTAGTGGCATCAAACCCACCAAAAAGACAAACAGTTGTAGTCCAAAACACAAAAAAAACTTATCAAGAACAAATATGTTTTTACTTTTTACGACTTGCTGAAAATCTAACTTTTACTATTAATCAACTCAGCACAAAAACCGTACCTAAATCCCATTAATATTACCAAAAAAGAAAGAACCTCAAATAACAATATATGTTTTCATTATATCCGTACACCTTGAAAGCTTCAACAATAAATTGAGTTTACTTTACCCAATACCACCTTATTCAATAAAAGAACGCCAAATATAAAACAACTTAAAAAGAGTGAAGAACCACCGAAACCCCGAAAATAAAATTACATCCCATTTAAAGTTGAATTCCTAAACATTAAGGATCCTCACAAGAAAAAAATAATGAAGAGCAACTTTATTTATATTTATTCTAATCCTTGCTTAAAAGCTATATTTTACTCTGAATTTCCCCGCCGAAAATAAACACAGCACAAAAAATGTAACATTCGTTCAAATTACCGTACCTAAATCCCATTAATATCACCAAAAAAGAAAGAACCTCAAATAACAATATATGTTTTCATTATATCCGTACACCTTTAAAGCTTCAACAATAAATTGAGTTTACTTTACCCAATACCACCATTATTCAATAAAACAACGCCAAATATAAAACAACTTAGTAAGGGTGATGAACCACCGTAACCCCAAAAATAAAATTACATCCCATTTAAAGGCTGTTAGATTCAATGTGCTAGAAAGCATTACATTCAATATGAAAGACGCTAATATGAACATTCGTTAAAATTACAGAATCTACCCTGAAACCTTCAACAATAAATTAAGTTTCCTTACTCAATAAAACAGTTTTTATTTTAGCTTAATTTATGTGAATAGGGATTATTCAATAAATGGATTCCAAATATAAAACAACTGAAAAGGGTGTGATGAAACCCACAGTAACCCATTCTATCACACTTACACTACATTAACCCCATTTATTCTTTTATTTCATTCACAGAAAGCAGTATCCCACTAACATTCAAAACCAGTTTAAAGGAGCCGTACACGGAATATATAATGTCTTATGTTTTTAAATCAGTCTGTCCGTTCAGACTAGAAAGATCGATGAGTGAAACAAGAATTGAATTTGATAAAGTCTAAGCCGATATAATCTCATTTTCCTCAGATGGAATACTGTAAAAAATTTGGCCCGAGTGTACGTGCACCCAGCGCACTCATGCACATTTGGTCTTTGAACTCGAAATTTGATGCGAATAGTTCGTAGGATGCATTGGAAGGGCATGCAGGATGGCTACGTGATCACATGAACATTTTGTAATTTAGAATTCGTATGTATGTTCCAAGCATAAATGGAATGATAATATCCTTTATTCATTTACATATGATTATTGCTTATATGGAATGTTTACAGAAAATGGATGGCATTACACATCCATCTATGTTTGACCCAACTAGAGACGAGTTGGAAGAGGGGGTTCAGCAGATGAGGCGCCGCCTGGAGGACACAGAGAGAGCGTCGAAGATATTCTCTTCTGACACTCCGCCGGAGACTCTTCGGTGCAGCTGTAGAGGCTGCAGCGTCGTCTCCAATTACTCAACCTCGTATTGCTGCAGAGCCGTCCTCCAGAATCCCCATCGGCTTCTGCTGCGAGGTCGCGAGCTAGGAGAATTCCTGCAAGAGCTCCTCAGAGAGGAAGCAGTTGGATGTGTCGCCGAGTGCCGACAATTCCAAGAGGTGTACCTCGATATGCGGGCTGCCAGGGCCGCAGCTCGCATGTACGAAGTCTCTGAAGGAACCGGCCAGAGGCACCAAGAGCCTACTAACAGGCAAGATGACTTTTCTCTTCATAAACAAAGCACATGTGTGTAATAGTTCATCGACATGATAATGTGTCTACTTGGAATTTAGGTCTTATCGATACGGGATCTATCGATATCTAGCAGCTGATATCTGGGGCCCGCTCGGTGGTGGTCAACGGGTCGAACTACCTGCTTGTATGGTCACTGCAATCCGGAGAAAGTGGCCCGAAGAAAATGGCCAATACACTGGATTTTTTGATGTTCAGATACATTGGTGAATACCTTCTCGATTGTTGCATCCTTATGCGTGATAAAGTGGAAGTTTTCTTATTTGTTACCTAACAGGACATGAATGAAACGAGCGAAATGGCTTTTTACGTGATAATTGAATGCAATAGATCAGAAAACTAGAGTGAGGATGTTCTGAAACAAGAAAAAGGAAAAGGGTCACTGCGCCCATTGTTACCCGTTTGCTATGGTGCATAACTTTCGCTGTGTCGTATGCGGCGACTTCAAGCAGCAGTATGATGTGACATCCTTCACGTCTACTGCCCAGAAGTCTAATGCGTGGATAAGATCTATTTCCAACGGCGACATCCACGAAGAAGCTGCTCTCCGGCACAACCTCTCCCTCTACGAGGACCCGCGCGTTTGCAAGATCCACTTTCCTCCTAACTCGTTCTACGAAACGTCTACGAGTAAAGTGCGTCTTCTAAAAGATGTTCTGCCCCTTCCTTCGGCTGTCATCAGAATGCAAGTAAGAAAATCACTTTTTATCATCATTGGTACTCGAGCAAAAGCCACCGTATACCGGGATTACCCGAAGTACCGGTTCCGGTGGCTGAGAAAAAAGCTAAATTCGAACGCCTTCAAAGGGACCTACAGCTCGAGTGAGGGGGAGTCAACCAGGCGGGCAGCCCTATCCTCCACGCCAGCCGCCTTCTCGCCTGCATCCGCCGCGGTTCCTTCCTCCTCTCCGACTTCCACTTCTTGGCGCGAGCACACTTGCCGCTGCACAACCTTCTCCTCCGGCTTCGGCTCCTCCTCTCGCGCCTCTCCCGAGTCCCTCAATGCCAATCATATCAAGAGATTGCAACGGCAGGCACACACTCTCAAAAGGATCTACTTTTAACTTTATGCCAACTCCAAATCCTCCCAAACTAACACCCTTGTACAGAGGGGAGTCCAGTGAGGATACAGAAGTTAGTTAGAAAGAAAAATGGCCAACCTCGCATTCGTTGAGATCAATAACCTTCTAACCACACCGTTCAGGAAGAGGAGTCGTCATATGCGCCTTCAGTTGAAGCATCCTGCAATTTGAATAATGTTAGTGCCAAGTATGCACTCGTGGACATCGAACTATTAGCGGAGCTATTCCGTGACTGCATCAAATGTGGCCGTGAAAACATATGCCAGGTCAGTCATAACTATCCATATAATTCTTTTATATTTACAGAACTTTTAGGTTTCTATCCGAGCCGAAGGAGCTGTTCTACATGTCACTTCTGAGTGCGTACTCAGAAGTTCACACAAGAGATCGTGGGTAAGTAGTAAGAAGATACCCACTGCGGGCAACTCATCGAAGGAGAAGCTGCGCGAAGTGTCGCTGGACTTGGTGTCCGCTATCACTACAACTACCTATGGACACGGGGTAAGGAAAATAAGAGATAACACCAAATGATAATAAAGATTTTAGGCCATTGCACCGACTATGGAGACCCTTGGCGTAGCCTTCATTCAGAAAGCGGCATTCCACAATATTCGTCGTCATTATTGTTCACTCGCAGTTGAAAACGTCTTTCGCCGGGATCGCGATTATTGGCTGTCTAGGATTCGTGACGACATCTCCCAGGTATGCAAATTGAATAGAGTACTACTCGCAATTTGGTTATAGGGAAAACGTCTAAACCTAAGCGGCGATGGACAATACGACTCAAGAGGATACAGCGCAATGATATGCAGATACGAACTAATGGCCATACCCTACAACGTCATATTGTCCTACAGTATCACTCACAAGAAGGAAACAGGTAAATCATTAAAAAAAATATAAAATTTAATTTTTTAAATTATGAATTTTTCAAATTAAAACAAATCTAATTATATAAAAAAACACACCAGATTATATCTCCACTCGGATGGAGCCGCATGGAATGAAGAAGGCGATCAACAGCCTCCTTGCCGACCTTGGGGACCCGGAAGAGTCCCCGATAGAGACGATTACGACCGACCGAAGCAGATCCGTCGCTGCTGCCCTTCGCCCCTACAAAGTCAAGCATCTTCACGACTCTTGGCACCTCACAAGGAACCTTACTCTGACATTGATGAATGTAAGTCACAAAATCTTTGGTTATTTTAAAAGGCAAAATTTCCTTTTAGAAGACGAAGACTAGAGCCTTTGAAACGCTAAGAAAGTGGACAAGGAGCCTAATCAATCATACATGGCACGCAATCACGGTATCGAAAGGGGATGGACAGCTAGCGCGCCAGCTCTTCCTGTCAACACTGAATCACGTTGATGGGATACACGACTGGCCGCAGGTATAAAACTTACAAAAAATCTTGCTAAAGCGGTAAAGAATACAGCTTGATTGTTTCAGAGCGAAATGTTTCCCACGGTTACTGGCTGTTCACATGGTCCACTTCCCGCAAGCGCGTCTCATGCCAGTGGATTGGCTGATAAGGCGAGGAAGTGGCTACACGAATATTTTCACAGCCAGGCCGACGACGTCTCCAAGTGTTCTCCATTTATGACAACATCCGAAGAAAGTTTCACATTTTAGTGCTTTAGATAACATGAAAGAAAGGAAAAAGTTCAGGTGGAAGCATTTCATGCTTTCTCTGCTTGCTGGCTGCCTAAGGATCACTACTTTTCTGAAGAGGGTACAAATCTTCGAATGATGGTAGCAATTATGGCGTGGAACGGAAGGAAGCGCGAGATCGAGGAAGGAACAATTTCGCAATGTGGAATGAAAAAAATTTACAACAAGACAACCAAGGAGTATAGGGATCGCGCTGTCTACTCCAGCTCAAGCAATCAGTACAGGTAAATGCCGGGAGTGAAAAAGCAAACGTCAAATTGCAATCGTAATAAAATTTAGAAAAGATGTTATGGCGGAAACATACCGCATTCGTCGTGCCATGCCTGCTGCGCCAGCGTTGGTGAAGAGTGGCATCGACGAAGAAGGCGCTGAGGGCAGCGATGTCGAGATGGACCAGCCAGAAGACGGATTAGGCCGCGCACTGAAGATGATTGATGAAGAAGACTATTTCAGCGACGAATTTTGATTTTTATTTCTCTTAATTACGAATTCATTGCTAGAAATAATCAACATTTCGTGCTGGAGTAGAAAATATTTCGTTATTTAATCATCCATGAGTTAAAAATGGTTTGAATAAATAGTTTACCTTACTTACTGCAAAATATTGCAATATAATATCACATCTTTCGCTTGGATGGCTTTGCAGGGAACGAGCCATCTCCTGGACGCCAGCACTGGACCTCAACAAATCGCCCACAAGCATTGTTCAAATCGAAGAATAGTAAACTAAAAGACTCAATGAGAAATAAACAAAAACTCGATTATGAAAAAGAACGAAACCACGCATCTAAATAGAGCTCACGCATTCGGACCAGCAGATCCAACGATGGCGGAGTAGCTGGATAAGCGGTTACTGAAGTGATAAAACTAAATATCCATGATAAGAATCAAAACTAAAACCAAAAACGACGTAAAACGATAAAGATTACACGATGCCACGCGGCGAAATAAAACTTCACGCTGATTTTAGTGGGGTCAAAATGTCATGGTGCACTGAGTGCATCAAAATTATGGGTGCCGGAAAATAGAAAACAGAACGGCCAAATTTTGTTGCCGCAGATTTGAATCGTGGCATTTTGGATACTGTACTATTATTCCGTGTTCGGTTCCTTTAAGAAGCAAATTCTTAAAAGATAAATACAATTTCATGCTATTCACGGATCTTAAAAATAACCTAAACCAACATTTTCGCTCAAATTTCCACAAGATATACTGTCGTGCAAACAAAATTTAATCCTCGTTAACATACCGCATCTAAATTTCTTAAATATAGCTTAAAAAGAATGAACCGCCTAACATATTAATCACAACCATACAGCATCAATAAACACATAAATATTTTCTACATGCCCAACGTAAATGATTTGTTTTTTTTTTAATAATAGTTGAAAAACAATGCCCTTATAAAAAAACTTGTTCATGAAAACCTAGTTTCCATACACAAAGTTATATTTTTCCAATATCCCTTCAACAACAAGAACTGAAACAGCAAATACCATAAAAATACTGTCAATCTAAAGTGGGATACTTTCACAACCCAGTCTTTTTGAAATTTTTGTCTCAACTACTCTCTCAAAATGAACAAGGTAAAAAAACTGTAAAAAGATTTTAATAGCCAAAATATAAGTAATATGTATAAAAGTACCTTAAAACTCTTGAGTGGCCGGTGTGGCCGAAGTCCTCACAGACTTCATTGAACAGTCGGTGCTCGCCTTCAAGTATTTGCTAAAAAAAAAAATACTTTCAATAAATAGGGTACAGACAAAATGTAAAAGCTGAAGGAACTAAGGATCCCGTTCAATTGCCCCAAAAATAAAAAAAGATTACTTTGATGAAACCAGAAACAACAAAGTGATTTGAGTCATATAAACTGTTCAATAAAAATTTGGCCAAAACAAATATAAATACTTGTGAAGGTTAACATTTAACATTTACCATGCTCTCAATCGCATTCAAATATACAACAATACTTCATCCAAATAAAGAACCAATAAACATATTGATTGAACTTCTAAAAAAATTTCATAAACCTAAACCATTACTCAAAGACAGTTTTTAAAAAAACTCCAAAAGGAATATAGAAAGGCCATTAATAAACATTAAAGAAGATAATCCGAGAATTTCACTCAAATTCCCTTCATACATTATCCTCAAGCCCGATAGAATTGTAGTCCTACTAATCGTAGTCCTAACAATATTCTAAAGCATTTTGCCAATGCTATCCTAAATAAAATAACTCGATCTTAAAAAGAAAACAAATACCCAGAATAACTCATTGTTAGAAAAATAACATTGTGATTATAACCTGATCATATAAGAATTCAAGTATATATACTTGTTTTGTTCAATACTTAACTAAAATAAATAATATAAGTAAAAAAACCAAAAAAAAAGTGAACCATGGGAGGCGAAGTCGACTCTCGCGTCCCTTGGCGCCGGCGGACGCCTTCTCCGGCGGCTTCCTCGTAGTCGCCACTACAACGAACACTTTAAAGTCATTCGAACATATTTGATATTTGAATTCTTTAATAAAAAGTAAGCAAAAACCATTTGTAAAACAAACAAAAAAACCATTGTTAAATCGAAAGGTAACTAACATTAAGCATCCGTGCAAACAGTCATAATCACTGATGATCTTAAATAAGAAAAAAAAAACATGCGGACCGTGGGCGACGATGCCGTTGCCGCGAATGGGGGCTGGTAGTTGCCAAAATCTCAGCCAAAATCTTCTTCTCGCCTGAGACAAAAGTTTTTTAGAAATGCACCAGGCATCATAGTGCATATGCCATCAGAAATACTTTTTGATAATTCTAACTTTTTTTAACGTTATTTTACTGTTATTCTATACTTATTTCGCATAAACCATCAAATAAAAAAAAGAGATGCTAAAACGGATGACTCTAAGTCCACTTTCCAGAAAAATATGAGCTTTTAGAGTGAAGTGCACCAATAGGTTATGCTACTCACGCACCATGTGCCATGACGTACCTAAATAAAAGATTGCTGATATGTTTTATTCTTCTTCAAAGCTGACCTTTCATGTTTATTTGGTGTTGAGAAAAAACCAATAAATTGGCGGAAAATGTGTTCTCAATGACCACTTAATATGTCGTTTTTGGTTCAATAACAAAGAAACCAAACCATGTTCAATCCATCTTCTAACTTTCATCATAAATTGTTTCTAGTGCTCAAGACTTATTGCTGAAACCCGCAAAAGGCTTTGCCTGCGCGCGGCTCCGAACCTGCGACCCATGACTTTCTGCGTGCACCGAAAATTATCCAAAAAGCCAAAAAATAAGTCATATCTTGAAAATGCCTGGATCATTTTTAACCATTGACCTATCATTGGATAGCTAATTTTACGCTCTATTCGAATAAAAATATATGCCAAAAAGTGTCAGTGATAGCTAAGGTCGAAAAAGTGCCCTGAACATTCTGACCCCAAAAGTAGATCAAAAATGTCGTTATATGAAAACGTTTTGTATGAGACATTTGTTCGCCTTCTCGAGAGCTACAGAATGATATATAACATGTAAGCATAATACCAATCCCCGAGAAAAAACAGCCGCGGAAAAGGCCTCCCAAAAATTTGACATTTCACGGCCCCCTTATTGTACTTTCCCGGAATCCAAAAAACATTTCAAAGCTCTCCAAAAACTGAACAATATTCTGTATGTCCCATCCCGCTCCGGTCCCAAATCTCCGAGTATTGATTTTTCAAAGGTTTGCTCCTAACAAAATGGGTCCGCCAGTTTTTGCCCCCGCTCGATATGACCCAATGTATTTAGCCCCACAATCTATATGTCATTACATGCGCCTTGAAAAACTACATCATATATGTCGGAAAGAGAAAAAGTTAATTTTGAAAATTCAAAATTTTCGTTCCCCAATTCCTCTCCGTTCAAAAGATCCAATCGCTCAAACTCGCCAACCCAACGCAAGCGCGCGCCAAAACGTTGCAACTTTGGTAGCTGGCGCCGACCCCAAACCCAAATCCCAAAAGAACCAAACCCATACCAAAACGTAGCCCCAACATTCATTTACCATCCTAAAAAAAACCCCACTCGAAAATCTCAACTCCCCCGCCCACCACGCCGCTCCGCGCAAACCCAGTAAATATTGAACAAGCAATGCTAAGCAGATTCTCTAACTAGCGGAGCTATGGGGGGACCTGGTTTCAGTATCTTTACCCATTATCTCCCTTGGAGTCTCCGCTATGTCCTAGCATAGGTTTTGTTTAATTTGGGGTCACACAAAAGCGCGCAAAAGGGTTTGCCCGCACGCGACTCCGAACCTGGGTTGGTAGAATATCTATCTGCGTGCGGTGAAAATGCACCAAAAAGCCACAAAATAATTCATCTCTCGAATATGCCTGGACCAATCTAAAGGTTCAACTACCATTCGATAGCTAATTTTTGGCTCTATTCGAATAAAAATAAGCCCCAAAAAGTGTCAGTGATAGCTAAGGTCGAAAAAGTGGCCTAAACATTCTCGGTCCAAAAGTAGATCAAAAACGTCGTTTTATGAAAACCTGTTGTATGAGCAAATTGTTCGCCTTCTCGAGAGCTACAGAATTATATATAACATGTAGGCATAATACCAATCCCCGAGAAAAAACAGCCGCGGAAATGGCCTCTCAAAAATTCGACATTTCACGGCAGCCTCAGGGTACTTTCCCGGAATCCCAGACAAACGGGAGTAGTCTCATTTCAAAGCTCTCGTAAAACTGTTCAATATTATGAATGTCACAACCCGCTCCGATCCCGAATCTCCGAGTATTGATTTTTCAAAGGTTCGCTCCTAACGAAATGGGTTCACTACATTATCGATCGCTGCCGGAAAACTATCGCCCTGAGGGGGGAGGAAACCATGTCAGATGGTGTATTTCGAGGAGTGCTTTCGAATAAGTACAAAAAATCGACATGTTTCATATAGCGTTTTCGAGATAGTGAGCAAATACAGAGCAAAAAAGGGGTAAAAAACGGTGTAAAATTTTGGCCACGCCCACAGGAAAGACCCTCAGGCGGAATTCGCCCATTTTGTGTCCTATTAATCTTGAAGACATGCTCTATCAACTACTATTTTTTCCAGCTTCCCATCTTCTCCCAAACAAAAGATACAAACGCTCAAAGTGGCCAACCCAGCGCAAGCGCGCGCCGAAAAGTTGCAACTTTGGCCGCTGGCGCCACCCCCAAACCCAAATTCCAAAAATCCGAAACCCATACCAAAACGTAGCCCCAATATTCATTTTCCATCCTAAAAGAACCCCACTCGAAAATCTCAACTCCCCCGCCCACCACGCCGCTCTGCGCAAACCCGGTCAATAATGAACAAGCAATGCTAAGTAGATTCTCTAACTAGCGGAGCTATGGGGGGACCTGGTTTCAGTATCGCCGCCCATTATCTCCCTTGGAGTGGGCGCTATGTGCTAGCATATAGGCTTTGCTTAATTTGGGGTCACACAAAAACGTGCAAAAGAGTTTGCTCGCGCGCGGATTCGAACCTGGGTCGGTAGAAAATCTGCGTGCGATGAAAATGCACCAAAAAGCCACAAAATAATTCATATCTCGAATATGCCTGAACGAATACAGACGATCAACCTATCATTCGATAGCTAAGTTTTGGCTCTATTTGAATAAAAATATTCCCCAAAAAGTGTCAGTGATAGCTAAGGTCGAAAAAGTGGCCTAAACTTTCTGACATCAAAAGTAGATCAGAAACATCGAAATATCAAAACCTTTTGTATGAGACATTTGTTCACCTTCTCGAGAGCTACAGAATGATATATAACATGTAGGCATAATACCAATCCCCGAGAAAAAACAGCCGCGGAAATGGCCTCTCAAAAATTCGACATTTCACGGCAGCCTCAGGGCACTTTACCGAAAACCCAGCCAAACAGGAGTAGGCTCATTTCAAAGCTCTCGTAAAACTGTTCAATATTATGAATGTCCCAACCCGCTCCGATCCCTAATCTCCGAGTATTGATTTTTCAAAGGTTCGCTCCTAACAAAATGGGTTCACTACATTATCGATCGCTGCCGGAAAACTATTGCCCTGAGGGGGGAAGAAGCCATGTCAGATGGTGTATTTCGAGGAGGGCTTTCGAATAAAGACAAAAAATCGACATGTTTCATATAGCGTTTTCGAGATAGTGAGCAAATACAGAGCAAAAAAGGGCCAAAAAACGGGGTAAAATTTTGGTCACGCCCCCTGGCCACGCCTGAGGCACTATTACCAAACCAACCAGGAATCTTAATAACTAAGACATGTGCAATCGACTCATATTTTTTCATTCCTCAACTCCTCTCCGTTCAAAAGATGCAAACGCTCAAAGTGGCCAACCCAGCGTAAGCGCGCGCCGAAAAGTTGCAAATTTGACCGCTGGCGCCACCCCCAAAACCAAAACCTAAAAATCCCAAACTAATACCAAAACGTAGCCCAAATATTCATTTTCCATCCTAAAAAAAACGCACCCCAAAATCTCACTCCCACCGCCCACCACGCCGCTCCGCGCAACCCCGGCCTATAATCATCAAGCAATGCTAAGTAACTAGCGGAGCTATGGGGGGACCTGGTTTCAGTATCTTTGCCCATTATCTCCTTTGGAGTCTTCTCTATGTCCTAGCATTGTGCATTGGACTTTCACCAATTACCTTGTGAAGCCTAAAGGCCATATCTCACAAGGGGTGGGTGCCTTAACGGACTTCCCACCTAGGGTACCCTTGTGCGTGGTCCACTTCACACAAGGGGTTGTTGTCACAACAGAGAGAGAAAGAGAGACAGACGGAGAGAGAGAGAGAGAGAGAGAGAGCAAAAAAAGATCTCAATGCTGTGACAGAAGAAAGGGGAGGGCTTGTGGGTGCCTTAACGGACTTCCCACAAGAGGTGAGAGTGCATTGGACTCTCACCAATTACCTTGTAAGGCCTAAAGGCCATATCTCACAAGGGGTGGGTGCCTTAACGGACTTCCCACCTAGGGTACCCTTGTGCGTTTTTCCACTTCACACAAGGGGTTGTTGTCACAACAGAGAGAGAAAGAGACCTTCTCTCTCTCTCTCTCTCTCTCTCTCTTTTCTCCTTAGCCACGACCTTTTTCTCTTCCGATAACAACCATGTCAGCTGCACCGAACGAAGCAGGGTTTTATTCGTGAAAAGAGTTTTTCAAATTATTTTTAAATTTATAATTCTTTGTGTTTTTATGTAGTGAATTTTTTTTTAACTTTGCCAGGTTACATATATGTATGTACATACATACATACTAACGCGATTTGCTGATATCATACGCGATGGAAGCTGAGTTGAGCGCCCCCATTTTATCGTCTCGTACATATGTACCGTATTTTCTCTATTAGTACCCCCGGGGGTTCTATTTTTCAATACTCTTCGAGAGGGGGGCACTATTAGAGTTAGGGGTTCTATTAGTGGGAGGGGTTCTATTTTTAAATGAGAGACACTAAAAGTTTAATCACAACATTTTATTCCCAAAAAAAGTAGAATCGTAGCCCGAATTAAATATAATCATCGCTGGAATATCCGATTTACAACAGATTTTTCATGAATTTGGCATCTATAATTAGAAATTGTTTAAAAAAAATATAAAGCTGAGAAAAAGAAAAGATTGAATTACAAAAAAATGTAAAACGAATATAAAACTAATATTAGGAGATACGCACACAAAAAATACCCGTGAAACAACGCTAAAGCATTAACCATCTAAAAGGAAAGGGTATGAGAAAAAATATCCCCAAAAAGAAATGCATTCCCAAAGGAATTAAAAAAAAAGATTACAATCACTTAAACTGAAACAAATAAGAGATTTGAATTCTATGTAAAACCATCTTGAACAAGGAAATAAGTATCAAATGTCACCATACAATATCCTAAAGAACATTTTATCAACGTCGCTTACAGTAACCCGGCCTCATGCATACATCTGATAGTGCTATCCTAGTTGGGGATGGGAGAAAACAAATATAAAAAAATGCGTACCGTGGGCGACGATGCCGTTGTCGCGATCGCGCGTGCCCACCACATGGAGCGAGCAGAAGAACACAGCCAAATCTTGTCGCCCAAGAAAGACAAAAGTTTTTTTTGAAGTGCACCAGGCATCACAGTGCATATCTCTTTAAAAAAAACTTTTTGATACTTCCAACCGTTTTTAATGTTAATTTACCGTTATTCTATATTTATTTCGCAAAAATGATTAAATAAAAAAAAGAGATACTAAAACGGATGACTCTAAGTCCACATTCCAAAAAAAAATATGAACTTTTAGAGTGAAGTGCACCAGACAGGTTATGATACTCACGCGCCATGTGCCATAAGCACCTAACTATAAGATTGCTGACATTTTATTCTTCGAAGCTGGCCTTTCATGTTTATTCTGTGTTAAGAAGAAAATAAATAAATATTAGCCGAAAATATGTTCTCAAGGTATACCTAATATGTCGTTTTTGGTTCAATAACAAAGAAACCAAACCAACATCAATTAATTCTCTGCTAACTTTGATTATAAAGGCTTTCTACTGCCCAAGACATATTACTGAAGCGCGCAAAAGTGTTTGCCCGAGCGCGACTCCGAACCTGGGTCGTTAGAAAATCTGCGTGCGATGAAAATGCACCAAAAAGCCACAAAATTATTTCGAATATGCCTGAACTCGAATATGCCTGAACGAATTCCGACGAACAACCTATCATTCGATAGCTAATTTTAGGCTCTATCTTATTAAAAATATGCCCCAAAAAGTGTCAGTGATAGCTAAGGTCGAAAAAGTGCCCTAAACATTCTGACCCCAAAAGTAAATCAAAAATGTCGTTATATGAAAACGTTTTGTATGAGACATTTGTTCGCCTTCTCGAGAGCTACAGAATGATATATAACATGTAGGCATAATACCAATCCCCGAGAAGAAACAGCCACGGAAAAGGCCTCCCAAAAATTCGACATTTCACGGCCCCCTCAGGACACCTTTTCCGAAACCCAGCCAAACAAGAGTAGGCTCATTTCAAAGCTCTCCTAAAACTGTACAATATTCTGAATGTCACGTCTCGCTCCAAGCCCAAAACTTCGAGTATTGATTTTTCAAAGGTTCGCTCCTAACAAAATGGTTTCGCCTGTTTTTGCCCTGTATCTAGCGATCTGGGTGGGCTATGGAGCAGATCAATAGATCAGAACATGCGCCTTGAAAAATTGCATCATATATGCTCGCAAATCGAAAAACGTACCTACAGAATTTTCGTTAGTGAGCAAATACAGAGCAAAAAATGGCCAAAAAAGGGGGTCAAATTTTGGCCCCCAAACCCAAAACTCAAAAATCCCAGACCAATACCAAAACGTAGCCCCAACATTCATTTACCATCCTAAGAAAACCCCACCCCAAAATCTCACTCCCACCGCCCACCACGCCGCTCCGCGAAAACCCAGTAAATAACGAACAAGCATTTCTAAGTATACACTCTAGGGGTTGTTGTTAAATTTTTAAGGAATGTTTTCGGAGATAAATTTATAAAGAAAAAAAGTCATGATATGCCTTCTCACTAGTATTACAGGTAATAGGCAAGCATTTTGATACATGTAAATAAATGTTTAAATCGTGTACTATTTCCCAGGAGCCCGTCGACAACCGACAAATCAATGCGAATATGAGCTATGTAAATAAATAATAAAAAAAAGTTTGAAATGCTAATTTAATTTCATTATTCAAAAGGGCATGCACGTGATGTAAAAATGAAAGTAAAAATTTTTGATGACAAAAAAGTAAACCATTGTCACGAATTTTTTTGTTGGAAAAGTCAAATTTGTAACACATAAAAGGTTTTCCGGATGTGCCCATGATGGAGATTGAATTGCGACTTAAATTCGCAGTTTCAAATTGCATTATATCTTGCTGAGAACTACCGCTTTTGTTCATCTGCTGTAGTCCAAGAAATAAATGCCAAAATAAACCTGTTTATTTTCGAATAAAATATAAGGGTTCTACATTCAGCTAAATATATTTATGGAAGTAATATATGTATTTGAAAAGATGGTAACAATACAAGTACCTATGTATATCAGCAGCACTAATATGTACAAACACTGCCTGAGCATGTCTAGTCAATGCGATTGAAGACTTAATTTACTAACAAACGAAATGTAAAAAAAATTGTGTAACAATTTAAACAATATGATGTCCCTGACGGAAATTTGAAATCTTATAATTTTTCGGTGATTTAATTTAGGTGAACACACGAAAAATAACAAAAATTCTAATTTTGTTTATATATTATGATATACATGACAGCATGTGTCCGAAAAGGAAAAAAAGATTGAAATATACATAGGTGCTAATCAAAATTTGTAATATGTCATCTATCAGGTGGGATGCGGTTAAATTTTAAAGGAATATTTACGAATATAAATTTATAAACATAAAGTCATTATATGCCTTCTCAATATTATTGCAAGCAACTTTATATTTAAAGGAAGTATCCGACGAAAGAATACCGTATCTAATAAAATTACGTTTCAAACTGTGCTAAACTCCCAACTGTATGAGCCTTTTTTGAGCGCCCGCTACAAAAATTTCAAATTTGAAACGTATGTGTATCTAACCACTCTCGACTTCTTTCATTGTCTCGCTTTTCTCTAACGTCTGTATCTCTCATCTCTTGGTGAAAATGGGGTGCTAAGTGGGCTAGACGGTCAGAGACTGCCTCTTTTCCCACCCGTTGGCATTCCTTGCTTGGATTTGAGCATACACCGGGTGCATCGACAGAGACGTTTTCTACCGTATTCCATAAAACAAATGCAAATTTCTCGCTAAATACTGACTTTCGTAAAGCGGGACCACCTCTAATCGATTTTTAGGCCAGACTTGATCATATGGGAACATAAAAGAAGAAGTTATTTTTTCCTCGGATGCTTTCTTTAATTATTTTTTTCTGAAGAAGCATCTGGATAGCGAGCACGCAGTTTGGATGGGGCTGTTTAAAAGACGGCTGTGTCATAAAAGCGCCTGTGCTACGTAAACCCTCTCAGGGCATCTTGAACCAGTGGTCTGATCAGGTATTCGGTATCTATGTACTAACCATACACTGACTCAGAGATTACTGTGATAATTTAAGCATTCACTTTGATGGAAATAAGTGCAAATTCATACATTCCGTCTCACAGGAGGCCGTTGGAAACATCGGCGTGTACCTATTAAAATACTTTTATCTCATCTGCGATAGATGAATGTGAAAGTGAGCTAATTTTGAGAAACAACAAAAGATTTGAGGTTATGGTTACTAAATAGCAACTTTTTTGTTGAATAACAGCTGTTTATTCGTTTATCGTTAGATTTAGATTGAATACCAAATCGATATATATATATATTATGCATTTGAATTCGCGCCAATTCTGGAAGCGAGCCACTCGTCGACAGTCTTGAGTCCCTCGCGGATGGCGTCCTCTAGCATCGGATGGCTCGCTCCCTCGCCCCAAGTCTTCTGCTGGCCGGCGAAGGCGCGTGCCTGGTCGGCCTCCTCGACCATTTCGCGTGCGCTCGCCTTGTCGAGATCGGCGTCGCGGTGCTCGAACGGCAGCTTCTCTTCCACCCACAACTCGAGATACCGGAGGAAGAGCGCGAGCAGGACGCCCGTCGCCGCCGGCTTCCGCCCCGCCGAGATGCAATCGCTCACCGTAGAAGACACGAAGCCTTAAACGAGTAAAAAAACTCACATTTGAATTCGCGCCTTTTTGCCTGACACATGGGCGAGCAAATGGGATATTGATAGACGCCGATTATTATAGTCAGAACATTCAAATATATTGATCAAAGTGAAGTTTATTGAATGTTTAAATTAATTTTAAAAAAGGAAACGCCAACCTTGCACTTTTTCGTAGCCATTCAGCGTGACGCGCTCGAGTCGATCGGGGATGTGTGCGTGCGAGAAGCGCGAGAAGAAAGCGTCGCGGAACCTGGAGGAAGGTAAAACCCTTGCTGCTAACGGATAAAGTAAGTTCGGAATTACGTGAACATTCGCAATCTATACGGATATATTCGTATTCGTAAGGACTGTAATATAAGGCCCGTTATTGGAGGCCCTAATTTACGGTCCGAAATTTATGGCTCGAAATTTACGGCCTCTAATTTACGGCCCATAAATAACCACTCCAGGTCGAGAGGGCACGGCGTGATGCATGGGATGGCGTCGTCCGTCATGTAGTCATAGCACATTTTGCGGATGGCGTCGTCCTGGAGCGCCTCGTGGATGAAGGAGAAGCCGGCGAGCGCGCCCGCCCACGCCGCGCACGTGTGCGAAGTGTTCAGCACGCGGATCTTCGCTTCCAGGTACGGACGAGCGTCCCGCACGAATACGGCGCCTCCCTCAAAGATTAATTTTTTATTATTTTTAAGTAATTAATTTATGTATTATACGTATTTTTAATGTCAAAAGAACAGGTATCTTGAATGTGATGTCACTTTAATTACTAAGAAACCCTTAATATACAAAAATCGCCGGCAAAATTTTTTTTGATAAGAAAATTAGATGAATTAAGAATGAAAAAATTATAGTTGACGAGAGATAGTGACAGAAGGGGAAAACGTAAGGAAGAATGGAATTAGAAGTAAGAAGGAAAATGAGACTGACGAGATCCCAGTCCGGTCTGCCAGAGGGGAAGTTGTCCTCGATGTACCAGAGAGTGAACGACTCGCACATCACTGAACAGGGATCGTCGACACCCGTGGCATTCTTGACTCTCTTCGCCACTTCTGCCGATGGCCTCGGAGTGAGACGGTCGACCTGCTTATTTATCTATTTATTATTTGATTTATTCATTGATTTATTTATTTATGTATTATTTCCTTAACCTTAGTAATAGTGCGAGTAATTGTTTTCTACTTCCGATCTTTTGCAGGAAAGCAAGGAATAGCTATGAAAAAGGAGAGTGAGGAAATACATATTAACTATCAATTCGAATTCATTGTCCAAGCCAACAGGCACTTTTACGATGTCCCACTGCTTATTATTCGACGGTGAAGACGTTATTGCTGTTAGCTTCGAGAAACGTTTAAAAATATTATCTCATCTGACCATCGCACAGGGGCAAGTGGCGTGCTGGTCGAACCAAGCGAGCAGCGCCTTCTGGCCTCGCCGCTCCAGAAACTCGCGCATTCCCGTCTGGAAGCGTTCCGAGTTCCGGCGAAGATTGTCGCAGCTCATCAGTGTTATCGCGCCTGCTGCTCCTGAAAAGGAGAAGAATGAAACCTGTAGATTAGAGGCGTTTACATCGCATTCGATCACATCGTGCTCTAACACAACAAGTCTGGCCCTCTTTTTTACTTATAAAACATCTAAAAGTCTTTTCATTTATTTTAATTTAGATTTTAATAATTTTTTTTACATGGAATTACCTCGCTGTGCCCGCTTAGCCAGAATTGCCGCAATTGTTCCATAAATTGTCCGGACGCTGCCTACAAGAAAATGTTATGTAAATTTAAAAAAAAAGAACACAAAATTCATGCTTTTAATCTGAAGAATTGAAGAAGAAAAGTGAAAATGAGTTTATTTCATTTAAAATAATTGTTGTTTTGCGAGATAGTAGCCATATGGCTTGATTGCACGTAAATTATCTCGACTCCGAATTCTCGATGAGCCGAACTACTAACTACGAAAATCAAAACCGTCGATGTCAGCAGCAATGTCCGGGTGGCTGAGAAGAAGTCTGTCCTCGGCGTCCAGGAAGTAGCCGCCCTCGGTCACGGTGAACGTGAGGACGCGGCAGTCGGCGGCCGCGCCAGCAGAGATCAACTCGCGCAAGCCGGGCGACCAGTCAACAATCTCAAGGACCATTTACAGATATACTAGTAGTATTGTCGCGTGGTCATACAGATAAATTAGAGTAAAACTTTACAGCTGCCAAAACTCAAGATTGAGTTCGCGCCATTTTTCCAAACACAAGGACGAAGAGTTAGAGAGGGAGAGACGCGGCCACAATGGTCAGAAAAAATCACGTAGATTAAGTTTCGTGCTACTTTAATAAATATTCTGAAGAATGATTGCAGTACACCCTAGAAATAATTTATCTGACCTTATCGATGGATCGTATTGTCTCATACTCCCTCTTGCCGTCCGTGTCCACAATCTCGAGAGTGTACGTGCAGTTCTGCTTCTTCAGCAGCTCCATCACCTCGTTCATGTCGTCGCGGATGTTGCCGCAGACGAGCTTCCATCTCTTTTCCTCTGGCAGCTTCTCATTTGCACGATGCAAGTACCACGCCTGGTGCGCTCGGTGGAAGGAGCCGGTGCCGAGGTGAAGAATCGTTGGTGGTGACATCTGCGAATTGGAAAAGACCGGAAATTAGTAAAATATATATCAAATAAATAAAATTATCAATTTTTCATCTATTTCGGCAATTCACTGGAAAGTTATAAGAGCGGTAACAATTCGATTGTTTTAAGATTTTTCATGGCTATGAAAATATCCTTTCGTTTTTATTCTTTGAATTTTGCCAATTCAGTCACTATTACAAATATGTTGAAATATTATGCACGAACCGAGCCAGAAATGCGAGCTTAATTTGAAATCCCTTAAGAGGCACATTTATAGCAAGTGACTACCTTTATTTCGAAATGAGGAATAGCGAGTCTCCACACTCAATGCCACGTACTCTTTTCATTCGAGACATTCACATCTCGCTGGATCTCGGACTTTCTACTTTCTTCACCTCTAACATGGTCTTTCTCCTCTCGCACAACTGTGCACTCATTGTGTTGAAGGCCGGCCGTATTCGGAGGGTTTATCTTTGTTTGTTTTGTGAGCAGGTGTTGTCTGGGTTTCTTTATGCGTTATTCAATACATTTTATGAAACTTGATGAGGCACAAATAGTATCTAAAATTGGACATGCGAATGGTACATAATGATAAAGAGATGTCCAAAATCCAAATTCAATTGTTTCGTGCACAAAAACCAGATTACAGACGAAATCAAGCGTGCGTTGTTATTGGAGCACGAAACTGTGCCGTCATCTTTTTGAATTTTTCTTGCCACGTCACTCTAAATTACATACTCTCCCGCCCTTGTGTGAGGCTGGCCATACAAGCAGAGTCCAAAGTACCTTGAGACCCACTCCTTCGCGCATTTCTGTCCAATTTATGCTCTATTATTCTCTCTCTCTGTCTCTCTCTCTTTCACTCTTTCTCAGCCACTCTGTCTCTATCCCTTTTTTCCTCGATCATTCTCTTAAATTTTTTTCATTTTTGCTTCTTTCCATTTCTCTCTCGTTCTCTCTATTTCTCTCGCTTTCTCTCTTGCAGTCTTCCTCATGTCAGCCCCTCACTCTCTCCTCATATCTATCCATCTTTCTCTTTTTGTCTCCTTCCAGCTCTCTCTCTCTCTCTCTCTCTCTCTCTCTCTCTTAACTCACTCTCCTCTCTTTCACTCCCTCTCACGCACTCTCTCTCTTAACTCACTATCCTTCTCTCTCTCTCTCTCTCTCTCTTTTCTCCTTAGCCACGACCATTTTCTCTTCCGATAACATCTATGTCAGCTGCACCGAACGAAGCAGGGTTTTATTCGTGAAAAGAGTTTTTCAAATTATTTTTAAATTTAAAATTCTTTGTGTTTTTATGTAGTGAATTTTTTTTTTTAACTTTGCCAGGTTACATATATGTATGTACATACATACATACTAACGCGATTTGCTGATATCATACGCGATGGAAGCTGAGTTGAGCGCCCCCATTTTATCGTCTCGTACATATGTACCGTATTTTCTCTATTAGTACCCCTGGGGGTTCTATTTTTCAATACTCTTCGAGAGGGGGGCACTATTAGAGGGAGGGGTTCTATTAGATGGAGGGGTTCTATTTTTAAATGTGAGACACTAAAAGTTCAATCACAACATTTTATTCCCAAAAAAAGTAGAATCGTAGCCCGAATTAAATATAATCATCGCTGGAATATCCGATTTACAACAGATTTTTCATGAATTTGGCATCTATAATTAGAAATAGTTTAAAAAAATATAAAGCTGAGAAAAAGAAAAGATTGAATTACAAAAAATGTAAAAGGAATACAAAACTAATATTAGGAGATACGCACACAAAAAATACCCGTGAAACAACGCTAAAGCATTAACCATCTAAAAGGAAAGGGTATGAGAAAAAATATCCCCAAAAAGAAATGCATTCCCAAAGGAATTTAAAAAAAAAAGATTACCATGACTTAAACTGAAACAAATAAGAGATTTGAATTCTATGTAAAACCATCTTGAACAAGGAAATAAGTATCAAATGTCACCATACAATATCCTAAAGAACATTTTATCAACGTCGCTTACAGTAACCCGGCCTCATGCATATCAATACAAATGTAATCGTTAAGCGTAATATAAAATAACCCAATTAAATAAAAGCTTTACCAAATTGTAAATATAAAAAAAATCTTAACATCCATAAATAAGTAGCTCATTTGCATGCAGGAACAAAGAGTAAACTCACCCAATACCTTATGTTCGCCAATAATACCGTACCAACAGAAAAGAAAAATTAATATGTCATCTGTATTTTCTTTGACTGAAATATCTTATATAAATGACAAGAAACCAGAAAGCTAACTCTTTACAATTACATCCTATTCACCGAAGCTAGAAAAGATAAATAATTTTCAATTGTACTCCCACCATACAATATCCTAAAGAACATTATCATTGATAATTTATCAACTTCAACAGTCCAAACAACCCAGTACCATAGAAACACAAAAGAATCGTATTCCAAAGCTGTAAATAAAGATCTTTTATTCATAAAACTCCAACAATCAACACCTTAAAACATGAAGCAACAGTACTTTCACTCATAGATCTGAAAGATACTTTCACTCATAAACCAGAAAAAAACAGAACCCAATCCTTCACGATCGACGAACATTAAATATTATAAATGTTCCAAACCAATTCTCAGGAGAAAACATCAAGATAATAATTAACTTTAACCAAACTAAAAACCCAATATTCCCAGAATTAACCACGTGCTAGGAAAACCGAAAAAAAACAAGTTTCGTAACAAAGGTTAAAGCATTTTGAAAGATATGTTTAAAAATGAGTACCTTAATTTTCTTGCGTGGCCGGTGTGGCCGAAGTCGTCGCCGACTTCATTGACCGGTCGGCCTTCATTCGGACTCCCTCTGGCTCTGAAGAACAAAAACAAACTATGATTTGTAACGTTAATAGAACTAACGCAAAAACCTTAAATAAAAAGAAAAATACGCCGCTTTTATAAAAAAAATCAAACACTCACAACATCCCATGTTATTATTGGAGTATACCAATATTGCGCACAACTATCCAACGCTCCATCATTAACCAGCTAAAAGAAATGAGAAAAAATGCCCCAAAAAAGAAAATGCATTCTTAAAGTAATCTTTAAAAAATTACCTTGATGTAACCTGAAACAACTAAGTGATTTTAGCAGTATATAAAACCAACTTAAATAAGGGAAAAAAATTATAGAGAACCAATAATAAGCATATACTTAAAGGAGTTATTCCTTGAACTTCCTAATAAAATTTCATAAACCTAAATCATAACACGAAAACTCCAAAAGGAATATAGAAACGTCATTAATTAAACATTACTGAAGATATTCTGAAAATGTCACTCAAATTCGAACCATACATTATCCTCAAGCCCGAAAAAATCGTACTCCTACTAACAGTATCGAGTATATATCTTAATCAACCGATAAAAAACACGATGATAGCTTTGCTATTACTTCCCATCATAAATCATCAAACAACATTTCGTTTAACATTTAACTATAAGAAATAATATAAGTAAAAAAAGCAAAAAAAAAGTGAATGTCTAACCATAGCAGGCGAAGTCGACTCTCGCGTCCCTTGGCGCCGGCGGACGCCTTCTCCGGCGGCTTCCTCGAAGTCGCCACTACAACGAAAACTTTAAAGTTATTCGAATATATTGGAAATTCTTTAATAAAAAGTAATCAAAAAAACATTTGTAAAACAAACAAAAAACCATAGTCAGATCGAAAGGAAACTAATACTAAGCAACAATGCAAACAGTCATAATCACTGATTACATCTGATAGTGCTATCCTAGTTGGGGATCTGAGAAAACAAATATAAAAAAATGCGTACCGTGGGCGACGATGCCGTTGTCGCGATCGCGCGTGCCCACCACATGGAGCGAGCAGAAGAACACAGCCAAATCTTGTCGCCCAAGAAAGACAAAAGTTTTTTTGAAGTGCACCAGGCATCACAGTGCATATCTCTTTAAAAAAAAAACTTTTTGATACTTCCAACCGTTTTTAATGTTAATTTACCGTTATTCTATATTTATTTCGCAAACATGATTAAATAAAAAAAAGAGATACTAAAACGGATGACTCTAAGTCCACTTTCCAAAAAAAAAAAGAACTTTTAGAGTGAAGTGGACCAGACAGGTTATGATACTCACGCACCATGTGCCATAAGCCTGGCCTTTCATGTTTATTCTGTGTTAAGAAGAAAATAAATAAATATTAGAAGAAAATATGTTCTCAAGGTATACCTAATATGTCGTTTTTGGTTCAATAACAAAGAAACCAAACCAACATCAATTAATTCTCTGCTAACTTTGATTATAAAGGCTTTCTACTGCCCAAGACATATTACTGAAGCGCGCAAAAGTGTTTGCCCGAGCGCGACTCCGAACCTGGGTCGTTAGAAAATCTGCGTGCGATGAAAATGCACCAAAAAGCCACAAAATTATCTCGAATATGCCTGAACTCGAATATGCCTGAACGAATTCCGACGAACAACCTATCATTCGATAGCTAATTTTAGGCTCTATCTTATTAAAAATATGCCCCAAAAAGTGTCAGTGATAGCTAAGGTCGAAAAAGTGCCCTAAACATTCTGACCCCAAAAGTAGATCAAAAACGTCGTTGTATGAAAACGTTTTGTATGACAAAGTTGTTCGTCTTCTCGAGAGCTACATAATCATATATAACATGTTGCCATAAGGCCAATCCCCGAGAAAAAACAGGCGCGGAAAGGGCCTCATAAAAATTCGACATTTCACGGCCCCCTCAGGGTACTTTTCCGGAATCCCAACCAAACGCGAGTAGGCTCATTTCAAAGCACTCGTAAGACTGTACAATATTCTAAATGTCCCATCCCGCTCCGGTCCCAAATCTCCGAGTACTAATTTTTCAAAGGTTCGCTCCTAACAAAATGGGTTCGCCTGTTTTTGCCTCGTATCTATCGATCTAGGTAATTTCAGTAGATCAGCTATAGATCAGTCGATGCGCCGTCAAAAACTACATGATATTTTGAGATAGTGAGCAAATACAGAGCAAAAAGGGCCAAACAAACGGGGTAAAACTTTGGCCACGCCCACAGGAAAAACCCTCCGGCGGAATTCGCCCAATTTGTGTCCTATTAATCTTGAAGACATTCCCTATCAGCCACTATTTTTTTCCTCACCCAATTCGTCTCCGTTCAAAAGATGCAAACGCTCAAAGTTGCCAACCCAGCGCAAGCGCGCGCCAAAAAGTTGCAACTTTGGCCGCTGGCGCCACCCCCAAAACAAAAACCCAAAAATCCCAAACCAATACCAAAACGTAGCCCCAATATTCATTTACCATCCTAAAAAAACCCCACTCGAAAATCTCAACTCTACCGCCCACTACGCCGCTCCGCGCAAACCCCGGCAATAATCGACAAGCGTTTCTAAGTACATTCTCTAACTAGCGGAGCTATGGGGGGACCTGGTTTCAGTATCTTATCCCATTATCTCCCTTGGAGTCTCCGCTATGTCCTAGCATTTTAATCTGTGCATTGGGGGTCGAATTAAAACGCGCAAAAGGATTTGCCCGCGCGCGACTCCGAACCTGGGTCGGTATAGGATATCTGCGTGCGATGAAAATGTACCAAAAAGCCACAAAATAATTCATATCTCGAATATGCCTGAACGAATGCTGACGAGCAACCTATCATTCGATAGCTAATTTTTGGCTCTATTTGAATAAAAATATGCCCCAAAAAGTGTCAGTGATAGCTAAGGTCGAAAAAGTGGCCTAACATTCTCGGACCAAAAGTAGATCAAAAACGTCGTTGTATGGAAAACTTTTGTATGAGACATTTGTTCACCTTCTCGAGAGCTACAGGATCATATATAACATGTTGCCATAAGGCCAATCCCCGAGAAGAAACAGCCGCGGAAACGGCCTCCCAAAAATTCGACATTTCACGGCTCCCTCAGGGTACTTTCCTGGAATCCCAGCCAAACGGGAGTAGGCTCATTTCAAAGCTCTCGTAAAAGTGTTCAATATTCTGAATGTCCCATCCCGCTCCATTCCCTAATCTCCGAGTATTGATTTTTCAAATGTTTGCTCCTAACAAAATGGGTCGGCCTGTTTTTGCCCTGTATCTATCGATCCAGGTACTTTCAGGACATGGGCAATAGATCATTCGATGCGTTGTTAAAAACTACATGATAGAAGTCGAAACAAAGAAAATCGCGGGTACAGATTTTGAAAAAGTGAGAAAAAACAGAGCAAAAAAGGGCCAAAAAACGGGTTGAAACTTTGGCCACGCCCGCTTCAAAAACCATTCGACGGAATTCGCCCAATTTGTGTCCTATTAATCTTGAAGACATGCCCTATCAGTGACTATTTTTTTCAGCTTCCCATCTTCTCTGAAACAAAAGATACAAACGCTCAATCTCGCCAACCCAGCGCAAGCGCGCGCCGAAAAGTTGCAAATTTGACCGCTGGCGCCACCCCCAAACCCAAATCCCAAAAATCCCAAACCAATACCATATCGTAGCCCCAATATTCATTTTCCATCCTAAAAAAACCCCACTCGAAAATCTCAACTCCCCCGCCCACCACGCCGCTCCGCGCAACCCCCGGCAATAATCATCAAGCAATGCTAAGTATACACTCTAACTAGCAGAGCTATGGGGGGACCTGGTTTCAGTATCCTTGCCCATTATCTCCCTTGGAGTCTCCGCTATGCCCTAGCATTTTAATCTTTGCATTAGGACGTTTATAAAAGCGCGCAAAACGGTTTGCCCGCGCGCGACTCCGAACCTGGGTCGGAAGAATATCTGCGTGCGATGAAAATGTACCAAAAAGCCACAAAATAATTCATATCTCGAATATTCCTGGGTCAAATGCAAAGCTTGACCTACCATTCGATAGCTAACTTTAGGCTCTATCTTAACAAAAATATGCCCCAAAAAGTGTCAGTGATAGCTAAGGTCGAAAAAGTGGCCTAAACATTCTAACCCCAAAAGTAGATCAAAAATGTCGTTATATGAAAACGATTTGTATGAGACATTTGTTCGCCTACTCGAGAGCTACAGAATGATATATAACATGTAGACATAATACCAATCCCCGAGAAAAAACGGCCGCGGAAAGGGCCTCCCAAAAATTTGACATTTCACGGCCCCCTCAGGACAACTTTTCCGAAACCCAGCCAAACGGGAATAAGCTCATTTCAAAGCTCTCCAAAAACTGAACAATATTATGAATGTCCCGTCTCGCTCCAATCCCTAGTCTCCGAGTATTGATTTTCCAAAGGTTTGCTCCTAACAAAATTGGTCGGCCGGTTTTTGCCTCGTATCTATCGATCTGGGAGGGCTACGGAGCAGATCAATAGATCAGAAGATGCGCCTTGTAAAACTACATCATATATGTTCGAGAATCGAAAATCGTACCTACAGAATTTTCGATAGTGAGAAAAAACAGAGCAAAAAAGGGCCAAAAAACGGGTTAAAATTTTGGCCACGCCCACAGGAAAGACCCTCGGGCGGAATTCGCCCAATTTGTGTCCTATTAATCTTGAAGACATGCCCTATCAGTGACTATTTTTTTCAACTTCCCATCTTCTCTGAAACAAAAGATACAAACGCTCAATCTCGCCAACCCAGCGCAAGTGCGCGCCGAAAAGTTGCAACTTTGGCCACCGGCGCCGACCCCAAAACCAAATCCCAAAAATCCCAAACCAATACCATATCGTAGCCCCAATATTCATTTTCCATCCTAAAAAAACCACACTCGAAAATCTCAACTCCCCCGCCCACCACGCCGCTCCGCGCAACCCCCGGCAATAATCATCAAGCAATGCTAAGTAGATACTCTAACTAGCGGAGCTAAGGGGGGACCTGGTTTCAGTATTTTTTCCCATTATCTCCCTTGGAGTGCGCGCTATGTCCTAGCATTTAGAACTTTGCATTGGGGGTCGAATTAAAAAGCGCAAAAGAGTTTGCTCGCGCGCGGATTCGAACCTGGGTCAATAGAAAATCTGCGTGCGATGAAAATGCACCAAAAAGCCACAAAATAATTCATATCTTGAATATGCCTGGATTAATTGCGACAATTGACATACCATTCGATAGCTAATTTTAGGCTCTATTCGAATAAAAATATGACCGAAAAAGTGTCAGTGATAGCTAAGGTCGATAAAGTGGCCTGAACATTCTCGGACCAAAAGTAGATCAAAAACGTCGTTGTATGAAAAAGTTTTGTATGAGACATTTGTTCACCTTCGCAAAAGCTACAAAATGATATATAACACGTTGCCATAACTCCAACATCCGAGAAAAAACAGCCGCGGAAAGGTCCTCCCAAAATTTCGAGATTTCACGGCCCCCTCAGGACAACTTTTCCGAAACCCAGCCAAACGGGAATAAGCTCATTTCAAAGCTCTCCAAAAACTGAACAATATTATGAATGTCCCGTCTCGCTCCAATCCCTAGTCTCCGAGTATTGATTTTCCAAAGGTTTGCTCCTAACAAAATAGGTCGGCCGGTTTTTACCTCGTATCTATCGATCTGGGAGGGCTACGGAGCAGATCGATAGATCAGAAGATGCGCCTTGAAAAACTACATCATATATGTTCGAGAATCGAAAATCGTACCTACAGAATTTTCGATAGTGAGAAAAAACAGAGCAAAAAAGGGCCAAAAAACGGGGTAAAATTTTGGCCACGCCCACAGGAAAGACCCTCAGGCGGAATTCGCCCAATTTGTGTCCTATTAATCTTGAAGACATGCCCTATCAGTGACTATTTTTTTCAGCTTCCCATCTTCTCTGAAACAAAAGATACAAACGCTCAATCTCGCCAACCCAGCGCAAGCGCGCGCCGAAAAGTTGCAACTTTGACCGCTGGCGCCACCCCCAAACCCAAATCCCAAAAATCCCAAACCAATACCATATCGTAGCCCCAATATTCATTTTCCATCCTAAAAAAACCCCACTCGAAAATCTCAACTCCCCCGCCCACCACGCCGCTCCGCGCAACCCCCGGCAATAATCATCAAGCAATGCTAAGTATACACTCTAACTAGCAGAGCTATGGGGGGACCTGGTTTCAGTATCCTTGCCCATTATCTCCCTTGGAGTCTCCGCTATGCCCTAGCATTTTAATCTTTGCATTAGGACGTTTATAAAAGCGCGCAAAACGGTTTGCCCGCGCGCGACTCCGAACCTGGGTCGGAAGAATATCTGCGTGCGATGAAAATGTACCAAAAAGCCACAAAATAATTCATATCTCGAATATTCCTGGGTCAAATGCAAAGCTTGACCTACCATTCGATAGCTAATTTTAGGCTCTATCTTAACAAAAATATGCCCCAAAAAGTGTCAGTGATAGCTAAGGTCGAAAAAGTGGCCTAAACATTCTAACCCCAAAAGTAGATCAAAAATGTCGTTATATGAAAACGATTTGTATGAGACATTTGTTCGCCTACTCGAGAGCTACAGAATGATATATAACATGTAGACATAATACCAATCCCCGAGAAAAAACGGCCGCGGAAAGGGCCTCCCAAAAATATGACATTTCACGGCCCCCTCAGGACAACTTTTCCGAAACCCAGCCAAACGGGAATAAGCTCATTTCAAAGCTCTCCAAAAACTGAACAATATTATGAATGTCCCGTCTCGCTCCAATCCCTAGTCTCCGAGTATTGATTTTCCAAAGGTTTGCTCCTAACAAAATTGGTCGGCCGGTTTTTGCCTCGTATCTATCGATCTGGGAGGGCTACGGAGCAGATCAATAGATCAGAAGATGCGCCTTGAAAAACTACATCATATATGTTCGAGAATCGAAAATCGTACCTACAGAATTTTCGATAGTGAGAAAAAACAGAGCAAAAAAGGGCCAAAAAACGGGGTAAAATTTTGGCCACGCCCACAGGAAAGACCCTCGGGCGGAATTCGCCCAATTTGTGTCCTATTAATCTTGAAGACATGCCCTATCAGTGACTATTTTTTTCAACTTCCCATCTTCTCTGAAACAAAAGATACAAACGCTCAATCTCGCCAACCCAGCGCAAGTGCGCGCCGAAAAGTTGCAACTTTGGCCGCCGGCGCCGACCCCAAAACCAAATCCCAAAAATCCCAAACCAATACCATATCGTAGCCCCAATATTCATTTTCCATCCTAAAAAAACCACACTCGAAAATCTCAACTCCCCCGCCCACCACGCCGCTCCGCGCAACCCCCGGCAATAATCATCAAGCAATGCTAAGTAGATACTCTAACTAGCGGAGCTAAGGGGGGACCTGGTTTCAGTATTTTTTCCCATTATCTCCCTTGGAGTGCGCGCTATGTCCTAGCATTTAGAACTTTGCATTGGGGGTCGAATTAAAAAGCGCAAAAGAGTTTGCTCGCGCGCGGATTCGAACCTGGGTCAATAGAAAATCTGCGTGCGATGAAAATGCACCAAAAAGCCACAAAATAATTCATATCTTGAATATGCCTGGATTAATTGCGACAATTGACATACCATTCGATAGCTAATTTTAGGCTCTATTCGAATAAAAATATGACCGAAAAAGTGTCAGTGATAGCTAAGGTCGATAAAGTGGCCTGAACATTCTCGGACCAAAAGTAGATCAAAAACGTCGTTGTATGAAAAAGTTTTGTATGAGACATTTGTTCACCTTCGCAAAAGCTACAAAATGATATATAACACGTTGCCATAACTCCAACATCCGAGAAAAAACAGCCGCGGAAAGGTCCTCCCAAAATTTCGAGATTTCACGGCCCCCTCAGGACAACTTTTCCGAAACCCAGCCAAACGGGAATAAGCTCATTTCAAAGCTCTCCAAAAACTGAACAATATTATGAATGTCCCGTCTCGCTCCAATCCCTAGTCTCCGAGTATTGATTTTCCAAAGGTTTGCTCCTAACAAAATAGGTCGGCCGGTTTTTGCCTCGTATCTATCGATCTGGGAGGGCTACGGAGCAGATCAATAGATCAGAAGATGCGCCTTGAAAAACTACATCATATATGTTCGAGAATCGAAAATCGTACCTACAGAATTTTCGATAGTGAGAAAAAACAGAGCAAAAAAGGGCCAAAAAACGGGGTAAAATTTTGGCCACGCCCACAGGAAAGACCCTCAGGCGGAATTCGCCCAATTTGTGTCCTATTAATCTTGAAGACATGCCCTATCAGTGACTATTTTTTTCAGCTTCCCATCTTCTCTGAAACAAAAGATACAAACGCTCAATCTCGCCAACCCAGCGCAAGCGCGCGCCGAAAAGTTGCAACTTTGACCGCTGGCGCCACCCCCAAACCCAAATCCCAAAAATCCCAAACCAATACCATATCGTAGCCCCAATATTCATTTTCCATCCTAAAAAAACCCCACTCGAAAATCTCAACTCCCCCGCCCACCACGCCGCTCCGCGCAACCCCCGGCAATAATCATCAAGCAATGCTAAGTATACACTCTAACTAGCAGAGCTATGGGGGGACCTGGTTTCAGTATCCTTGCCCATTATCTCCCTTGGAGTCTCCGCTATGCCCTAGCATTTTAATCTTTGCATTAGGACGTTTATAAAAGCGCGCAAAACGGTTTGCCCGCGCGCGACTCCGAACCTGGGTCGGAAGAATATCTGCGTGCGATGAAAATGTACCAAAAAGCCACAAAATAATTCATATCTCGAATATTCCTGGGTCAAATGCAAAGCTTGACCTACCATTCGATAGCTAATTTTAGGCTCTATCTTAACAAAAATATGCCCCAAAAAGTGTCAGTGATAGCTAAGGTCGAAAAAGTGGCCTAAACATTCTAACCCCAAAAGTAGATCAAAAATGTCGTTATATGAAAACGATTTGTATGAGACATTTGTTCGCCTACTCGAGAGCTACAGAATGATATATAACATGTAGACATAATACCAATCCCCGAGAAAAAACGGCCGCGGAAAGGGCCTCCCAAAAATATGACATTTCACGGCCCCCTCAGGACAACTTTTCCGAAACCCAGCCAAACGGGAATAAGCTCATTTCAAAGCTCTCCAAAAACTGAACAATATTATGAATGTCCCGTCTCGCTCCAATCCCTAGTCTCCGAGTATTGATTTTCCAAAGGTTTGCTCCTAACAAAATTGGTCGGCCGGTTTTTGCCTCGTATCTATCGATCTGGGAGGGCTACGGAGCAGATCAATAGATCAGAAGATGCGCCTTGTAAAACTACATCATATATGTTCGAGAATCGAAAATCGTACCTACAGAATTTTCGATAGTGAGAAAAAACAGAGCAAAAAAGGGCCAAAAAACGGGTTAAAATTTTGGCCACGCCCACAGGAAAGACCCTCGGGCGGAATTCGCCCAATTTGTGTCCTATTAATCTTGAAGACATGCCCTATCAGTGACTATTTTTTTCAACTTCCCATCTTCTCTGAAACAAAAGATACAAACGCTCAATCTCGCCAACCCAGCGCAAGTGCGCGCCGAAAAGTTGCAACTTTGGCCGCCGGCGCCGACCCCAAAACCAAATCCCAAAAATCCCAAACCAATACCATATCGTAGCCCCAATATTCATTTTCCATCCTAAAAAAACCACACTCGAAAATCTCAACTCCCCCGCCCACCACGCCGCTCCGCGCAACCCCCGGCAATAATCATCAAGCAATGCTAAGTAGATACTCTAACTAGCGGAGCTAAGGGGGGACCTGGTTTCAGTATTTTTTCCCATTATCTCCCTTGGAGTGCGCGCTATGTCCTAGCATTTAGAACTTTGCATTGGGGGTCGAATTAAAAAGCGCAAAAGAGTTTGCTCGCGCGCGGATTCGAACCTGGGTCAATAGAAAATCTGCGTGCGATGAAAATGCACCAAAAAGCCACAAAATAATTCATATCTTGAATATGCCTGGATTAATTGCGACAATTGACATACCATTCGATAGCTAATTTTAGGCTCTATTCGAATAAAAATATGACCGAAAAAGTGTCAGTGATAGCTAAGGTCGATAAAGTGGCCTGAACATTCTCGGACCAAAAGTAGATCAAAAACGTCGTTGTATGAAAAAGTTTTGTATGAGACATTTGTTCACCTTCGCAAAAGCTACAAAATGATATATAACACGTTGCCATAACTCCAACATCCGAGAAAAAACAGCCGCGGAAAGGTCCTCCCAAAATTTCGAGATTTCACGGCCCCCTCAGGACAACTTTTCCGAAACCCAGCCAAACGGGAATAAGCTCATTTCAAAGCTCTCCAAAAACTGAACAATATTATGAATGTCCCGTCTCGCTCCAATCCCTAGTCTCCGAGTATTGATTTTCCAAAGGTTTGCTCCTAACAAAATAGGTCGGCCGGTTTTTGCCTCGTATCTATCGATCTGGGAGGGCTACGGAGCAGATCAATAGATCAGAAGATGCGCCTTGAAAAACTACATCATATATGTTCGAGAATCGAAAATCGTACCTACAGAATTTTCGATAGTGAGAAAAAACAGAGCAAAAAAGGGCCAAAAAACGGGGTAAAATTTTGGCCACGCCCACAGGAAAGACCCTCAGGCGGAATTCGCCCAATTTGTGTCCTATTAATCTTGAAGACATGCCCTATCAGTGACTATTTTTTTCAGCTTCCCATCTTCTCTGAAACAAAAGATACAAACGCTCAATCTCGCCAACCCAGCGCAAGCGCGCGCCGAAAAGTTGCAACTTTGACCGCTGGCGCCACCCCCAAACCCAAATCCCAAAAATCCCAAACCAATACCATATCGTAGCCCCAATATTCATTTTCCATCCTAAAAAAACCCCACTCGAAAATCTCAACTCCCCCGCCCACCACGCCGCTCCGCGCAACCCCCGGCAATAATCATCAAGCAATGCTAAGTATACACTCTAACTAGCAGAGCTATGGGGGGACCTGGTTTCAGTATCCTTGCCCATTATCTCCCTTGGAGTCTCCGCTATGCCCTAGCATTTTAATCTTTGCATTAGGACGTTTATAAAAGCGCGCAAAACGGTTTGCCCGCGCGCGACTCCGAACCTGGGTCGGAAGAATATCTGCGTGCGATGAAAATGTACCAAAAAGCCACAAAATAATTCATATCTCGAATATTCCTGGGTCAAATGCAAAGCTTGACCTACCATTCGATAGCTAATTTTAGGCTCTATCTTAACAAAAATATGCCCCAAAAAGTGTCAGTGATAGCTAAGGTCGAAAAAGTGGCCTAAACATTCTAACCCCAAAAGTAGATCAAAAATGTCGTTATATGAAAACGATTTGTATGAGACATTTGTTCGCCTACTCGAGAGCTACAGAATGATATATAACATGTAGACATAATACCAATCCCCGAGAAAAAACGGCCGCGGAAAGGGCCTCCCAAAAATATGACATTTCACGGCCCCCTCAGGACAACTTTTCCGAAACCCAGCCAAACGGGAATAAGCTCATTTCAAAGCTCTCCAAAAACTGAACAATATTATGAATGTCCCGTCTCGCTCCAATCCCTAGTCTCCGAGTATTGATTTTCCAAAGGTTTGCTCCTAACAAAATTGGTCGGCCGGTTTTTGCCTCGTATCTATCGATCTGGGAGGGCTACGGAGCAGATCAATAGATCAGAAGATGCGCCTTGTAAAACTACATCATATATGTTCGAGAATCGAAAATCGTACCTACAGAATTTTCGATAGTGAGAAAAAACAGAGCAAAAAAGGGCCAAAAAACGGGTTAAAATTTTGGCCACGCCCACAGGAAAGACCCTCGGGCGGAATTCGCCCAATTTGTGTCCTATTAATCTTGAAGACATGCCCTATCAGTGACTATTTTTTTCAACTTCCCATCTTCTCTGAAACAAAAGATACAAACGCTCAATCTCGCCAACCCAGCGCAAGTGCGCGCCGAAAAGTTGCAACTTTGGCCGCCGGCGCCGACCCCAAAACCAAATCCCAAAAATCCCAAACCAATACCATATCGTAGCCCCAATATTCATTTTCCATCCTAAAAAAACCACACTCGAAAATCTCAACTCCCCCGCCCACCACGCCGCTCCGCGCAACCCCCGGCAATAATCATCAAGCAATGCTAAGTAGATACTCTAACTAGCGGAGCTAAGGGGGGACCTGGTTTCAGTATTTTTTCCCATTATCTCCCTTGGAGTGCGCGCTATGTCCTAGCATTTAGAACTTTGCATTGGGGGTCGAATTAAAAAGCGCAAAAGAGTTTGCTCGCGCGCGGATTCGAACCTGGGTCAATAGAAAATCTGCGTGCGATGAAAATGCACCAAAAAGCCACAAAATAATTCATATCTTGAATATGCCTGGATTAATTGCGACAATTGACATACCATTCGATAGCTAATTTTAGGCTCTATTCGAATAAAAATATGACCGAAAAAGTGTCAGTGATAGCTAAGGTCGATAAAGTGGCCTGAACATTCTCGGACCAAAAGTAGATCAAAACGTCGTTGTATGAAAAAGTTTTGTATGAGACATTTGTTCACCTTCGCAAAAGCTACAAAATGATATATAACACGTTGCCATAACTCCAACATCCGAGAAAAAACAGCCGCGGAAAGGTCCTCCCAAAATTTCGAGATTTCACGGCCCCCTCAGGACAACTTTTCCGAAACCCAGCCAAACGGGAATAAGCTCATTTCAAAGCTCTCCAAAAACTGAACAATATTATGAATGTCCCGTCTCGCTCCAATCCCTAGTCTCCGAGTATTGATTTTCCAAAGGTTTGCTCCTAACAAAATTGGTCGGCCGGTTTTTGCCTCGTATCTATCGATCTGGGAGGGCTACGGAGCAGATCAATAGATCAGAAGATGCGCCTTGAAAAACTACATCATATATGTTCGAGAATCGAAAATCGTACCTACAGAATTTTCGATAGTGAGAAAAAACAGAGCAAAAAAGGGCCAAAAAACGGGGTAAAATTTTGGCCACGCCCACAGGAAAGACCCTCAGGCGGAATTCGCCCAATTTGTGTCCTATTAATCTTGAAGACATGCCCTATCAGTGACTATTTTTTTCAGCTTCCCATCTTCTCTGAAACAAAAGATACAAACGCTCAATCTCGCCAACCCAGCGCAAGCGCGCGCCGAAAAGTTGCAACTTTGACCGCTGGCGCCACCCCCAAACCCAAATCCCAAAAATCCCAAACCAAAACCATATCGTAGCCCCAATATTCATTTTCCATCCTAAAAAAACCCCACTCGAAAATCTCAACTCCCCCGCCCACCACGCCGCTCCGCGCAACCCCCGGCAATAATCATCAAGCAATGCTAAGTATACACTCTAACTAGCAGAGCTATGGGGGGACCTGGTTTCAGTATCCTTGCCCATTATCTCCCTTGGAGTCTCCGCTATGTCCTAGCATTGAATTTGTTTAGTTTTAGCTCATATAAAAGCGTGCAAAAGGGTTTGCCCGCGCGCGACTCCGAACCTGGGTCGTTAACAAAATCTGCGTGCGATGAAAATGTACCAAAAAGCCACAAAATAACTTATATCTCGAAAGTGCCTGAACGAATACCGACGAACAACCTATCATTCGATAGCTAATTTTAGGCTCTATCTTAACAAAAATATGCCCCAAAAAGTGTCAGTGATAGCTAAGGTCGAAAAAGTGGCCTAAACATTCTAACCCCAAAAGTAGATCAAAAATGTCGTTATATGAAAACGATTTGTATGAGACATTTGTTCGCCTTCTCGAGAGCTACAGAATGATATATAACATGTAGACATAATACCAATCCCCGAGAAAAAACAGCCGCGGAAAGGGCCTCCCAAAAATTTTACATTTCACGGCCCCCTCAGGACAACTTTTCCGAAACCCAGCCAAACGGGAATAAGCTCATTTCAAAGCTCTCCAAAAACTGAACAATATTATGAATGTCCCGTCTCGCTCCAATCCTTAGTCTCCGAGTATTGATTTTCCAAAGGTTTGCTCCTAACAAAATTGGTCGGCCGGTTTTTGCCTCGTATCTATCGATCTGAGAGGGCTACGGAGCAGATCAATAGATCAGAAGATGCGCCTTGAAAAACTACATCATATATGTTCGAGAATCGAAAATCGTACCTACAGAATTTTCGATAGTGAGAAAAAACAGAGCAAAAAAGGGCCAAAAAACGGGGTAAAATTTTGGCCACGCCCACAGGAAAGACCCTCAGGCGGAATTCGCCCAATTTGTGTCCTATTAATCTTGAAGACATGCCCTATCAGTGACTATTTTTTTCAGCTTCCCATCTTCTCTGAAACAAAAGATACAAACGCTCAATCTCGCCAACCCAGCGCAAGCGCGCGCCGAAAAGTTGCAAATTTGACCGCTGGCGCCACCCCCAAACCCAAATCCCAAAAATCCCAAACCAATACCATATCGTAGCCCCAATATTCATTTTCCATCCTAAAAAAACCCCACTCGAAAACCTCAACTCCCCCGCCCACCACGCCGCTCCGCGCAACCCCCGGCAATAATCATCAAGCAATGCTAAGTATATACTCTAACTAGCGGAGCTATGGGGGACCTGCTTTCAGTATCTTTGCCCATTATCTCCCTTGGAGTGTGCGCTATGTCCTAGCATTGAATTTGTTTAGTTTTAGCTCATATAAAAGCGTGCAAAAGGGTTTGCCCGCGCGCGACTCCGAACCTGGGTCGTTAACAAAATCTGCGTGCGATGAAAATGTACCAAAAAGCCACAAAATAACTTATATCTCGAAAGTGCCTGAACGAATACCGACGAACAACCTATCATTCGATAGCTAATTTTAGGCTCTATCTTAACAAAAATATGCCCCAAAAAGTGTCAGTGATAGCTAAGGTCGAAAAAGTGGCCTAAACATTCTAACCCCAAAAGTAGATCAAAAATGTCGTTATATGAAAACGATTTGTATGAGACATTTGTTCGACGAAAATGTACCAAAAAGGACGAAAATGTACCAAAAAGCCACAAAATAATTCATATCTCGAATATGCCTGGATGAAATGAGAAGTATCACCCACCATTCGATAGCTAATTTTAGGCTCTATCTGAATAAAAATATGCCCCAAAAAGTGTCAGTGATAGCTATGGTCGAAAAAGTGGCCTAAACATTCTCGGACCAAAAGTAGATCAAAAAAGCCAAAATATGAAAACGTTTTGTATGAGACATTTGTTCGCCTTTTCGAGAGCTACAGAATGATATATAACACGTTGTCATAACGCCAATCCCCGAAAAGAAACAGCCGCGGAAATGGCCTCCCAAAAATTCGACATTTCACGGCCCCCTCAGGACACTTTTTCGGAAACCCAGCCAAACGCGAGTAGGCTCATTTGAAAGCTCTCGTAAAACTGTTCAATATTCTGAAAGTCTCATCCCGCTCGGGTTCCAAGCCACCGAGTATTGATTTTTCAAACGTTTGCTATTAACAAAATGGAACGGCCTGTTTTTGCACTGTATCTATCGATCTAGGCAACTTCAGGAGATGGGCAATAGATCAGTCGATGCGCTGTCAAAAACTACATGATATAAGTCGAAACAAAGAAAATCGCGGGTACATATTTTGAAAACGTGAGAAAAAACAGAGCAAAAAAGGGCCAAAAAACGGGGTTAAATTTTGGCCACGCCCACAGGAAAGACCCTCAGGCGGAATTCGCCCAATTTGTGTCCTATTAATCTTGAAGACATTCCCTATCAGCCACTATTTTTTTCAGCTTCCCATCTTCTCCGAAACAAAAGATACAAACGTTCAAAGTCGCCAACCCAGCGCAACCTCGCGCCGAAATGTTGCAACTTTGGCCGCCGGCGCCACCCCCAAACCCAAAACCGAAAAATCCCAAACCAATACCAAAACGTAGCCCCAATATTCATTTTCCATCCTAAAAAAACCCCACTCGAAAATCTCAACCCCCACCGCCCGCCACGCCGCTCCGCGCAAACCCAGTCAATAATCGACAAGCGTTTCTAAGTATACACTCTAACTAGCGGAGCTATGGGGGGACCTGGTTTCAGTATCTTTGCCCATTATCTCCCTTGGAGTCTTCCCTATGTCCTAGCATTAAGAACTTTGCATTGGGGGTCGAATTAAAACGCGCAAAAGGGTTTGCCCGCTCCCGACTCCGAACCTGGGTCGTTAAGAAAATCTGCGTGCGATAAAATGCACCAAAAAGCCACAAAATAATTCATATCTCGAAAATGCCTAAACGAATACCGACGAACAACATATCATTCGATAGCTAATTTTTGGCTCTATTCGCTTAAAAATATGCCCCAAAACGTGTCAGTGATAGCTAAGGTCGAAAAAGTGGCCTAAACATTCTGACCCCAAAAGTAGATCAAAAATGTCGTTATATGAAAACGTTTTGTATGAGAAAGTTGTTTGTCTTCTCGAGAGCTATCGAATGGTATATAACACTTTGTCATAACACCAACATCCGAGAAAAACCAGTCGCGGAAATTACGTCCAAAAATTTTGAGATTTCACGGCCCCCTCAGGGTACTTTCCCGGAAACCCAGCCAAACTAGTGTAAGCTCATTTCAAAGGTCTCCAAAAACTAAACAATATTCTGAATGTCCCATCCCGCTCCATTCTCAAATCTCCGAGTATTGATTTTTCAAAGGTTCGCTCCTAACAAAATGGGTCCGCCTGTTTTTGCCTCGTATCTATCGATCTAGGTACTTTAAGTAGATCAGCTATAGATCAGTCGATGCGCCGTCAAAAACTACATGATATATTTCGAAAGCAAGAAATGCGCAGGTACAGATTTTGAGATAGTGAGCAAATACAGAGCAAAAAAGGGCCAAAAAACGGGGTAAAAGTTTGGCCACGCCCACAGGAAAGACCCTCGGGCTGAATTCGCCCAATTTGTGTCCTATTAATCTTGAAGACATTCCCTATCAGCCACTATTTTTTTCCTCACCTAATTCCTCTCCATTCAAAAGATGCAAACGCTCAAAGTTGCCAACCCAGCGCAAGCGCGCGCCAAAAAGTTGCAACTTTGGCCGCTGGCGCCACACCCAAACCCAAATCCCAAAAATCCCAAACCAATACCAAATCGTAGCCCCAATATTCATTTACCATCCTAAAAAACTCCACCCTAAAATCTCACTCCCACCGCCCACCACGCCGCTCCGCGCAAACCCCGGCAATAATCGACAAGCGTTTCTAAGTATACTCTCTAACTAGCGGAGCTATGGGGGGACCTGGTATCAGATTTTCCGCCCATAATCTCCCTTGGAGTCTTGGCTATGTCCTAGCATAGGATTTGTTTGATTAGGGTTCACACAAAAGCGCGCAAAAGGGTTTGCCCGCGCGCGACTCCGAACCAGGGTTGGTTGAATATCTGTGTGCGGTGCACCAAAAAGCCACAAAATAATTTATTTCTCGAATATGCCTGGATGAAATGAGAAGTATCACCCACCTTTCGATAGCTAATTTTAGGCTCTATTCGAATAAACATAAGCCCCAAAAAGTGTCAGTGATAGCTAAGGTCGAAAAAGAGGCCTGAACACTCTCAGACCAAAAGTAGATCAAAAACGTCGTTGTATGGAAAACTTTTGTATGAGACATTTGTTCACCTTCTCGAGAGCTACAGAACCATATATAACATGTTGCCATAAGGCCAATCCCCGAGAAAACACAGGCCTCATAAAAATTCGACATTTCACGGCCCCCTCAGGGTACTTTTCCGGAATCCCAGCCAAACGCGAGTAGGCTCATTTCAAAGCACTCGTAAAACTGTACAATATTCTAAATGTCCCATCCCGCTCCGGTCCCAAATCTCCGAGTACTAAGTTTTCAAAGGTTCGCTCCTAACAAAATGGGTTCGCCAGTTTTTGCCTCGTATCTATCGATCTAGGTACTTTCAGTAGATCAGCTATAGATCAGTCGATGCGCCGTCAAAAACTACATGATATATGTCGAAAGCAAGAAATGCGCAGGTACAGATTTTGAGATAGTGAGCAAATACAGAGCAAAAAAGGGCCAAAAAACGGGGTAAAATTTTGGCCACGCCCACAGGAAAGACCCTCGGGCGGAATTCGCCCAATTTGTGTCCTATTAATCTTGAAGAGATTCCCTATCAGCCACTATTTTTTTCCTCACCCAATTCCTCTCCGTTCAAAAGATGCATGCGCTCAAAGTGGCCAACCCAGCGCAACCTCGCCCCAAAAAGTTGCAAGTTTGGCCGCTGGCGCCACACCCAAACCCAAATCCCAAAAATCCCAAACCAATACCAAAACGTAGCCCCAATATTCATTTACCATCCTAAAAAAACCCCACTCGAAAATCTCAACTCCCCCGCCTGCCACGCCGCTCCGCGCAAACCCCGGCAATAATCGACAAGCGTTTCTAAGTATACTCTCTAACTAGCGGAGCTATGGGGGGACCTGGTATCAGATTTTCCGCCCATAATCTCCCTTGGAGTCTTGGCTATGTCCTAGCATAGGATTTGTTTGATTAGGGTTCACACAAAAGCGCGCAAAAGGGTTTGCCCGCGCGCGACTCCGAACCAGGGTTGGTTGAATATCTGTGTGCGGTGAAAATGCACCAAAAAGCCACAAAATAATTTATTTCTCGAATATGCCTGGATGAAATGAGAAGTATCACCCACCTTTCGATAGCTAATTTTAGGCTCTATTCGAATAAACATAAGCCCCAAAAAGTGTCAGTGATAGCTAAGGTCGAAAAAGAGGCCTGAACACTCTCAGACCAAAAGTAGATCAAAAACGTCGTTGTATGGAAAACTTTTGTATGAGACATTTGTTCACCTTCTCGAGAGCTACAGAACCATATATAACATGTTGCCATAAGGCCAATCCCCGAGAAAACACAGGCCTCATAAAAATTCGACATTTCACGGCCCCCTCAGGGTACTTTTCCGGAATCCCAGCCAAACGCGAGTAGGCTCATTTCAAAGCACTCGTAAAACTGTACAATATTCTAAATGTCCCATCCCGCTCCGGTCCCAAATCTCCGAGTACTAAGTTTTCAAAGGTTCGCTCCTAACAAAATGGGTTCGCCAGTTTTTGCCTCGTATCTATCGATCTAGGTACTTTCAGTAGATCAGCTATAGATCAGTCGATGCGCCGTCAAAAACTACATGATATATGTCGAAAGCAAGAAATGCGCAGGTACAGATTTTGAGATAGTGAGCAAATACAGAGCAAAAAAGGGCCAAAAAACGGGGTAAAATTTTGGCCACGCCCACAGGAAAGACCCTCGGGCGGAATTCGCCCAATTTGTGTCCTATTAATCTTGAAGAGATTCCCTATCAGCCACTATTTTTTTCCTCACCCAATTCCTCTCCGTTCAAAAGATGCATGCGCTCAAAGTGGCCAACCCAGCGCAACCTCGCCCCAAAAAGTTGCAACTTTGGCCGCCGGCGCCGACCATAAAACCAAAACCCAAAAATACCAAACCAATACCAAAAAGTAGCCCCAATATTCATTTTCCATCCTAAAAAAACCCCACTCGAAAATCTCAACTCCCCCGCCCACCACGCCGCTCCGCGCAAACCCCGGCAATAATGGACAAGCGTTTCTAAGTACATTCTCTAACTAGCGGAGCTATGGGGGGACCTGCTTTCAGTATCTTTGCCCATTATCTCCCTTGGAGTCTCCGCTATGTCCTAGCATTCAGAACTTTGCATTGGGGGTCACACAAAAGCGCGCAAAAGAGTTTGCCCGCGCGCGACTCCGAACCTGGGTCGTTAAGAAAATCTGCGTGAGATGAAAATGCACCAAAAAGCCACAGAATAATTCATATCTCGAATATGCCTGAACGAATACAGAAGATCAACCTATCATTCGATAGCTAATTTTAGGATCTATTCGAATAAAAATATGCCCCAAAAAGTGTCAGTGATAGCTAAGGTCGAAAAAGTGGCCTAAACCTTCTGACCCCAAAAGTAGATCAAAAACGTCGTTGTATGAAAACGTTTTGTATGACAAAGTTGTTCGTCTTCTCGAGAGCTACAGAATCATGTATAACATGTTGCCATAAGGTCAATTCCCGAGAAAAAACAGCGGCGGAAATGGCCTCCCAAAAATTCGACATTTCACGGCCCCCTCAGGACACCTTTTCCGAAACCCAGCCAAATGGGAGTAGGCTCCTTTCAAAGATCTCCAAAAACTGTTCAATATTCTGAATGTCCCATCCCGCTCCAATCCCTAATCTCCGAGTATTGATTTTTCAAATGTTCGCTCCTAACAAAATGGGTCCGCCTGTTTTTGCCTCGTATCTATCGATCCAGGTACTTTCAGGAGATGAGCAATAGATCAGTCGATGCGCCGTCAAAAAATACATGATATATGTCGAAACAAAGAAAATCGCGGGTACAGATTTTGAAAAAGTGAGAAAAAACAGAGCAAAAAAGGGCCAAAAATCGGGGTAAAACTTTGGCCACGCCCCCTGGCCACCCCTGAGGCACCATCAACTAACCAACCAGGAATCTTAATAATTAAGACATGGGCTATCGACTCATATTTTTTTCATTCACCAACTCCGCTCCGTTCAAAAGATACAAACGCTCAAAATGGCCAACCCAGCGCAACCTCGCGCCAAAACGTTGCAGCTTTGGCCGCCGGCGCCGACTCCAAAACCAAAACCCAAAAATCCCAAACCAAAACCATATCGTAGCCACAATATTCATTTTCCATCCTAAAAAAACTGCACTCGGAAATCTCAACTCCCCCGCCCACAACGCCGCTCCGCGCAAACCCAGTCAATAAACCACAAGCGTTTCTAAGTATACACTCTAACTAGCGGAGCTATGGGGGGACCTGGTTTCAGTATCTTTGCCCATTATCTCCCTTGGAGTCTTCTCTATGTCCTAGCATAGGTTTAGTTTGATTAGGGTTCACAGAAAAGCGCGCAAAAGGGTTTGCCCGCGTGCGACTCCGAACCTGGGTTGGTAGAATATCTGCGTGCGGTGAAAATGAACCAAAAAACCACAAAATAATTCATTTCTCGAATATGCCTGGACCAAATCTAACGGTTCAACTACCGTGCGATATCTAATTTTATGCTCTATTCGAATAAAAATATGCCCCAAAAAGTGTCAGTGATAGCTAAGGTCGAAAAAGTGCCCTAAACATTCTGACCCCAAAAGTAGATCAAAAACGTCGTTGTATGGAAAACTTTTGTATGAGACATTTGTTCACCTTCGCAAAAGCTACAGAATGATATATAACGCTTTGTCATAACACCAACATCCGAGAAAAAACAGCCGCGGAAATGGCGTCCAAAAATTTTGAGAATTCACGGCCCCCTCAGGGTACTTTCCCGGAAACCCAGCCAAACGCGAGTAGGCTCATTTCAAAGCACTCGTAAAACTGTACAATATTATAAATGTCCGATCCCGCTCCGGTCCCAAATCTCCGAGTACTAATTTTTCAAAGGTTCGCTCCTAACAAAATGGGTTCGCCTGTTTTTGCCTCGTATCTATCGATCTAGGTACTTTCAGTAGATCAGCTATAGATCAGTCGATGCACCGTCAAAAACTACATGATATATGTCGAAAGCAAGAAATGCGCAGGTACAGATTTTGAGATAGTGAGCAAATACAGAGCAAAAAAGGGCCAAAAAACGGGGTAAAACTTTGGCCACGCCCACAGGAAAGACCCTTGGGCGGAATTCGCCCAATTTGTGTCCTATTAATCTTGAAGACATTCCCTATCAGCCACTATTTTTTTCCTCACCCAATTCCTCTCCGTTCAAAAGATGCATGCGCTCAAAGTGGCCAACCCAGCGCAAGCGCGCGCCAAAAAGTTGCAACTTTGGCCGCTGGCGCCACACCCAAACCCAAATCCCAAAAATCCCAAACCAATACCAAAACGTAGCCCCAATATTCATTTACCATCCTAAAAAAACCCCACTCGAAACTCCCCCGCCCACCACGCCGCTCCGCGCAAACCCCGGCAATAATGGACAAGCGTTTCTAAGTACATTCTCTAACTAGCGGAGCTATGGGGGGACCTGGTTTCAGTATCTTTGCCCATTATCTCCCCTGGAGTCTCCGCTATGTCCTAGCATTTTAATCTTTGCATTGGGGGTCGAATTAAAACGCGCAAAACGGTTTGCCCGCGCGCGACTCCGAACCTGGGTCGTTAGAAAATCTGCGTGCGATGAAAATGCTCCAAAAAACCACTAAATAATTCATTTCTCGAATATGCCTGGATGAAATGAGAAGTATCACCCACCATTCGATAGCTAATTTTAGGCTCTATTCGATTAAAAATATGCGCCAAAAAGTGTCAGTGATAGCTAAGGTCGAAAAAGTGCCCTAAACATCCTGACCCCAAAAGTAGATCAAAAACGTCGTTGTATGAAAACGTTTTGTATGACAAAGTTGTTCGTATTCTCGAGAACTACAGAATCATATATAACATGTTGCCATAAGGCCAATCTCCGAGAAAAAACAGGCGCGGAAAGGGCCTCCCAAAAATTCGACATTTCACGGCCCCCTCAGGGTACTTTTCCGGAATCCCAGCCAAACGCGAGTAGGCTCATTTCAAAGCACTCGTAAAACTGTACAATATTCTGAATGTCCCGTCCCGCTAAAATCACAAATCTCCGATTATTGATTTTTCAAAGGTTCGCTCCTAACAAAATGAGTCCGCCTGTTTTTGCCCTGTATCTTTTGATTTAGGTAGGCCAGATCAATAGATCAGAAGATGCGCCTTGAAAAACTACATCATATATGTTCGAAAATCGAAAATCCTACAAACAGATTTTTCGATAGTGAGAAAAAACAGAGCAAAAAAGGGCCAAAAAACGGGGTAAACTTTTGGCCACGCCCACAGGAAAGACCCTCAGGCGGAATTCGCCCATTTTGTGTCCTATTAATCTTGAAGACATGCTCTATCAACTACAATTTTTTCCAGCTTCCCATCTTCTCCCAAACAAAAGATACAAACGCTCAAACTCGCCAACCCAGCGCAAGCGCGCGCCGAAAAGTTGGCCGCTGGCGCCACCCCCAAACCCAAATCCCAAAAATCCGAAACCCATACCAAAACGTAGCCCCAATATTCATTTTCCATCCTAAAAAAACCCCACTCGAAAATCTCAACTCCCCCGCTCACCACGCCGCTCCGCGCAAACCCGGTCAATAATCGACAAGCGTTTCTAAGTACATTCTCTAACTAGCGGAGCTATGGGGGGACCTGGTTTCAGTATCTTTGCCCATTTTCTCCCTTGGAGTGGGCGCTATGTCCTAGCATTGAGAACTTTGCATTGAGGGTCGAATTAAAACACCTGGTTTCAGTATCTTTGCCCATTATCTCCCTTGGAGTCTCCGCTATGTCCTAGCATTAAGAACTTTGCTTTGGGGGTCATATAAAAACGCGCAAAAGGGTTTGCCCCCGCGCGACTCCGAACCCGGGTCGGTAGGATATCTGCGTGCGATGAAAATGTACCAAAAAGCCAAAAAATAATTCATTTCTCGAATATGCCTGAACGAATACCGACGAACAACCTACCATTCGATAGCTAATTTTTGGCTCTATTCGAATAAAAATATGCGCCAAAAAGTGTCAGTGATAGCTAAGGTCGAAAAAGTGGATTAAACATTCTCGGACCAAAAGTAGATCAAAAACATCGAAATATCAAAACGTTTTGTATGACAAAGTTGTTCGCCTTCTCGAGAGCTACAGAATCATATATAAGATGTTGTCATAAGGCCAATCCCCGAGAAGAAACAAAGGGCCTCCCAAAAATTTGACAATTCACGGCCCCCTCAGGGTACTTAACTTTGATTATAAAGGATTTCTACTACTTAAGTCTCATTACTGAAGCGCGCAAAAGGGTTTGCCCGCGCGCGACTCCGAACCTGGGTCGGTAGAATATCTGCGTGCGATGAAAATGTACCAAAAAGCCATAAAATAATTCATATCTCGAATATGCCTGAACGAATCCTGACGATCAACCTATCATTCGATAGCTAATTTTAGGCTCTATCTGAATAAAAATATGTCCCAAAAAGTGTCAGTGATAGCTATGGTCGAAAAAGTGGCCTAAACATTCTCGGACCAAAAGTAGATCAAAAACGTCGTTTATGAAACAGTTTTGTATGAGATATTTGTTCGCCTTCGCAAAAGCTACAGAATGATATATAACACGTTGCCATAACTCCAACATCCGAGAAAAAACAGCCACGGAAAGGGCCTCCCAAAAATTTGACATTTCACGGCCCCTTAGGGTACTTTCCCGGAATCCCTGCCAAACGGGAGTAGTCTCATTTCAAAGCTCTCCAAAAACTGAACAATATTCTGAATGTCCCGTCTCGCTCCAATCCCAAATCTCCGAGTATTGATTTTTCAAATGTTCGCTCCTAACAAAATGGGTCCGCCGGTTTTTGCCCCCGATCGATATGACCCAATGTCTTTTTTTCCACAATGTATATATCAAAACATGCGCCTTGAAAAACTACATCATATATGTCGGAAAGAGAAAAAGTTAATTTTGAAAATTCAAGTTAGTGAGCAAATACAGAGGAAAAAAGGGCCAAAAAAGGGGGTCAAAATTTGGCCACGCCCCCTGGCCGCCCCTGAGGAACTATCACCAAACCAACCAGGAATCTTAATGATTAAGACATGGGCTATCGACTCATATTTTTTTCATTCCCCAACTCCTCTCCGTTCAAAAGCTGCAAACGCTCAAAGTGGCCAACCCAGCTCAACCTCGCGCCAAAAAGTTGCAACTTTGACCGCTGGCGGCGACCCCAAACCCAAATCCAAAAAATTCCAAACCAATACCAAAACGTAGCCCCAATATTCATTTTCCATCCTAAAAAAAACCCCACTCGAAAATCTCAACTCCCCCGCCCACCACGCCGCTCCGCGCAAACCCGGTCAATAATCGACAAGCGTTTCTAAGTATACTCTTTAACTAGCGGAGCTATGGGGGGACTTGGTTTCAGTATCTTTGCCCATTATCTCCCTTGGAGTCTCCGCTATATCCTAGCATAGGTTTTGTTTACTTGGGGGTAATATAAAAGCACGCAAAAGTGTTTGCCCGAGCGCGACTCCGAACCTGGGTCGTTAGAAAATCTGCGTGCGATGAAAATGCACCAAAAAGCCACAAAATTATCTCGAATATGCCTGAACTCGAATATGCCTGAACGAATTCCGACGAACAACCTATCATTCGATAGCTAATTTTAGGCTCTATCTTATTAAAAATATGCCCCAAAAAGTGTCAGTGATAGCTAAGGTCGAAAAAGTGCCCTAAACATTCTGACCCCAAAAGTAGATCAAAAACGTCGTTGTATGAAAACGTTTTGTATGACAAAGTTGTTCGTCTTCTCGAGAGCTACAGAATCATATATAACGTGTTGCCATAAGGCCAATCCCCGAGAAAAAACAGCGGCGGAAATGGCCTCCCAAAAATTCGACATTTCACGGCCCCCTCAGGACACCTTTTCCGAAACCCAGCCAAATGGGAGTAGGCTCCTTTCAAAGATCTCCAAAAACTGTTCAATATTCTGAATGTCCCATCCCGCTCCAATCCCTAATCTCCGAGTATTGATTTTTCAAATGTTCGCTCCTAACAAAATGGGTCCGCCTGTTTTTGCCTCGTATCTATCGATCCAGGTACTTTCAGGAGATGAGCAATAGATCAGTCGATGCGCCGTCAAAAAATACATGATATATGTCGAAACAAAGAAAATCGCGGGTACAGATTTTGAAAAAGTGAGAAAAAACAGAGCAAAAAAGGGCCAAAAATCGGGGTAAAACTTTGGCCACGCCCCCTGGCCACCCCTGAGGCACCATCAACTAACCAACCAGGAATCTTAATAATTAAGACATGGGCTATCGACTCATATTTTTTTCATTCACCAACTCCGCTCCGTTCAAAAGATACAAACGCTCAAAGTGGCCAACCCAGCGCAACCTCGCGCCAAAACGTTGCAGCTTTGGCCGCCGGCGCCGACTCCAAAACCAAAACCCAAAAATCCCAAACCAAAACCATATCGTAGCCACAATATTCATTTTCCATCCTAAAAAAACTGCACTCGGAAATCTCAACTCCCCCGCCCACAACGCCGCTCCGCGCAAACCCAGTCAATAAACCACAAGCGTTTCTAAGTATACACTCTAACTAGCGGAGCTATGGGGGGACCTGGTTTCAGTATCTTTGCCCATTATCTCCCTTGGAGTCTTCTCTATGTCCTAGCATAGGTTTAGTTTGATTAGGGTTCACAGAAAAGCGCGCAAAAGGGTTTGCCCGCGTGCGACTCCGAACCTGGGTTGGTAGAATATCTGCGTGCGGTGAAAATGAACCAAAAAACCACAAAATAATTCATTTCTCGAATATGCCTGGACCAAATCTAACGGTTCAACTACCGTGCGATAGCTAATTTTATGCTCTATTCGAATAAAAATATGCCCCAAAAAGTGTCAGTGATAGCTAAGGTCGAAAAAGTGCCCTAAACATTCTGACCCCAAAAGTAGATCAAAAACGTCGTTGTATGGAAAACTTTTGTATGAGACATTTGTTCACCTTCGCAAAAGCTACAGAATGATATATAACGCTTTGTCATAACACCAACATCCGAGAAAAAACAGCCGCGGAAATGGCGTCCAAAAATTTTGAGAATTCACGGCCCCCTCAGGGTACTTTCCCGGAAACCCAGCCAAACGCGAGTAGGCTCATTTCAAAGCACTCGTAAAACTGTACAATATTCTAAATGTCCGATCCCGCTCCGGTCCCAAATCTCCGAGTACTAATTTTTCAAAGGTTCGCTCCTAACAAAATGGGTTCGCCTGTTTTTGCCTCGTATCTATCGATCTAGGTACTTTCAGTAGATCAGCTATAGATCAGTCGATGCACCGTCAAAAACTACATGATATATGTCGAAAGCAAGAAATGCGCAGGTACAGATTTTGAGATAGTGAGCAAATACAGAGCAAAAAAGGGCCAAAAAACGGGGTAAAACTTTGGCCACGCCCACAGGAAAGACCCTCGGGCGGAATTCGCCCAATTTGTGTCCTATTAATCTTGAAGACATTCCCTATCAGCCACTATTTTTTTCCTCACCCAATTCCTCTCCGTTCAAAAGATGCATGCGCTCAAAGTGGCCAACCCAGCGCAAGCGCGCGCCAAAAAGTTGCAACTTTGGCCGCTGGCGCCACACCCAAACCCAAATCCCAAAAATCCCAAACCAATACCAAAACGTAGCCCCAATATTCATTTACCATCCTAAAAAAACCCCACTCGAAACTCCCCCGCCCACCACGCCGCTCCGCGCAAACCCCGGCAATAATGGACAAGCGTTTCTAAGTACATTCTCTAACTAGCGGAGCTATGGGGGGACCTGGTTTCAGTATCTTTGCCCATTATCTCCCCTGGAGTCTCCGCTATGTCCTAGCATTTTAATCTTTGCATTGGGGGTCGAATTAAAACGCGCAAAACGGTTTGCCCGCGCGCGACTCCGAACCTGGGTCGTTAGAAAATCTGCGTGCGATGAAAATGCTCCAAAAAACCACTAAATAATTCATTTCTCGAATATGCCTGGATGAAATGAGAAGTATCACCCACCATTCGATAGCTAATTTTAGGCTCTATTCGATTAAAAATATGCGCCAAAAAGTGTCAGTGATAGCTAAGGTCGAAAAAGTGCCCTAAACATCCTGACCCCAAAAGTAGATCAAAAACGTCGTTGTATGAAAACGTTTTGTATGACAAAGTTGTTCGTATTCTCGAGAACTACAGAATCATATATAACATGTTGCCATAAGGCCAATCTCCGAGAAAAAACAGGCGCGGAAAGGGCCTCCCAAAAATTCGACATTTCACGGCCCCCTCAGGGTACTTTTCCGGAATCCCAGCCAAACGCGAGTAGGCTCATTTCAAAGCACTCGTAAAACTGTACAATATTCTGAATGTCCCGTCCCGCTAAAATCACAAATCTCCGATTATTGATTTTTCAAAGGTTCGCTCCTAACAAAATGAGTCCGCCTGTTTTTGCCCTGTATCTTTTGATTTAGGTAGGCCAGATCAATAGATCAGAAGATGCGCCTTGAAAAACTACATCATATATGTTCGAAAATCGAAAATCCTACAAACAGATTTTTCGATAGTGAGAAAAAACAGAGCAAAAAAGGGCCAAAAAACGGGGTAAACTTTTGGCCACGCCCACAGGAAAGACCCTCAGGCGGAATTCGCCCATTTTGTGTCCTATTAATCTTGAAGACATGCTCTATCAACTACAATTTTTTCCAGCTTCCCATCTTCTCCCAAACAAAAGATACAAACGCTCAAACTCGCCAACCCAGCGCAAGCGCGCGCCGAAAAGTTGGCCGCTGGCGCCACCCCCAAACCCAAATCCCAAAAATCCGAAACCCATACCAAAACGTAGCCCCAATATTCATTTTCCATCCTAAAAAAACCCCACTCGAAAATCTCAACTCCCCCGCTCACCACGCCGCTCCGCGCAAACCCGGTCAATAATCGACAAGCGTTTCTAAGTACATTCTCTAACTAGCGGAGCTATGGGGGGACCTGGTTTCAGTATCTTTGCCCATTTTCTCCCTTGGAGTGGGCGCTATGTCCTAGCATTGAGAACTTTGCATTGAGGGTCGAATTAAAACACCTGGTTTCAGTATCTTTGCCCATTATCTCCCTTGGAGTCTCCGCTATGTCCTAGCATTAAGAACTTTGCTTTGGGGGTCATATAAAAACGCGCAAAAGGGTTTGCCCCCGCGCGACTCCGAACCCGGGTCGGTAGGATATCTGCGTGCGATGAAAATGTACCAAAAAGCCAAAAAATAATTCATTTCTCGAATATGCCTGAACGAATACCGACGAACAACCTACCATTCGATAGCTAATTTTTGGCTCTATTCGAATAAAAATATGCGCCAAAAAGTGTCAGTGATAGCTAAGGTCGAAAAAGTGGATTAAACATTCTCGGACCAAAAGTAGATCAAAAACATCGAAATATCAAAACGTTTTGTATGACAAAGTTGTTCGCCTTCTCGAGAGCTACAGAATCATATATAAGATGTTGTCATAAGGCCAATCCCCGAGAAGAAACAAAGGGCCTCCCAAAAATTTGACAATTCACGGCCCCCTCAGGGTACTTAACTTTGATTATAAAGGATTTCTACTACTTAAGTCTCATTACTGAAGCGCGCAAAAGGGTTTGCCCGCGCGCGACTCCGAACCTGGGTCGGTAGAATATCTGCGTGCGATGAAAATGTACCAAAAAGCCATAAAATAATTCATATCTCGAATATGCCAGAACGAATCCTGACGATCAACCTATCATTCGATAGCTAATTTTAGGCTCTATCTGAATAAAAATATGTCCCAAAAAGTGTCAGTGATAGCTATGGTCGAAAAAGTGGCCTAAACATTCTCGGACCAAAAGTAGATCAAAAACGTCGTTTATGAAACAGTTTTGTATGAGATATTTGTTCGCCTTCGCAAAAGCTACAGAATGATATATAACACGTTGCCATAACTCCAACATCCGAGAAAAAACAGCCACGGAAAGGGCCTCCCAAAAATTTGACATTTCACGGCCCCTTAGGGTACTTTCCCGGAATCCCTGCCAAACGGGAGTAGTCTCATTTCAAAGCTCTCCAAAAACTGAACAATATTCTGAATGTCCCGTCTCGCTCCAATCCCAAATCTCCGAGTATTGATTTTTCAAATGTTCGCTCCTAACAAAATGGGTCCGCCGGTTTTTGCCCCCGATCGATATGACCCAATGTCTTTTTTTCCACAATGTATATATCAAAACATGCGCCTTGAAAAACTACATCATATATGTCGGAAAGAGAAAAAGTTAATTTTGAAAATTCAAGTTAGTGAGCAAATACAGAGGAAAAAAGGGCCAAAAAAGGGGGTCAAAATTTGGCCACGCCCCCTGGCCGCCCCTGAGGAACTATCACCAAACCAACCAGGAATCTTAATGATTAAGACATGGGCTATCGACTCATATTTTTTTCATTCCCCAACTCCTCTCCGTTCAAAAGCTGCAAACGCTCAAAGTGGCCAACCCAGCTCAACCTCGCGCCAAAAAGTTGCAACTTTGACCGCTGGCGGCGACCCCAAACCCAAATCCAAAAAATTCCAAACCAATACCAAAACGTAGCCCCAATATTCATTTTCCATCCTAAAAAAAACCCCACTCGAAAATCTCAACTCCCCCGCCCACCACGCCGCTCCGCGCAAACCCGGTCAATAATCGACAAGCGTTTCTAAGTATACTCTCTAACTAGCGGAGCTATGGGGGGGGACTTGGTTTCAGTATCTTTGCCCATTATCTCCCTTGGAGTCTCCGCTATATCCTAGCATAGGTTTTGTTTACTTGGGGGTAATATAAAAGCACGCAAAAGTGTTTGCCCGAGCGCGACTCCGAACCTGGGTCGTTAGAAAATCTGCGTGCGATGAAAATGCACCAAAAAGCCACAAAATTATCTCGAATATGCCTGAACTCGAATATGCCTGAACGAATTCCGACGAACAACCTATCATTCGATAGCTAATTTTAGGCTCTATCTTATTAAAAATATGCCCCAAAAAGTGTCAGTGATAGCTAAGGTCGAAAAAGTGCCCTAAACATTCTGACCCCAAAAGTAGATCAAAAACGTCGTTGTATGAAAACGTTTTGTATGACAAAGTTGTTCGTCTTCTCGAGAGCTACAGAATCATATATAACGTGTTGCCATAAGGCCAATCCCCGAGAAAAAACAGGCGCGGAAAAGGCCTCATAAAAATTCGACATTTCACGGCCCCCTCAGGGTACTTTTCCGGAATCCCAGCCAAACGCGAGTAGGCTCACTTCAAAGCACTCGTAAAACTGTACAATATTCTAAATGTCCCATCCCGCTCCGGTCCCAAATCTCCGAGTACTAATTTTTCAAAGGTTCGATCCTAACAAAATGGGTTCGCCTGTTTTTGCCTCGTATCTATCGATCTAGGTACTTTCAGTAGATCAGCTATAGATCAGTCGATGCGCCGTCAAAAACTACATGATATATATCGAAAGCAAGAAATGCGCAGGTACAGATTTTGAGATAGTGAGCAAATACAGAGCAAAAAAGGGCCAAAAAACGGGGTAAAATTTTGGCCACGCCCACAGGAAAGACCCTCGGGCGGAATTCGCCCAATTTGTGTCCTATTAATCTTGAAGACATTCCCTATCAGCCACTATTTTTTTCCTCACCTAATTCCTCTCCATTCAAAAGATGCAAACGCTCAAAGTTGCCAACCCAGCGCAAGCGCGCGCCAAAAAGTTGCAACTTTGGCCGCTGGCGCCACCCCCAAAACAAAAACACAAAAATCCCAAACCAATACCATATCGTAGCTCCAATATTCATTTACCATCCTAAAAAAACCCCACTCGAAAATCTCAACTCTACCGCCCACCACGCCGCTCCGCGCAAACCCCGGCAATAAACCACAAGCAATGCTAAGTATACACTCTAACTAGCGGAGCTATGGGGGGACCTGGTTTCAGTATCTTTGCCCATTATCTCCCTTGGAGTCTCCGCTATGTCCTAGCATAGGTTTAGTTTGATTAGGGTTCACACAAAAGCGCGCAAAAGGGTTTGCCCGCGTGCGACTCCGAACCTGGGTTGGTAGAATATCTGCGTGCGGTGAAAATGAACCAAAAAACCACAAAATAATTCATTTCTCGAATATGCCTGGACCAAATCTAAAGGTTCAACTACCATGCGATAGCTAATTTTATGCTCTATTCGAACAAAAATATGCCCCAAAAAGTGTCAGTGATAGCTAAGGTCGAAAAAGTGCCCTAAACATTCTGACCCCAAAAGTAGATCAAAAACGTCGTTGTATGAAAACGTTTTGTATGACAAAGTTGTTCGTCTTCTCGAGAGCTACAGAATCATATATAACGTGTTGCCATAAGGCCAATCCCCGAGAAAAAACAGGCGCGGAAAAGGCCTCATAAAAATTCGACATTTCACGGCCCCCTCAGGGTACTTTTCCGGAATCCCAGCCAAACGCGAGTAGGCTCACTTCAAAGCACTCGTAAAACTGTACAATATTCTAAATGTCCCATCCCGCTCCGGTCCCAAATCTCCGAGTACTAATTTTTCAAAGGTTCGATCCTAACAAAATGGGTTCGCCTGTTTTTGCCTCGTATCTATCGATCTAGGTACTTTCAGTAGATCAGCTATAGATCAGTCGATGCGCCGTCAAAAACTACATGATATATATCGAAAGCAAGAAATGCGCAGGTACAGATTTTGAGATAGTGAGCAAATACAGAGCAAAAAAGGGCCAAAAAACGGGGTAAAATTTTGGCCACGCCCACAGGAAAGACCCTCGGGCGGAATTCGCCCAATTTGTGTCCTATTAATCTTGAAGACATTTCCTATCAATCACTATTTTTTCCAGCTTCCCATCTTCTCCGAAACAAAAGATGCAAACGCTCAAACTCGCCAAAAGTTCCAACTTTGACCGCCGGCGTCGACCCCAAAACCAAATCCTAAAAATCCCAAACCCAAACCATATCGTAGCCGCAATATTCATTTACCATCCTAAAAAAACCCCACCCAAAAATCTCACTCCCACCGCCCACCACGCTGCTCCGCGCAAACCCGGTAAATATTGAACAAGCAATGCTAAGTAGATTCTCTAACTAGCGGAGCTATGGGGGGACCTGGTTTCAGTATCTTTGCCCATTATCTCCCTTGGAGTGCGCGCTATGTCCTAGCATTTAGAACTTTGCATTGGGGGTCGAATTAAAACGCGCAAAAGGGTTTGCCCGCGCGCGACTCCGAACCTGGGTCGTTAAGAAAATCTGCGTGCGACGAAAATGCACCAAAAACAAACAAAATAATTCATATCTCGAATACGCCTGAACGAATACAGACGATCAACCTATCATTCGATAGCTAATTTTAGGCTCTATTCGAATAAAAATATGCGCCAAAAAGTTCCAGTGATAGGTAAGGTCGAAAAAGTGGCCTGAACATTCTAGGACCAAAAGTAGATCAAAAACGTCGTTGTATGGAAAACGTTTGTATGAGACATTTGTTCACCTTCGCAAAAGCTACAGAATGATATATAACACTTTGTCATAACACCAACATCCGAGAAAAAACAGCCGCGGAAATGGCGTCCAAAAATTTTGAGATTTCACGGCCACCTCAGGGTACTTTCCCGGAAACCCGGCCAAACGAGAGTAGGCTCATTTCAAAGCTCTCCAAAAACTAAACAATATTCTGGATGTCCCATCCCGCTCCATTCTCAAATCTCCGAGTATTGATTTTTCAAAGGTTCGCTCCTAACAAAATGGGTCCGCCTGTTTTTGCCTCGTATCTATCGATCTAGGTACTTTCAGTAGATCAGCTATAGATCAGTCGATGCGCCGTCCAAAACTACATGATATATGTCGAAACAAAGAAAATCGCGGGTACAGATTTTGAGAAAGTGAGCAAATACAGAGCAAAAAAGGGCCAAAAAACGGGCTAAAACTTTGGCCACGCCCACAGGAAAGACCCTCGGGCGGAATTCGCCCAATTTGTGTCCTATTAATCTTGAAGACATTTCCTATCAATCTCTATTTTTTCCAGCTTCCCATCTTCTCCGAAACAAAAGATAGAAACGCTCAAACTCGCCAACCCAGCGCAAGCGCACGCCGAAAAGTTGCAACTTTGGCCGCCGGCGCCGACTACAAAACCAAAACCCAAAAATCCCAAACCCATACCATATCGTAGCCCCAATATTCATTTTCCATCCTAAAAAAACCCCACTCGAAAATCTCACTCCCACCGCCCGCTACGCCGCTCCGCGCAAACCCGGTAAATATTGGACAAGCAATGCTAAGTAGATTCTCTAACTAGCGGAGCTATGGGGGGACCTGGTTTCAGTATCTTTACCCATTATCTCCCTTGGAGCGTTCGCTATGTCCTAGCATAGGTTTTGTTTAATTTTATTTGTTTAATTCATATGTTGATATGTCATGTCATCGTATCATCGTACTTGTTATATATATATTTGCAAGCTGCTATTTTGAAATCGGTATGTTTCATAAAATTGGTAAAGAACTTGTCCTTTATTGTGATATAAATTTTATTATTCGCTTCAGACATGGAAACAAAAGAACACGACAACATTTCACAGTGTTAAGGATTGAGATAAAAAAAAATTCTTTCGAAATCAACGGCCCAGTACAGACAAATCAATATTATACGAAATATTTTGTTTAAATCAAATTAACCCTTTTGACTCTTAAAGCATTCAATTCTAAAAATAAATCAAAGAAAGAAAAATCTAACATGTTTCGGAAAAAAATAAACATATAAATCAAACACTTATTCATACTGCAACAAAAATGCCACTGACACTGATATTATGCAATATAATTGAATTCCCAATACTAAAACAAAGGACCTACAGCTAAGTAAACTCACATATTTTAAAATGTAATCAATTGTTGTTTCAGATCTCCACAAAAAAATCAACATTCTCATCCCAGAGAGTAAGATCATTTGAGGGCTTTGAAAAGAGTCCTACCAGAGGGGCTCCCTTGAAGCTTACAAGGGAATGGTCTAACCATAGGGTGGCGGATTGCAATGAATTATGGTTTTCCTGGAAGCTGAACTCTGAAAATGTATCCCAAAGTAAAAAATTTTTGCCCAATCGGCCCCAGGGCCCAGAAAGAAATCGATTAAAATCTGCCTTCCGATAAGGCTAATATTGTCAACAGCTTCAGCTGGCTGTTTTTCAAGCAGCTGCGTGGCCTAGTTGGTAACGCGGTTGCCTTCGGTTTTGCATGTCTAGGGTTCGAACCCCGTTCGGGCTGAAATTTTTGCATATATTTGAATTGATATTAGAGTTGCGAAAAAGGCCAAAAAAAATTTTCAAACAACTTTTTATGCACAAATGAGAGAAGAGGGCATGATTCGATGGTCATTTTACCATGTCGTTTAACCCGCGAGTGGTCGTCCGGTTGCTCTCCGAACAGTTTGGTTTGGCTGATAGCACCGCTGTTCCCTCTCGTGAAGAATTAAAAGTCGCCCACTCCTTCGTCAAAATTCTGAACGAAGCCCATCTTGATGCCCTATTCGTCGACGAGTACGAGACGCCTCTGCAACATGAAGATGAAGACGACAGCGACTGGGATCCCGAAAATGACGTTAACAACGAACCGCTCGTTCCCCCCGAAGAAGAAGAGGTGTCTTTCCTGGGAAAGAATGTAAAGAAGATGCAGGTTTGTGATGCGCAAAAGTCACTTTTCTAGAAAATTAATAATTTGAATGCCCGCCTCCCTCGCAGATTGTCAGCGCGATAGAGTTCTACCGGAGCCCGTCAAAAGGAACAAGGGCCTTGTCCACTATGTCACACCACTATAGATTCATTTCAAATGCGAATTGCATGGACAAGCTGCGTGAATTGGAGAAAAAATTTATCGAGGAAGGCGAAATCAAAGCGTCTATTCGGGATCGATTTCAACAACTGGCCATAAAGTTGCGAGATGTTGTGAAGGAGAAAATTGCGGAAGGTGTGGTTTTCGTGTTTCGTTATATCATTCCTTTTGTGTTCTCTCTTTCTTTCTCTCCTTCTTTCATATTTTCTGTAGGGGTTGAGATTCATGATGAAGATCTTCGGCGAATTGCGCACTCATTAAATCGAGAACACACCCAGATAAAAGACTTCCTGGCAAGCGATTCATGGATTTCTCGCTTCAAGGCGCGTTTCGAATTCATTTACAGTAAAATATTGGTTATGTATTGCAATTGTAGAAAGCGAATAATATCTGCTCTCGTCGAGTTACGGCATTTGTGACACGGAAGTCCATGCAGAGAAGAGACGAAATATCAAAAGAAGCCGAAGAATATGTGAAGAAGATTGCAGATGTAATTTCTGCATGTACTCCTGCACGTGTCGCGAATGCTGACCAAAGCGGAGTAGTGAAAGAATTGCACAGTCATCGGCTAGTCTCTCTCTCTCTCTCTCTCTCGTTTTTGGGATAGCTAATTCTTGCTAATCTAGGACTCTCGCTGAAAAGGGATCCAAGAAAGTGGAAGTCGTCGCGCAGAGCTCAACCGCCCTAACTCACTCATACACAGTTATGCCGCTGCATTTTGCAAATGGAACTCTGGGGCCAAAGCTTTATGTGGTTCTGGCAGAGCCGAAAGGAGTGTTTCCGCCGAATAAGCCTCCGATTCAAGTTTGTCTTTCTAGACTATCTCCATACATATGTCTTTCTTTCTCTTTTTCTTTCTATTCGTGTCTATCTCTTTTTCAGTGCTTCAACCTAGTTGTACGCGCGGCAAAGAGTCATATAATGACCAAAAATCTAATGATCGACTGGCTCGAGACTTGCGTGTACATACCAGGAATACCTTCTGACCTTCATCTCTGTGTCGACATGTGGTCATCGTTCCGTGACCACGGCGCAATGCAAGCTGTTGCACCACAGGGATCAAAGCTGACAATCCACAATATCCCCGCTGGTGCTACCTCGCTTATCCAGCCGTTAGATGTATTTTTCTTCCGCATGATGAAGGGCTACATCCGCCATATTCACTCGCACTGCTTGGTGCTCTACCCGGATATCAACGTTTCTGCGCGAGACAACATCCTGAAAACGCTCTCCGTCGTCTACTACCAGTTCTGCCACCCACGATTCCAGAGTTTCCTGCAATTTTCCTGGCACAAACCAGGCTACATCTCTACCCGCACGCCACCGTTCGTAACACCAAACGAATTCTGCTTTGGGGCTGACGTTGCGGGTCCTTGCCAAATGCCTGCCTGCAACCGTCCGTGCTTCGTGCTATGCGCATACTGCAGCAGGAACATTTGCCTACCCTGCTTTATCATTGATTATCATACCAAATGCTAGACAAAACCAATCTACTCCTCATTCGTTTCCGCATTCTCTCATTTATGAATAAAAAAATTTCTCTACATTTTAAACCAAACTGTTCGGAGAGCAACCGGACGACCACTCGCGGGTTAAACGACATGGTAAAATGACCATCGAATCATGCCCTCTTCTCTCATTTGTGCATAAAAAGTTGTTTGAAAATTTTTTTTTGGCCTTTTTCGCAACTCTAATATCAATTCAAATATATGCAAAAATTTCAGCCCGAACGGGGTTCGAACCCTAGACATGCAAAACCGAAGGCAACCGCGTTACCAACTAGGCCACGCAGCTGCTTGAAAAACAGCCAGCTGAAGCTGTTGACAATATTAGCCTTATCGGAAGGCAGATTTTAATCGATTTCTTTCTGGGCCCTGGGGCCGATTGGGCAAAAATTTTTTACTTTGGGATACATTTTCAGAGTTCAGCTTCCAGGAAAACCATAATTCATTGCAATCCGCCACCCTATGGTTAGACCATTCCCTTGTTAGACCCTTGTAGAGTCCAATGGGATCCTTCGCTAACATACTGTCGAAGACCTTATGGTCGTACAGTCTTTCATGGAGGGCCTTGATGAGTGGTGGTGTGTTGTGCAGCTTGGTGATCTTGATGAAGGACTGCAATACACTGACCACAAAATGTGTAACATAATTAAATGTTTTAAAATATACACCTCCATGAACTACTTTTATAATATTAGAACTGTGTGTTTTATGTCATTTTTAACAATATCCTATGTTCCTGCTAAAACTGTTTCTTAGGTGGGCAGAATGTTTGACATACCACTCTTGAGGTAGCTGCGAAGGTCTTTTTGAAGTCGTCGAATTCTTTGCTTACTCTCTGCAAAATCAGTAAATCTTTAAATTGAATGTATTGTTTGCATACTTATTAAATTCGTTGATTTCCATATTCTCCATGTAAGTGTTTTCAGAATTTAGGTTCTTCTTTAATAATAGTTGTTTCTAAATTATTACGGAATGATGCAATAAATTTACAGTTAAAATATCACAATAGGTTTAACTTACTCTCTCCTTCGCTGACTTATCCCTCATTCTGTTGTAGGTAGTGAGCCGAGAGGTCTCCTTGAGAACCATCCTTTTCTCCATTTCTTCGAGGGATCTCTTCAGAGTTTCGTTCTCAGACTGCAAACGAAAATACATCATTTTTATTGTATTGTTACTGAATGGAATTTATAGTAAATTGCTTACGGCTTATTGGTCCTTAACACCTTTTAGACTCGTTAGTGCTCTATGAATTATTAACTTCAGTTTAAAGAACTGATATAAATATTAAAACTTCATTGCTAAATTATTTTCAAAAAGCGAAATAAAACAGTAAAACTTAATTTTTGATTAAGGATTCGAAGAGTGAAGAGTAATAATATGCAGGGATCTTAAAAACTACTGTAACCAAGAAGAAGTATGCGATACGAAAACCCAGACGGTAGAGTATACGCAATACGAGAGACGTAGATAGTAGAGTACTGTAGCTTTTAAGTTCCATAGACAAGAAAATCTGTAACATCACAAACCATTAGAAGGGACTCCCGAGTCTCTATCTCCTGAGACGAATGAAGTCTTTTTCGCCCAGTTGAGGATTGACCGTCTCCCATCGAGAATCTAAAACTGTGATCACTTTTTAATTCAATTTAATTCAACATTGTTACAAATATCAGTAAATAAGACATTAGTTGCAATTATTCTATGATAATTTACTTATGTTGGCAATCTTTCGTTCTAAATTAGATACGAATTAGTCCAGCTGTTTCTTATTTTATGTGAACATTATCACATGTTTGGTTCTTCTAAAAAATGTCGCTAGGCACCTAAAAACCGAAAATGCGAGATTGAATAAGAGAAAGAGAGAGGGAAGAGAGAGAGAGAGAGAGAGAGAGAGAGAGAGAGCGAGAAAGAGAGAGAGAGAGAGAAAAAGTAATTGGAACAAAGAGGAGATTGTAGAAATGTTTTTATAATTAGACAGTGAAAACCTGCAAAGGACGAAAGAGGAAATAAAATTACATTAAAAATATTATATAAGATGATTGGAATGAGTTTATAAAAAAATTCACAACAAGATTCTCATCAGAAGTTCGAACCCGTACCATCTGTCTGTCAGCCTAACCCACTGCCGACTTAGCTAAGAACTTTTAAGTTCGGAAGACGGTGATTCCGGAACGGCTCTAATATACTGCTCTACTATTGAAAATCAAACAAAGTTGTCAACTGCATACCTGTAGGATCCATCGAAGCCTTTGCATCCATCGAGGACCGCTGGCGCCTCCGAAACTGCGTCAGTCTTCTCCTCCAAGATCCCATTGTCACTCCTAAAGTGAGTTCAAAATAAGATTAAAAGAAAAGATTAAAGGAATAGAATTCCTATTATTTAGACTGTTAAGTGTGTTTATTAATAAAACAGACTTGTAATGGGAAATAGTTCAAAAAATCTTCAGCAGATGATCGTACCCCGACCATCTCCTTGCCAATCAATCCCTCTACCACTTGAGCTACAAACTTTTAAAATCTCAAAGAACAGTCTTGTAAGACATTTTGATTGAACAGTTGCAAATTTATTTTTATGTTTATCTTTATCCTTAAAAGGAAATTGGTAAATGAATACTAAAAATTAAGGAAAAACAAAAGTTTAATTATGAGCGGTAATTTAATAGTAGAAAGGGAGATTCAGAGCAAGAAAAGAAAGAGATCGCTTACCTTCCATCTTCGATTCTCGCTTCAGAAGAAGCTTCGCTGGCCACGGAAGTGACATCATCAATCCTGCAGTGCAGTGAGTCAAGATTAAGATAATAGGAAAGTAAAGTGGAATAGAAGATCCTCAAAATATTTAAAATTTATAAAAAAATATCAAAATGTGATTAGTAAACAAGTTTAAAAAACGCAATACATAATCCTCAAAGGATGATAGAACCCCGACCATTTGAGACAGAGAGTGGAAGAAAGAATGAGAGTAGGAGCGAAGGGGAGAGACAGATACAGAGAGAGAGAGAGAATGCTGAGTTTACTCAAAAGAATTAGTGGGAGGAAAAGAAAGGCCTTTAAAATAAGTTTTAAAAAAATTTTTGAAAAAAAAAGAACATGTTCTCATTAGATTTGAACCATGATCATCTGCTTACCAGTCCACACTACTACCGTCTGAGCTAAGCACTTATGATCTAAAAGAACTGCCTTGCATGATACGCATGCTCCATTGCCCAGGATTTTAAAATTAAAAAAAAAATAATAAAATAATGTATGGATATGCGGAAGCAAGCTATAGCCCCTGTAATCTTTGAATGGTAAAAGAGTGCTAACCTTCCAGTGTTGCTGCTGTTCTCGTCCGTTTCGCAGTTGCTTCGGTTCTCTTCCACTCTTGTCGTACCCGTTCTGAACAGATTCCAGATTTAGACAATTTAAAGAGAGAAAGTAATGTGGAAAAAATTATTAAAAAATGAAATTATTAAAAAAAATTAAACAGAAACTAAAGTGTAATTATGAGCTACAAGTTAATAGTAGAAATGGAGATACAGTGCAAAAAAAGGAAAGAGAAAATAACATAAAATGGCTAATCGTGAGCAGTTACATTAGACAAAAACAATCTCTTTGCAAAAATGTAATAATTACAGTATCCTTTTAAAAAATTCACATGCTCCACAGCCCACGATAAAAGAAAAATAACCTATGGGTGTATTGAAGCAAGCTATTGCTCCATGTATTCTTCCAATGCAAAAATAGTGCTAACCCTGTCTTCTTGATGCTCTCCTCCCCTTCGCGTCTGACTCTCTTCTCTTCTTCTTCAGTGGTAAGCAGCCTGAACAGATACCAGATTTATAATTTTTTTAAGAGAGAAAATTAGGTTTTAAAAAATCAATAAAAAATTATTATAATTATGATCTGCAATTTTACATTAGAAAGGGAGATTCCATTCAAGAAAAAGAATTATAGAGTAAGATAAAGAGAGACACAGAGAGAAAGGCGATTCTACAAAGCGAGAGAGAGAGAGAGAGAGAGAGAGAGAAAGAAAGAGAGAGAGAGAGAGAAAGAGAAGGGATCGGAAGTGTGAAAAAATTCCTATACTCTCGTATCGAAAATGAACAGTAAGCAAGTAGAAAATAAAAACCCAAAACCTTTATTAAATAATCTTGTGAAATAAAAATAAAAAATCCCATTTTTCCCCAAGGAAAAAACGGAAGGAAGATTAAGGAATAAAACTGGATTCAGCATATGGAAAAGTTTAACAAATTGAGATTGTACCTTCTACTGCTGGGAGTCTTCTCCAAGGTGGAGTGCGAGGTAGCCCCTTCAGCGCCTTCTTCTGACATCCTCGATGCGAATCTACTTACTGTAATCAGACAAATAAACAACTACAGTACCCTAGTGCGGTTTTGGGACAATCTTATAATTTTTTTTTACCAATCATTACCAAACATAACAATAAAAAGCCTTTAATAAGAAGTAAATAAATATTGTAATTTTGAACAAATCCATAAGATATTTCGACGCTTAGAACATCGCCCGTTTTCTTTAAGCCAAGAACTTCTAATTCATGTTTATTCAAACCGGGAAATAAAAAAAGAACATCCAAATAAAAAAAGAACATCGAAGAAGAATATAAGCGGTGCACGAATTAAATTATGAATTATACTTGTGTTATTTTACTGCACCAATACTGAATATAAATTAAGAGTAGCATTCACTTAAAAAAAAAATTTAATAAATAAGGATCCTTATACTCGACTAAAAACATAAGTAGCTTACAAAAATGTTAGAGGGAAAAGTAGTCGAAGAATAGTGGAGAAAACAGGTAAGAGTTAGCGGTCCCCACTAACAACAAGAAATTAAAAATGGCCATAAATAAAAGTAAATGACGGAATTAGAATTCTTAGAATTAACAAAAAAAGTCAACAAGAGAATGCAATTGTATTCATTAGTCGATGCTGAGAAAGGAGGAAGAGAAAGGAGATTTAATGCCAGCCCCCCACAAGAAATAAGGCGTTCAAAACTTCCGGGGATAAAAAAATTAAAAGAATTCGCGAGCGGGCTGGATGAATTGTCGAGCCTTTTAGCTCCTTACTCGTCCTTCTCCAAGTTCTTCAAGTGTTCGAAGAGCATTTTGACTTCCTTCGATGGCATGTCGGGAGCGAAGGTGCAGGTCAGTTCCATGAACTGAACGAACGTTGAATCTCCGATTTCCTCCTCTATAAGAAATGCGTAAAGCTATGCATTCTATAAAAATTGTTTTTTTTTAACTAAAACTAAGCAGCGTGTAAAGACAAATATTTTCTTATATTTTTATTTGCAATATTTACAAAATGTCTTTAAACTCATTTAACGATATGTTATATGCATAATTGACAACGAAAATAATTTAACGTGTCACAAACCATTTTTGAAGAGGTAGAACAGTTTCTTGACCACATTAAGAGGCATAGACGGAGAGCTTGACGCGATCGTCTGGACAAAACGAACAAAGGCAGCGTCTTTGAAGAGGTTTTCTGTAAGAAGTACATCAAATTGTCAGTAAAAAATCTTTTTAAAATAAAAATGCGAATACTTTGTTTCATGATTTCAAACTGTAAAATAATGCAATATGAGAGAAATATGAGAGAATTACCGTTTTCCTTCTTCCTCTCCTCTTCTTTTTTCTTCTTACGTTCTTCCTTTCTTTTTTTCTTTTCCTCTTGTTTCTTCGCTTCTGCTGCTGCTTCTTCCTTCGTCTTCTCATTCTCATCTAAAAGCTATAGATTAGAAAATGCGGATTATAACGTTAATTACATGTCGGTGTTATATCGAAACTTTTATGTTCGCTTAATTAAAGGTAGGGAGTTGAGGCATCACAATTCGAAAAGCCTCGTAGTGCAAAAATTTAAAAATAATAATTTATATTTATACCTAATAAGTATGGACAAAAGTAGTAATATGTATAATAAAATGATGACCTTCTCCTTTGTGATCAGCCAAGTCCGACGAAGCAATAGATGGCGCAGTGGTCACGGCAGCTACAATGTTATTGCATAAACGATTAAAACAGATGAAAATATGTTAGATTTAAATATAATACTAATATGACAAAATTAATTGATGTGATAATTTTTAATAAAAAAAAGACTAAGGTGGAAGTTTAATAATTTAAATGAGGATTCACTGGAGGTGTATTCGGGATACTCCAATATACTTGTTAAAGTTGTCTTGTTAAATAAATCATAAATTATCAACACCTTAAACAAAAGTCAAGGTTGGCGAAATAATTAGATATAAGAAAATAATGACCAATTCCTGTGGAGGCAGCGGAAACATGAGGCCAGTCCGTTTTCTTGTTTTCCTCATTCGGCGGCTCGTACTCTTCCACTGGCAGCTCTCTCTTCACTAAATGATTAATAATAAGGAAAATATGCCAAATTGAAATAGAAGGTACTAAAATGACTATAATTCATAACAGATCGATGCATATAAAAAAAGTAAAGGAAAAATAGAATTTGCTTATCTTCTGGTACTAACCCGCTCCAAAGTCCTTGATGAATCGATTCTCAGTTCCATATTTGGTGTTAAAGCGGCTTTCTCTCACCGCCTTCTGTTGCGCGAGTGGGAGGTCACGTATAAAGTCTACAAATTCAAAACTATTTGTAGTCAGTCAACGTTAGTCTCACTAACTCCTCTTGTGGTACTTGAGTTCGAGTTCCGGGTTTCCGAAGAATTTCTTCCCCGGCGCTCGATACACGTGTTCGAGGACGAGTCCATTTGGGGTATAGTGGATGGGGTAGCCAATCGCGTCAAAATACGCGGAATGGCCATGTCTATGATCAAGGATGATTCTCATGATATCAACTCTTTTCCAGTAATATTTAAGGCTACGATGACTGAAAAGATACTACCTCAGCAGGATTGATTGAATCATTTCTCGTACAGATCCATTTATGAATCGCAGGCGAAAGTTTTTCCCTTCCTCTATCTGCGTGGACGCCACTCGATAGATGTCTGGAGTGAGAAGAGGAGTCGGCAGAGATTGGCACTGGTTGTAGTGCGTCTTGACAACATCAAGAACAGCAGTCTTCACGGCAGACACGCTGGGGTCTCCTATGTCGAATCAATTATTAAAACTGCGTGCAGTAATTAAAAGTTTAATGTGCTTGTTCTTGTTTCTTGGTTATCAATTAAGCCATATCCGTTTTTAATGTTTTTTTTTTAGTTTGTCAAGGCCCATGTCGGGCCTTACGTGGGACAAACAAATCAAGCAAAATAAACGGATTTTAATCTAATTCTACTTTTTCGGGTGCTAACATTTTAAAAGTTCTGCAAGTACCCATATGTTCCTTTAATCACATGTGGGAGGAAACACTTCAAATCAAAAGTTAAATTGCAAAAAAAAAATTACCAGTGTGAAAAGACACAAAGAGGTCTCGGATCCCATCCTGTACTTGTCCCTCTCGGTTTTGATGGAATAGACGTTCAAAACGCGGGTTGGATGGCTGAGATGTGTCGGATGTCGTTTTAGAAGCAGTGTTCTTCGCCATCTTAGTAGGAGGCTCTTGCTCGGCCATGCTTGTTCTGCAGAAAGGAACCAGGGTTTCATGATGGTGATTTATTGCATCTGAGGAAAGATCAGATCGGGAGTACTTTTTGGAAAGCCGACAATTATCAAGAGAATCTGAGGAACAATGGGACCTCTTTGAAACACACCGGAATTCAAAATTGAACATTTTTTTCCGCTTCCTTCCGAAATGCAATAAATCGCATTATTTATAACGTCAATGTTTGCTTAACATGTTACAACAATCCCCTTTTAACGTGCGAATGCGAAATCTTAAGTCCCACAGGTAAGCAAAATTGCTAACCAAATTAGCACGAGATTCGGAGGGAAGATGTCGGCCACAAGAAGACTCCAATTCGGTCGTAGCTCAATTAAAATGTATAAAAAGGTTTTTTTTAAAACTAAAAGCGTTATTTTATATTTGAGATAGATTTTCTTCGCGGAAGTTATTAAAAGAGAGTACGACTTACCACCTACAAATCGTTCTGAGAGATGCAAACAAGAAAAGTAAATAGACGAAGGAAGGGGAAAAGGGAAGTTATGAGGAATTTTAAAGATCGAAATGTGATCAGAATATTCCGTGTGAATGAAAAGTAACAGCAGGGAACTATATTAAGATGCAATATCAACAATATTTAGAAAAAAAAGCACTTTGTGGTATCAACAAGTAGGAACAAAGAGAAATTTTTAAAGAAGGGGGCCTCTCCGCTCCCTACCGAGATGAAAAGGTGAAAATTTTTTTTTCAAATGAATCGTAAGAATATGCATCAAAAACTATAAGGCTTTTGAGATTAGAAAACATACAGGGATCATTTGTCTCAATCTTCAGCATTTGCTCAAAAATCCAATACTTCCGAGTAAGTGATTTTACAATATTACATGTTAGCGGAAGAAGGTAGCATATCCCAAACGGTATGCAACATTGCCAATCGACACGATTTTTCTCGTGTTTGGAATGAAAAATTTGGCCGCACCTCGAGTCGGCTTCTACTACTTCTAGATCACCTCGAATCAACAAATTCACATTACACGATAAGTATAAACACAAAACATCTGGGAAAGATTCGGCCTCTCCACTATCTACAGGAAGGCTAAAGAGCATATAATTTAGAAATGAATTGTCAAACATTTAACAAAATAAGGTTTTTCAATCACAGAAGAGGACCGAAAACAGTTTGTGGAACATGATAAGAATCAACAAGAGTATGTGGGAGAGAGGGCCTTTCCGATCCCTACCAGGATGAAAATATAGCAATTTTTTTTAAATTAATTGTAAGAATATGCACGAAAACCCAATGCTTTTGAGGTTAGGAAAGAAATAATGAGCATTTGTCGCACCCGACAATTAGAAACAAAGAAATTATGGAGAAGGAGGGGGAAGGGGGCTCTTCGATCCTTTCCGGAATCCAAAATATTAACATAAATTACCAATCTAGGTACTATTCGGTTAGTCCTGCCTCAAAATAAAAAAAAAAAATTCTCCAAAATCGACAGAGGAGGTTCTTTGATGCGAGGAAGACGAATATCAATTTTATTTTTGGTTTTGACGTCATTATAACAAGATATGGCCGGATTATTACAATAGTCTCTAAATCATCTCTCCGAGGTCATTTAATGCGAGGAACGCGAAATTCAACTCTATTTTTGGTATTGAATTAATTTTCAAAAGATGGGGTAGGTATTTGGAAAAAATTGCATGAAAAACGATCGGCGAACCTCGGAAAAATTAGTTACAGACTATTAGAAGCGATAATTTTTTTAACCGTTATTACGGTATCTTCTTAAAATGACGTCAGAATCAAACATTAAGCTGTTATTCGTTGTTCTTCGCATTGAGGAACCCATAGGGGCGATTTCAGAGAAAAATTTATTTATATTTTTTTCGAAAATTTTGGGGCAGGACTAACCGAGTAGTACCACGAAGGGTCATCCCCATTAGCAACCGGACACATGAACATGAAATATTAACAATATGACATAAATATCATAAAAGATGAGCACTGAGGGTGAACGTTTAGTATTCACAGTGTTTTGGAAAGCTTCATAGCAAATGAACTGAGATAGAACGAAGTAAGGAAAACAAGAATAAGAAGAAAAAAATGCAGCCGCCCAAAATAGGTTGGCCGACCATATGGTTCGAGCCGCAAAATGTGGCCACAAATTATTCGCGCCTTTGAAAGTAAAAGGTGTTTTTAAAAAGAGCACCAGGTATCAATGTGCATATGTCCGCAAAAATACTCTTTGACATTTTCTACTACGTTTAAGGTTATTCTATATTTATTTCGCCACGATAATCAAAAAAAAAAGAGAAGCTGAAATGGTTCACCGTAAGTCCACTTTTGAAAAAAAATGGAACTTTTTAGAGTGAAGTACACCGCACAAGTAAAGTAAGTATGCACCAGACAAAACTTATTCTCTTTGGCCATTATTATTTATTTTTATTTCCGAGAATAAAAGTAGCCAATTGTTTTGTTTTAATACATTTTCAATGCTATTCCTTATTCAATAGCACAAAACAGCCAAACCTCGTTCAAAACATAAATAAATTATCGATATTATTAAATTAGTATTCATTCTCTCTTTCTCTCTTTCTAATTGTGATCCCATCCGATCGCTTTCTCTCTATTTCTTACTTCACCTATTTTTAAGCAGAACAAAGAGTGTTTAAGAAACAAAGAGATATTAACAACATACCATCATAACATAAAATTTCGAGCCGCGCGGAATTCCAGGCAGTTTGAAAAAAAAATATCAGGACGCCGGCTAGGAGCGAGGCCGCAGACGCGCATCCGCAACGCGCCCGGTTTAAATTCAAGATGGCGGGAGCTTTATTAAAATAAATTTGGCGACTTGTGTCCAAAATTTATGCCGTAAGGAGAAAATTTGTGATTATGTCTTTAAAGAATCTCTGTGATAGATTTGCCTGGCAAACGCAATTCTTAGGTGCAAGGCAACAGGTGAGATGGGTTTGATAACCAATCAATGATAAAGAGCACGAGATAGAGAGAGAGAGAGAAATAGAGAGAGAGAGATAGAGAGAGAGAGATGGCGAAAGAGAGAGAGAGAGGCAGAGAGAGAGAGAGAGAGAGAGACAGAGAGACAGAGAGAAGTGTGAGAGCGAATAAATATGCGAAATATTAAAATCATAGAGTTCAATAAAGAGATTGTTAAAGAACTCTCTCTCTCTCTCTCTCTCTCTCTCTCTCTCTATGTTTCTCTCTCCCTTTCTACATCTCTTACACTCCCATTTCTATCATTCTGCTACTGTCGCTTTTCTCATAGTAAATTCGTAATAATTTAATTTTTTCAAGATAGAAAACATAAACCTTCAGATTATAACATGAAAATTAAACGAAATAAGAAAGCATAAGAAGTAGGAATATTTTTAATCACATAATTAAGCTTAGAATAAATTAAATAAAGGGCAAAACAAACGATGCTCCAAAGTTGTGGAGAGTGATACGAAAGAAGGAAAAGGACTAATTAGGTGTGAGGATTAAGAGTAGCTCTGTGAACAACTGCTCGACAGGTCTCTTACTCCCTTTCTCTCTCTCTCTCTCTCTCTCTCTCTCTCTCTCTCTCTCTTCCCTTTCTCTCTCTCCCGCTATCTCTCTTTCTCTCTATAATTCTGAAACCACGATAACAGGGTGGCAACCTCACCAAAGCACAATCAGTTGTTAGAGATTGGTCATAGTGATGTTGGTTGTGAACACGAATCTCTTCGTCCACCAGTGTCTTTCTAAATTCCCTAATAAAATATTATATCAGGCGATAAAAAAACACGAATGTAGAAGGCGAACCTACCAAGTCTATATACTAAACATTCAAATTAAACATACTTTGTTAAAGTTTATTCCACTATAAAACCTCTTGCCGAATACAGAGAAACATAGAGTTAGGGAATAGAAAGACTAAGGAAGGGAGAGAAGAAAAAGGAGAAAATAAAATATGTACAGTTTTTCGCTAGGGGTGCATGAATAGTAGAATGACATAAAATGTGAAAGCTAATTGTAAAACCCAAATTAGACTGCGAAATAAATAAATGATCTGTGAATAGTCAACAGATATAATAGAAGCAATATAAATGGCTGGAACAAGAAAATTCGTGGAGCTCACCGTTTATCTCAGCAAAACGAACGCGCACGCATAGGCCAACAGAACAGAAATCAACCGCTCACGAAGAGCGAGCGAGAGGAAACTAACTGCTAACGCAATGCGAACAAAGCTGGAATGAACATTAACACGTGGCAATGCTAATGAGGTAACGGGCAGGAATGAAGGATAGTTAGTGTTGAATGTAATATTCCAAAGAAAAACATATTTTGCATATTTTTTCCATAACTTCAAGATAATATTGTACTTTCCATTGTTTCACAAAATTAGGTTATTATGGATTATTTAAAATAATCCATAGAATAAACTAAGAAAACGCAAATAATTGATTGAACGATAACAGGTAATAATTGGAAATGTCGAGAATGTAATAAATATAAATGACAACAATAATTTAGAGTGTATATATGAATTAGATTTTTATTTTGTTCAACAACATGAATTTTATATAAATTATAAAAATTAAGCGCTGTTATAAGTTGAGATATATTGTGTTAGACAGCTTAAACCAGGCGGAGAACTCATCAGGCGAGAACCTGGCAATATTCGTACATGTATACCCGTTTCGCCCCATTAATCTCGCGACGGGATGTTTTTGGTGAGAGTATGTAACTTCTCATTCAAACAATGCAGTTACCCGCCATTTGCTTCTTCTAATTATTTCACAACTTCTTGCTAATTAAGCAGTAAGATTTCATATTGAAACAAAGCGTTAACTTTGCGCAATCTTGTTATTTATTTGCTTCTTGCAAGATTTGCATCTTTCAAGATATTTACAAATGCTTGCTCACTGAGCAATTAGACTCTCGTCTTTATTCAGTTCTTTTCTTCCTCATCTTGGGGATTCTCCTCCTCATCGGAAGATACGACGTACTGAAGGTCGCCTTCTTCGTCATCACTAAAGAAGTGAATATCTTCATCGATTTCATGCATTGCCTGTATGATATCATTGTTATCAACGGCATTCTCATCCGTTGTCTTGTTCTCGGCTACTTCGCCATTCTGCTTTGCGGCAATCTCTTGCTGCAACTGATAAGTAAAGTCATCAAGCTCTTTTTCGAGCTGTTCTTGATCAATCTCCTGACCATGTTCAATGTCTTCTTCATGCTGTTCGGGATAATTCTCTGCCCCTTCATCGTCATCAAGATTTAAGCCCTCAAACGGGTCAACATCTGGTTCGTCAGCCAGTGCAGGAGGACTGTTTGTGATCTCATAATTTACCATCGGGTACAGTTCTCGGAAAACAATATTTCTGACAATGGCATGCTTTCCGTTCAATTTGTCTTCTATGACAAATTCTTTTGGTATCAAAAGTTTGAGATGTGCCTCATTCTTAACTCTCGAGATGGCCACATAGAAGTGCCCGTGGGAAAATGTCGGAGTTCTCAGATCGAGTCCGACTCTTGCCAGCGTCTGGCCTTGACTCTTGTTAATCGTGCAAGCAAAGCACGCCCTTATCGGGAACTGTCTTCGTGTGAACTGTACGCCACTGTTACGATCGAGATAATTCAGAACGATTCTGGGAAGAAATACATCTTCTGGTGGATTAACAGTCACATTTCTGCATCTTAGTAGTATGACATTTCTGTCCGCTGAGTTTACTTTCACTGCGTTCAAGAACACAAGTTTAGTGCCATTGCACAACTTGTTCTCAATGTCAATGTTCCGCAGAAGCATGACGGGTGTTTGGGGTTTCAAAACCAACTTATGAGCAGGCATTCCATTGGGCGTCAACGCCTCCAAGGTTGAGATCAAATCTACGGGCATGCCCATATGCTCTGCTTCTTCAGGAATCTCAGTGATTCCCATAAACTCTTCTGCTTCGCCAGGTAGCAAGTTCATAATCTTCTCATTTAGTTTGAGTACTGCATCATTACGAACTGCGAGAATTGCTCTTTTGCTCATCTCTTCACCGTTGCATCGGACTTCCTCCGGATACACGGAGTCTATTAGTGCGTCCTCATCGGCGCATAGCATTCTTTCAGGTACACGAATGTGCAATCCGTCAAAGTTTGCAGTTCCTTCTCCAACTTCAGTCTGATATTTCAGAAATACTTGTTGGTCCTTGTCGACCCTCATGTTAACAGTCAGTTTGCACTGCTCAAACTTGTCGTAAACAGGTGCATTGTTCAGTGTGTAATTCAAGATCTGCTTATCTCGAGCACTTGGTATAACGGGCAAAATTTGCTTCCAGTCTCCACCGAGGAGAACGACACGTCCACCAAATGGCTTATCTTTCTGGTCTCTGGGCGCAGCGACCCTCATTGTTCTGTCAACAAAACTCAAGATTGCATTCGACTGCATTGGGGCCTCATCCCAAATGATGACTTCAACTTGTCTCAAGAACTGACCCTTGTCCGAGGTGATGTCAAGGTTTGTCTTGTCCAGCTCATCATATTCGAGCGGAATTCCAAAACCACTGTGAGCGGTCGTACCATTCTTCAATAGAGTTGCTGCAATGCCGGTTGAGGCAACAGGTAAAACAACCTTGTCGTGTGCAATGCACCAATTGATTAAGTACTCGTAGAGGAATGTCTTTCCACAACCTCCACTTCCAGTCACAAAGAAGCAACGCTTTTCGGCACTTGTGTCAGAGATGGCAGCAATAATTTGCTCTGAAATCGCCTTCTGGCCTTCATTTAGCATTGGTTGCATTTCATCTGCTCTCTTCTGAGCCTCTCTCTTGTCTTCAGACATGAACTTTCGCTCAAGAGCTTCATTCCTTTTAAGCTCAGGTAATCCAAACTGCTTGAGCGTCATGTTAGAGTGTCTTATGATCGACTGAATGTGCCTGAGGACTCTCTGCACTTTCTCTTCTTCAGAGTATTTATGTTGCTTATCGCGGTCAAACATGTCTGCCTTGTACTTTTCAAAGAGTTCTGCCGGACTGGGTGGCTGACAATTCATCAGAATGACACAGAAGAGTCTGAGGAATGCTCTAGGATTCGGTATAGACTCGCTTGCAAGGTTAAGACATGCGTCCCACTCCTTGTCATCTCTCAAAAGGCCTCTTGCCCGAGCAGACTCATCAAAGGTTGCATATGTGGTGCTTCCATCTTCTGATTTAAGCAAATCAGCAAAGCAAGTGTAGCCTGTAAGGCTTCTGACCAGACAGTGCAGTCCGTACAGTTCCCTGTTTCGGGGGCTGATGGGAGATAGATACGCAATGTTACGTTCAATCTGGCCAGTACGCACATATGGCTTGTACATCTTTGCATTCTGATCCCATCTGTATCTTTCTTCAACTTCAAGATAAGTCCGTTTTCTTGCATCTTCGTCACGTATGTTTAGCTCCATGAAAGCCATGAATCTGGAGGTGGCTCTCTCAGCTCTTTGTTGTCTCTGGGCAGCAGTATCATCAGCTTTGACAACCATATGTTGCTCACCTTCCAGATGAATGTACAATGCTGTAACGCAATGAGATATACCATGCCGTGGCAGGCCAAGTCTGCAGAATGAAGCCTCAATTGAGGATATGCTTCTCGCATTCTGGAAAGTCTTTGTTTCGTCAAGGTCAACCAATTGCCTGACTTTTCCATTTTTTTTCTCGTATTCATTTCTGAGTACGATGCCTTTGGCATTCATCTCATCTTCTTCCATATCATCAATTTCCAAAGCAAGGAGATCAACGCCCTTGAAAATGTACTTGAAAATGTACTTGAATGTAGAGATACTCGTAGAGGCCTCTACATTAATGTGACAGCCATACTTCATCAGGAGATATGGATTGTGCGGAACAACATGTCGATTCGTTGCAACTCGTGCATTCTTTCCTTTTGAGTAGACAATGTTTGCTCCGTTATCTCTTCGTCTATACAGCGGATAATCGTTTTCAATCATCTCTGTTTCATCCCGATAGCCTTTAGGGTAACTTTTCGCGCATAAGAATGCATTGGGTCGCCTCTTACGGCACGTCATATCAAGTTTACCTTCGCAGGGACCATGAATCATACACTTGTGAATGAGTTCACGATGTCTCATTTTCTCCTCATAATAAGGGTCATCCTGAGCCGGTTCAGGTGGAATCTCAGCACAGATTGTCTGATCAATGATCTCTGGAGTGTCAACATGGCCTTTCTTAAACCAGATCAACAGGTGAATATGAGGCATTCCTCTCTGTTGATATTCAACGTTCCAGACGTTGGCAACCACTTCTCCAAGTACACCACGTTCAGTGACGTCTTTCAAAAATTCTTTTGCCTTGAGCCAAAAGATTCGGCAAACATCATCGGCAATGTCATGCCATGTCATATTAGGCGAGATGAGTTTCAGGATCTCCGTAATCTCAGGCCATTCTGGATTTCCAGTAAATGTTATGAAGCGAGATGGTTTGCCATATCTCTTTGAAAGTGCTACACATTGGTAGTACAGTCTTCGGAAGTATTTCGGACCTCCATAAAAGCTTTCAGGGAGTGTGACATAGTTGCCAAGTGCGTATCCCTTTTCTTCAAGCTTCATCTGAACATATTTTGCATTTGCTGACACTTTGGCCATCTTATTGACTTGTTCCTCACGTTCTCTCTTTATTGCAGCCAGTCGGTCTGCTTGAATTCGCAAATAAACGTCTAGTTGGAATTGCTGGGTAAGCATACCCCAGTATCTGCACCAATGCATTCGCCTTTCTTCAGGTGTATCACCTTTATCTGCGAACGTGAAATTGTAATATTCAGATCGCGAGAGGAACTCGCGTGGCTTTACCCCAGGAAGGGGATTTCTCTTACTCATTGTTGTAAACTTTGGCATTCCAGTCTTATAAGTACGGTTTCCACGTGGCAACAAAAGTGTATAACTCATGGCATCCCACAGCTGGCTAAAGTGCACAAGCTTCTTATTTGTCCAAGAGGACTTCTGGAAAATTCTTACTCCACGATTCAAATCTTCGTGGCTCGGACACTGCCCATCTGGGTAGACGTATATGGCTGACATAAACTTGTCTCCTTGTGGCGCATTCAATCGCCCTGGATGGACCGGAGGATTCACATGAATCAGTTGTCCACCAGCGCGTGTATTCGGAGAGAACTGTTTCACAGCCTCCTCTCTATCGAGAATGTTCAACATGACTTGATTAGGCTGTCTATTTCGAGCCTCAGCTTTCTTTTTCTCTTCCTGGATAACTTCTTCCAGGCGCATATAACATTTCGCGAGATGATTGTGTTCCTGTATCACATTTCGAACTCGCATGAAAATATCAAGATTGTACTTTACATTGTACTTCTTCATAAAGTCGGCACAAGCCTTTTCTGCGCGAGCAGAATCTTTGCAAAGGATAAGTGAAGTAAACGAAGGATTCGACTTCGAGGTGCTATCTTGAGGGCTCACAATTGTTGCCTCTATTTTCCCGTTAACGACCAGGGGCACTGGACCTCCTTTGGGAAATTCTGATTTCTTTTTCGTATTCATAATGGTGCACACAAATGATAGGGGAGAATTTATCATTCTCACAGTGTCGTAGGTAGCTTTTCCAGCTGGTGAAAGGATGTACTCTTTAATTTTTCTAATTTCTTCAATGTCCACGAATAGTGGAAAGTCATCTTGGATCTTGACCTGGCCGCCTTTGCAGCAAATGGAGTCTGTTTCTCCGGGCCATCGCCATGCTTGGCAGTGCACACATTTGGTCTGTGGCGGAAGCATAAATGTGTCTGGTAAACGACTATAATCAATCTGGGCATACAGGATATATTGTTGACCCTTTCGAGTTTTTTGCATATGCTTTGTTTTATATTCCCTCGTACCCGATTGTGGGGTTGTCAGAATTGCGCACTCATCATCTGGGACAGAATCATCAACTGCCGTATCTGTTATATTTTGCGTGACAGATATATTGTCACATAATCCTAGGACTCGACAAATTATTCTCTTCACAGTCTTGGGCTGAATAGTGTCAGGTATGTCCTTGTTGTCAACTGACAATGCATGCATTAATGCACAAATGTAAATTCCAGTAGATGACGGACTTTTAATGTCCGGATACTTTCTTTTCAGTCCGCAACTGGCTCTGTTCCGATTGTAGTACGCTGCTACTTTTTTAATTTTCTCAGAAAATTCACTTTCTACAGCTGCAATGTACGGATCATAGACATATGCTTTCTGATTCTTTATGACCACCAGTGCATATTCGCTTGCATTTTTCTTTATAGGCATCAATATGCCTTGTTTTGTACCGATGTTAACATCTTGAAGTCTTCCATCGCTTTCATAAGCGTCAAGTGGTAGAACAACATATCGTTTATTTGAATTGAGAGCGATCGCAAATTTATTGATAATTACATCACTCAATTGATAGTTTTCTTCTGATGGCAGAGAAATATCGCTATCCGTCAAGTCCGCACACTTGAATGGTATTATTTGCACAACTTCCTTGGCCGCAGTATCACTTTGGGCATATATTCTGACCATCTTTGATTCAATCAACATCTTGACGATGATTTCAAGGCATACTGAAGATTGAAACTCGTCAAATCTCTTCTTTCTCTGCTTTGTCAATTCGCACAAGTACTGTTCGGCATTAAAGAATAGAGCAGGAGCAGACTCTTCTGGAGTAGAGTACTTGCATACTTGATTGGACCTCTTCTTGTCCATTGCTACTGGCTTGCCAAATGTTATCTCAACAAATTTAGATAGTTTTGCCATGACGGTATCTCTTCGCTCTTTGTCATAGAGTCGAATTGTAATGTTAGGCTTTGTCTCTATCACTCCAAGGATCCATTCGTTTTGATCCTTCAATGGAACGAATATAATGTTCTGCTTCATTTTAGATATGTTGTCAGGAACTGTGCTCCTTGTAATGCAATCCATAAGAACGGAATGCGAATACACAAAAATGCTTTGCTTTGACTCTGCAACCAGGACTTTTAACATTGCTTCAATAATAGAGCTATCAAAATGTCTTCCAGCATAAGCAGCATATAGTGATATTGCTGATACTGAGATCTCACATGGTTTACTTCTTCGAGGCTGATGTGTCCAGCCAAACTTTTTGAGCATTTCAAGTGACTCATTTGAATAGTCGCTTTCATTTGAGCGAACTGACATCGTGGACGATGCCACACTTCTTATTGATGTTATGGAGCCAATAGATGAACGCGAGCTCGATCTTCGAGATATAGGAGTGGAATGAGGAGTAACATTATCTTCGATTGCTCCAATTATCTTAATCAACTTGCATGTCTGCAAATAGTGCTTCAACTGCTTTCTGAATGAAGCAGCATCAAAATTCGGCACAACTGTCGGCCGATCATTAACAATTTGCAGAGCGTGGAAAATTGTAATTGGACCACAATTACAACCATCACTTTGTAAAGTGATCTGATCATCACCTGGCGGGGCGGCCATTACTTGAAGTCCGATTAAGTGATGAATACACTTTTGAACTCTGTATAATTCGTTCCGGTCAAGTTTATTCAGCGAGTCGTAAACCATGGCAAAGCGTGGCGACGACATGTTTATGACACTTAGCATAAAGTGGTTATCATTGACCAATGGAAACAGAATCATGTCATAATTGCTGAAGTTATTTGTTCTCAACTTTTGCATGCTGTTTGGATTTGTACAGTATCTTTCATACTGAACCGGATCAATCAGGAAAACCTTCTTGCCGTAGCAAACTGCTTGTATAGCACAGAGCACAACTTCATCATTCAACCACTGGTTGCCGTTCAGCTTCTTTAAACTGTCGTATGACATCTTTGCGATTGGAACATCGGAAGTACCAGTGGGAAATTCAGCTTGATAGGGCACAAACAGTTTTTTCGGCTGTCTCGTAGAAACTCGCTTTGGAGTGCTAACGTTCATCTCACTCATCCCAGATAAAATGGTTGATGGTGATGGAGCTACATCCTTCTCAGCTTTCCGTTTCCTCCCGGAAGTATGAATCAATGGGCTTTGCAATAAATGCAAATCATTCATTTGAGATAACAAAACAGACGGGCTCTCAGTAATGACTTCCCTTCTGTTTTTCTTTAAAGAAATGGAGGTGTCAGTGACATCACTTTTACGCTTAGGTGTCTGATTTCCTCTCTTTGTCAGAGAAGTTTGGCGCGCGCTGGGCACTTGATGCTTGATTGGAGTTCGAAACAAATTCGAATCATTGTCAGAATTTGAGCTTCTGCTTCTACTTCTAGTTATGCGAACATTCAAATCTGATTCATTGTGAGCGCATCCTGGAGAGATATTGCTTGAGTTTTCAAGCGATTTTCGGAGGTTAGATCTTGTATCAGATGCTTTCAGTTTGCGTTCGTCTTTATGTACGAACAATGACAACAAGGTTTGCTTGTACAACACCCAGCTAAAGCCGTCAATTGAAAATAAGAGTCTGTTCAGAGCGCACTCTGCATATTTGCATGCGAAAAACCACGAGCATTGCTTCGCACCCTTGCTTTGCTGTTTGCAATCTTCCAGAATACACTCGAATGAACTCGTCGCTTTTATTCTGGAAACAAACTTTCGTACGTTATCTATAACGTCAGTGTATGCATCAAGAGATACATGTTTATCTGAGTCACAAATTCTCATAATTCCAGTGCTCCAAGAGAAGTCAGAGTAGAAGAAATGCTTCTTGCGATTATCATCAACTATTACTAATTGAGCAAGCTGACATTCATTTATCTCTCCTTCATAGGATTTCATTAAAGCATTGTCAATAGACACATTTGTGTTACCCTTCAATAGAGAGTACTTACAAACTACTGCCTTTCTTGCGGGCTGATCTTGAGCAATTCTTAGAATGCATGCTTCCACAACTTCAACATCTGGTGCTTTCAATTTCGCATTCAACTGCGACTTGATCTTTTCAACATCAAATGATATTTGCTCAGCTGACACAATATTATTCGCTTGTGGAGTTTTTGCTTTGACAGATTGACTGTTTTTAACAATCTCATTATGCTTCGTAAAATTGGTTTTGAACCTTTCATGATGCATAACCAATTCAGAGATTTCCTTCCGGAATTCAGATGCATCAAAGTCATCTTCTATGTCCTTGCCATTACTGCAAGCGTTCATGGCAAATCGGATTGCGTGAACACCAGAGTCAACTTCACGTTTCTGTTCTGTACAGGTGGCCGTCTTTACGGTAATATCATTCTTAATCTTCATAACGTGAGCAATTAGTCTCCGAACTGATGTTCGAATCCACTCATATGTCTTTGCTGAACTCCAAAGGGAATCATATATCGTAAGAGTGTTACTACTCTTTTCAAATAGTGCAGAGAGCAAATGTCCGTTCCTCTTATCATCAACCAATGGGAGCAGCATTCTCTCCATTACTTTGCATTTCTCAGCTGAATACTTGTGAATGAATGATCGCACAGTCTTTGCGTTATACTTGTGATTGGCATCAGCATGCCTCAGAGATTCGGATGCAGAGACGTTCAAAAGAATAGTCTTTCCATTGCCATACAAATCGACAATATTCTCGAAAGCGCTCTGTACTGTGCGCTGCATCAATCTTCGTTGAGGATCTTGAACCTCACAGAATGGTGCCTCCACATCTGCGAAGACGTCATCGTCAAGATTTACCTCTTCAAGCACATTGTATGGTCTGCTTATCTCAATTTCGGGAACAACATCTGGCTTGATCCCTTTACCTTTCCAAGAATCTTTCCGCCAAGGCGGAGTGCGAGGCTTTTTAAAGCCTTCATTTCTCGATCTCTGGCTTCTTCTGGGCTTCACTTGAGTCCATTCCTCACTTTGAGCTTGTGTTGGCTTTGCAACAACCTTTGCCGCAGAAGTGGACTCTTGATTTGAGGCTTTAGTCAGCCTATTCAGCATAACAAGTCTGTAGGACTTCCAATCAAAGTGGTGTCTCTCTTTATCTATGCCTTTCATGGCACATTCATAAAATCTGGACATGAAAACACCACAGTTGGTACCGTCCTCTTGCTGTGCAACTGATTCCCACTTGAAAGTGGGCATAGGAGTGCCTGGAAACACGTGCTTTATAAGCATATGGAGTGTAATTTGCATAATGCTTCCAGGAAAACAGACAACGTTGTACACGTTGTAAATTGAATCAGCAATCGTAACACTGTTGCTGTCCTTATGATACTCTGCAAACCAATAATGTTCATCCTGGTAAACAGGTAGAAGTATCCTTTTGGCTGTCCTTCTGAGGGAATCATTCAAGGCAACAAAGGCCATGTCTTCACTTAAGTATTCGAATTGGAACTTGCCACTTGTAAAAAGATCAGCAGCTCCTCGCTGTCCAAAGATTCCATAGAATCCAGTTAGTCCGAACACTGTGTCATCAAAAGTATATGTCTCCGCCATACGGCGTATGTAGTCATCAACTGTTTCCAAAAGCAGTCGGTCGTTTGACGGAATGTCATCGTATTCATTTTCTGGTTCGAAGGGGATATAGCCCGCTTCGCCATTTCCACCTCCTCTGAGGGCAACATACTTGAGAGCAGATTCTTTCAACTGGAGAAACTTCGTTTCCATCTCATTGCATTGCTTGTTGTGGGATACTTCAACCACAGAATCAATATTGACATCACGGGATACTTCTACCGTGGGCATGACCGGGCATAAGAGCTCCGGGTTGAGACAGCAGTGGAAAGGTTGAAAACACGGAAGTCCCGCTGTCTCAGTGACAACCGTGCGTGTGTGGGGGCAGAAGAACGGCTCTCCCAGTGATGGTGCCCCCTCAATCACTGGGTCATTGCCACCTGCGTAGTGTTGACGGCGGCCGGGCCGCAGGTCGACCCTGTCGCCGTTTCGCGTCACACGAAAGACCATCTGGAACAGAAGTCACTTAGGCCACTCAACCAGATCGATCAGCTTACCTCCTGCAAAAAGGAGTTGATTAACCAAATGTTCTGTTCTCCGCTATGCATTTCAAATGCGCCGCGAATTATTCAATCAAAATATGCGATCAAATACGCATACACAATTCGAAGCATTTCACATATTCTTCTTGTACGGAATGGCACTTTAACCGTTCTCAGAGGAATGTTTTAAAGTAATATGCAAATTAAAAGCAATCTCCGAGAGACTTTCAAAGTGCCATTGCACGAATGTAATATGATTCGAATCATGCATGCGTATTTACAAAAGTAAACGCGCCTCGAAAATGCATAACGATATAAAACGATAGAATCGCAAAATGTGTTACAAATACACTGAGAGATAATAGCAATAATTCTGTCAGTTTTTAGACTTGGTGGTACAATCATCAACACAGTTTTTAGACTTGGTGGTCCAATGATCAGCACAGTTTTTAGACTTGATGGTTCACTCAACAGCATGTAGCTATTTGCTGTTCCAACCATCAACATAGTAACTGATTGTAGTGCTAACAAACTAACAGGCGGGACTCATCAGATGAGAACCTGTTTCAATTACACTTATACCCGTTTCGTCCCATTAATCTTATTACGGGATTTTTCTTTACAGTTTTTAGACATGGTGGTCCATTCGTCATCAGCACAGCTGTTTTAGTCCCGCAGAGCGGGCAGTCAATCTTCGGTCAAGCCGGTAATAACTGGGAAGGAGACACGAAAAAATGTAAGATCCAACAAATGGCAGATAGCCATGATAACATGGTTTGTTCTTTTTCGGGCATGCATTACTGCACAGCTGTCTTAGATTACGACATAGTCGCTTTAGTCCCAGAAGAACAAGGTATGTTGAACACACATCCCCACCAGAACTCTCCATCAACTGCTAGATCAGCATTTAGGTTGAATACATTGAACACGGCAAAGCCGTTTAAGTCCCGCGTAGCGGGCATTCAATCGCCGGTCAAACCGGTAATAACTGGGAAGGAGACACGCAAAAATGTAAGATCCAACAGAAGTCAGATAGTCATGATAAGAACATGTGCAACATGGTTTGTTCTTTTTCGGGCATGCGTTACTGTACAACAGTCTTAGATTACGACATAGTCGCTTTATTCCCAGAAGAACAAGGTATGTTAAACACACATCCTCACCACGACTCTCCATCAACTGCTAGATTAGACATTACAGCAAAGCCGTTTTAGTCCCGCACAGCGGGCAGTCAATCGCCGGTCAAGCCGGTAATAACTCGGAATGGAGACATATGAGAATGCAAGATCCAACAGAAGACAGATGGCCATAATAAGAACATGTGCAACATGGTTTCTCCTTTTTAGGGCATTTGATACTGCATAGCAGTCTTAGCTTACGACATTGTCGCTTTAGTCCCAGAAGAACAAGGTATGTTGAACACACATCCTCACCACGACTCTCCATCAACTGCTAGATTAGACATTACGGCAATGCCGTTTTAGTCCCGCACAGCGGGCAGTCAATCGCCGGTCAAGCCGGTAATAACTCGGAATGGAGACATATGAAAATGCAAGATCCAACAGAAGACAGATGGCCATAATAAGAACATGTGCAACATGGTTTCTCCTTTTTAGGGCATTTGATACTGCATAGCAGTCTTAGCTTACGACATAGTCGCTTTAATCGCAGAAGAACAAGGTATGTTGAACACACATCCTCACCACGACTCTCCATCAACTGCTAGATTAGACATTACGGCAAAGCCGTTTTAGTCCCGCACAGCGGGCAGTCAATCGCCGGTCAAGCCGGTAATAACTCGGAATGGAGACATATGTGAATGCAAGATCCAACAGAAGTCAGATAGTCATGATAAGAACATGTGCAACATGGTTTGTTCTTTTTCGGGCATGCATTACTGCACAGCAGTCTTAGATTACGACATAGTCGCTTTAGTCCCAGAAGAACAAGGTATGTTGAACACACATCCCCACCAGAACTCTCCGTCAACTGCTAGATCAGCATTTAGGTTGAATACATTGAACACGGCAAAGCCGTTTAAGTCCCGCGTAGCGGGCATTCAATCGCCGGTCAAACCGGTAATAACTGGGAGAGGAGAAACACAAAAATGCAAGATCCAACAGAAGTCAGATAGTCATGATAAGAACATGTGCAACATGTTTTGTTCTTTTTCGGGCATGAGTTACTGCAGAGCAGTCTTAGATTACGACATAGTCGCTTTAGTCCCAGAAGAACAAAGTATGTTACACACATCCTCACCACGACTCTCCATCAACTGCTATATCAGCATTTAGCTTGTAAGCATTGAGAACGGCAAAGCCGTTTTAGTCCCGCACAGCGGGCAGTCAATCGCCGGTCAAGCCGGTAATAACTCGGAATGGAGACATATGCGAATGTAAGATCCAACAGAAGTCAGATAGTCATGATAAGAAAATGTGCAACGTGGTTTGTTCTTTTTCGGGCATGCGTTACTGTACAGCAGTTTTAGATTACGACATAGTCGCTTTAGTCCCAGAAGAACAAGGTATGTTAAACACACATCCTCACCACGACTCTCCATCAACTGCTAGATTAGACATTACAGCAAAGCCGTTTTAGTCCCGCACAGCGGGCAGTCAATCGCCGGTCAAGCCGGTAATAACTCGGAATGGAGACGTATGAGAATGCAAGATCCAACAGAAGACAGATGGTCATAATAAGAACATGTGCAACATGGTTTCTCCTTTTTAGGGCATTTGATACTGCATAGCAGTCTTAGCTTACGACATAGTCGCTTTAGTCCCAGAAGAACAAGTATGTTGAACACACATCCTCACCACGACTCTCCATCAACTGCTAGATTAAACATTACGGCAAAGCCGTTTTAGTCCCGCAAAGCGGGCATTCAATCGCCGTCAAGCCGGTTACTCTCAACGGAGTAATACAAAATGCAAGAACACAACAATTCTCTAGCCAGTACAATGCAATATGGTTAAGTGTATGTACGACTCACGTCATCGATCTGGGCCATTACTTAATTCTTAGTCATTCGGACTCTTTATCCTCTTCAGAGGCTTCAACTTTTGGCCATTATCAGTAGGCCGTGAGCCGTGTGCGGTGCAGTGCAGTGAAAACTCATGCAACGGATAAATGCCTGCTCATGGGTCTTTCAACGTGGAACTTTCACACGATTATATCTCGGTGGCCTTTATCAGTGTTGCATGAGCCGTGTTAGCAATGTTTACAATGTTAAAAAGATGTGATCATGCAATCAAAAAAATTAAATAAAAATATCCAAATAATATCCAAAGAATGCAGTGGTTAAACAATTTGGATCAATAGTTTGTTGTCTGCTACAACGCTTCTCCTTTAAAAAAGGATAATTTTTTCATCCGTAAATTTGAAATAAAATAGCTTATCCAATTGTTTTCGGGATACTGCAAAACTGGATTGAAATCCAATAATAAATAAAAAATTTTAACCACTGCATAAATGAAATTCTTAAGCTATATTTAATCTAAAAAAATAAAAATATAAATAAAATCCGGTTCACTTCATATATTCCGCACTTTATAACTTTATCTCTCTCTCTCTTTTCAAAACACAATGTTTCCTATTTTATATCTTTTTTTTTCTATCTATTCCCCACTTTATATCCCATTCAACTCCTCACATTCAACTCTGAAAAGGACCGCTAGATTAAATCTGGGCGAGGGAACGCTTACTATCCAGCAGTTGTTGATGATGAAGACGAGGTTCATCCTCGTGGAAGTAGAGCGCGGCGAAGTCGCCCCTTCGACGATGAGATGGGAAGGGTGGGACTACTCCTATCCTCTCGCTCTCTTTCTCTTTTTCCCTAATCTACAGGGTGAATTACCTGGTGCACACCATGCCGTCGTGGAACGGAAGATTCGCGTCGGTGGGTGCGCAGCGAATCCCGCGCATACGCTCTGAGAATAAACGATTTTAGGAATAATCACAAAAGTATATCAGCCAACTTGTATATCCGAAACTGATCCCCTAGAGACATTATGTAAAAAATTAAATAAATGAACCCTGAACCTCAAAAAAACCATATGGAATTCTTAATATTTTACACGCGACAAACAGAAAACAAGTGCCTACATTTTCTCAAAAGTTGGAACCCTGCAACTACTGTACTTCAATTAGATCTTTTGAGGCATACTTTAAAGACTTCTGAAATAAAATGATCTGTTAATTTATAGTCGAACAGCAACATAAAGAATGTCAGACCATGCAAGGCACATATTATCACAATATAATGTAGCAACAGTTATTATTTTCAAATAATAAGAAGCTCTAAAAAATCATGCTTCTAATAGAATGAAAAGAATAAAATTACATGCCCCATAAAACACCCATGAAAGATTCAATATGGTGTGAAAGCAATACAGTATCCTGACTTCCAAATCCGCATTACAGTAAACCGCGAATTCAAAAAAATGCTTAAAAAGTAAACTTCTAAAAAATAACCATGGAAGTTAAAGAGGATAAATCAAGAAGTTCACTCATATGCTTACTGTAATTATTATACAGTATCCTAATAAAAAGTTATCTAATAAAATAATTTAAAAAAAAATTCAACTTGGTGCCTCTCTCTGCTTCTTTCGCTCCCTCTCTTAGATTCCAACTCTCTCTCTCTCTTTCCCTCGCTCTCTCTCTCTCTTTCAGTTTTTTTCTCTTTGCTTCCTCTCTGTCTCTCTTTCTTTCTCCATCGCTCTCACTGCTCCCCCTCCCCTCTATTCTTCTCTTTCTCTATGCTTCGTTCTCTATGCTTTTAATATATGCAGGGAAGCATTTAATGAACATTCGCATTTAAACATTTAACAGAAATGAGGTTAAAAAAAGAAGAATATTAAAGTACCCTTAAAAAAATTTCAATATAAATACGCCTTAATCCAACCTTCGAAGTAATGGGAAATAAACTTTTAAAATGACATTCCAAAACTTAAACCAAATTATAGCATCCATCTAAAATTCAAAAAGTTTACAAATTATATCCAAAAACATTTACGGACGTCAAATAGTTGTATTTACATCTCCATAACTAATCCAATCTTGCATTACAGTACCCCCTTACATTCCAAAACAGTATGAAAGTGAACATATAAAATGATAACACTAACATCAAAACTACAGTATCCATTATTCAAATCTAGATTCCATTACCCCACTCTTATTGGATCACATTTTAATTACACCGAAAATATTATTATGGCTACATCAAATAAAACACCCATGAAAGTTCCTAAGATGGTGTGACTGCCCTGCAGTATCCAGTCTTTAAAATCCGCATTACAGTAAACCGCAAATTCTATAAGCTTAAAATGTTCTCCTAAAAAAATAACCATGGACCTTAATGAGTGTAAATCAGGGATTTCACTCATATGCATACTGTAACTATTATATAGTACAGTATCCTATTAAAAGGTAATCTAAATAAAAAAAATTAAAACGAGATTCGAAACTTGGTGCCTTATAAAATAAAATAAAAATTATTCTCTCCGTCTCTTTCCCTTTCCTTGCTTTTCTTTCTGCTTCCCTTCTGTTTTTTTCTTTCTCTCTGCTTCTCTTTCTCTCTCCTTCTCTCTTACTGCTTCCCCCCTCTCCACTTCTCTTTCTCTACGCTTATTTATCTCTCTGCTTTTCTCTCTATTTCTCTTTTTCTGCTTCCTTTTCTCCCCAGATCCCTCCTCTCTCTGTCTCTCTCTCTCTCTCTCTCTCTGCTTTCCTCTGCTCTGCAACGCCATGTTTAGTTTATCCAAGTAAGCATTAAATGAACATTCGCACTAAAAAGAAATAAACCTAAACGGTGTAAGAAAAAGGAATATTATTAAATACAGTACCCCTGCCCTCGCTCACTCGCATTCGAAAGCGCTGAAATAAACATGCTGAAAGCGTTGTAATTATCTCCCATCATGAATCATCAAACAATATTCTAAAGCGTTTTGACAATGCTAACCTTAATAAAACGACCCAGTCTTAACACGGAAAAAAGAACAAATTTCTCATCTATACCTTAAAATATCTTACAATTAGAAATTATTTTTAAAAAAATTTAAAGCTGAGAAAAAGAAAAGATTGAATTACAAAAAAATATAAAAGGAATACAAAACTATTATTAGGAGGTACGCACACAAAAAATACCCGTGAAACAACGCTAAAGCATTAACCATCTAAAAGGAATGGGTATGAGAAAAAAATATCCCCAAAAAGAAATTCATTCCCAAAGGAATTTAAAAAAAAAGATTACCATGACTTAAACTGAAACAAATAAGAGATTTGAATTCTATGTAAAACCATCTTGAACAAGGAAATATGTATCAACGCCATATTAAAAGAAAAGCATAAAAACCCAGAATACCATAAACATAATTAATCTTTAAAAAAAAATGTAAAAGGAAAAAAGTAATGTAATATAAGGAAATACGCAGACAAAAACTCCCGGCGAATAAAGGAAGAATTTACGATAAATATTATTATTACAGATATGGCAACGCTCATGCATTAACCAGATAATGGAAAGGGTATGAGAAAGAAATCCCCAAAAACAAAGAGATTTGAATTCAATGTAAAAAAAACCAATTTGAACAAGGAAATAAGTTTTGAATATTAAAAAAAACAACAATATTATTCCAATCCTATGCTAAACCAATCCAGAATAATAATAGCATTTTAAGAGGAACAATACTTTAAAATAGACACCTTAAGACATAAAAGAATAAATATTTGTATTCATATCGCTGCATACAGTAACCCGGCCTCATGCATATCAATACAAATGTAATCATTAACCAGCTAAAAGAATGAGAAAAAATGCCCCAAAAAAAGAATATGCATTCTCAAAGTAATCTTTAAAAAATTACCTTGATGTAACCTGAAACAACTAAGTGATTTTAGCCCTATATAAAACCAACTTAAATAAGGGAAAAAAATTATAGTCACAGCCTTGAAGCGACAAATAGACAAGGATACATCACCCAAATAGAGAACCAATAAGAAGCATATACTTAAAGGAGTTATTCCTTGAACTTCCTAATAAAATTTCATAAACCTAAACCATAACACGAAAACTCCAAAAGGAATATAGAAACGTCATTAATTAATCATTACTGAAGATAATCTGAAAATGTCACTCAAATTCCTACCATACATTCTCCTCAAGCCCGGAAAAATCGTACTCCTACTAACAGTATCTAGTATATATCTTAATCAACCGATAAAAAAACACGATGATAGCTTTGCTATTACTTCCTATCATAAATCATCAAACAACATTTCGTTTAACATTTAACTATAAGAAATAATATAAGTAAAAAAAAGCAACAAAAAAAGTGAATGTCTAACCATAGCAGGCGAAGTCGACTGACGCGTCCCTTGGCGCCGGCGGACGCCTTCTCCGGCGGCTTCCTCGAAGTCGCCACTACAACGAAAACTTTAAAGTCATTCGAATATATTTGAAATTCTTTAATAAAAAGTAATCAAAAAACATTTGTAAAACAAAACAAACCATAGTCAGATCGAAAGGAAACTAATATTAAGCAACAATGCAAACAGTCATAATCACTGATTACATCTGATAGTGCTATCCTAGTTGGGGATGGAAGAAAACAAATATAAAAAAATGCGTACCGTGGGCGACGATGCCGTTGTCGCGATCGCGCGTGCCCACCACATGGAGCGAGAAAAGAACACAACCAAATCTTGTCGCCCAAGAAAGACAAAAGTTTTTTTTGAAGTACACCCGGCATCATAGTGCATATGCCTTTTTAAAAAACTTTTTGATACTTCCAACTGTTTTTAATGTTAATTTACCGTTATTCTATATTTATTTCGCAAAAATGATCAAATAAAAAAAAGAGATAATAAAACGGATGACCCTAAGTCTACTTTCCAAAAAAATATGAGCTTTTAGAGTGAAGTGCACCAGACAGGTTATGATACTCACGCACCATGTGCCACAAGTACCTAACTATAAGATTGCTGACATGTTTTATTCTTCTTCGAAGCTGGCCTTTCATGTTTGTTCAGTGTTAAAAAGAAAATAAATAAATATTAGCTGAAAATATGTTCTCTAGGTATACCTAATATGTCGTTTTTGGTTTAATAACAAAGAAACCAAACCAACATCAATTAATTCTGTGGTAACTTTGATTATAAAGGCTTTCTACTGCTCAAGACATATTACTGATGCGCGTAAAAGAGTTTGCCCGCGCGCGACTCCGAGCCTGGGTCGGTAGAATATCTGCGTACCGTGAAAATGTACCAAAAAGCCACAAAATAATTCATTTCTCAAATATGCCTCTACCAAATATAAAGATTCAACTACCATTCGATAGCCAATTTTAGGGTCTATTCGAATAAAAATATGCCCCAAAAAGTGTCAGTGATAGCTAAGGTCGAAAAAGTGGCCTAAACATTCTCGGACCAAAAGTAGATCAAAAACGTGTTTTATGAAAACGTTTTGTATGACAAAGTTGTTCGTCTTCTCAAAAGCTACAGAATGATATATAACACGTTGCCATGACTCCAACATCCGAGAAAAAACCACCGCGGTAAGGGCCTCCAAAAAATTCGACATTTCACGGCCCCCTCAGGGTACTTTCCCGGAAAGCCATCCAAACGGGAGTAGGCTCATTCCAAAGCTCTCGTAAAACTGTACAATAATCTAAATGTCCCATCCCGCTCCGGTCCCAAATCTCCGAGTATTGATTTTTCAAAGATTTGCTCCTAACAAAATGGGTTCGCATGTTTTTACTCTGTATCTATCGATCCAGGTACTTTCAGGCCATGTGCAATAGATCAGTCGATGCGCCGTCCAAAACTACATGATATATGTCGAAAGAAAGAAAATCGCGGGTACAGATTTTGAGAAAGTGAGCAAATACAGAGCAAAAAAGGGCCAAAAAACGGGCTAAAACTTTGGCCACGCCCACTTCAAAGACCCTCGGGCGGAATTCGCCCAATTTGTGTCCTATTAATCTTGAAGACATTCCCTATCAGCTTTGGCCGCCGGCGCCGACACCAAAACCAAAACCCAAAAATCCGAAACCCATACCATATCGTAGCCCCAACATTCATTTTCCATCCTAAAAAAAAACCACTCAAAAATCTCAACCCCACCGCCCACCACGCCGCTCCGCGCGACCCCAGTAAATAATCCACAAGCGTTTCTAAGTAGATTCTCTAACTAGCGGAGCTATGGGGGGACCTGCTTTCAGTATCTTTGCCCATTATCTCCCTTGGAGTGGGCGCTATGTCCTAGCATTTAGAACTTTGCATTGGGGGTCGAATTAAAACGCGCAAAAGGGTTTGCCCGCGCGCGACTCCGAACCTGGGTCGTTAAGAAAATCTGCGTGCGATGAAAATGCACCAAAAAGCCACAAAATAATTCATATCTCGAATATGCCTGAACGAATACAGAAGATCAACCTATCATTCGATAGCTAATTTTAGGCTCTATTCGAATAAAAATATGCCCCAAAAAGTGTCAGTGATAGCTAAGGTCGAAAAAGTGGCCTAAACATTCTGACCTCAAAAGTAGATCAAAAAAGTCAATAAATGAAAACGATTTGTATGAGACATTTGTTCGCCTTCTCGATAGCTACAGAATCATATATAACATGTTGCCATAAGGCCAATCCCCGAGAAGAAACAGCCGCTGAAACGGCCTCCCAAAAATCCGACATTTCACGGCCCCCTTAGGTTACTTTACTGGAATCCCAGCCAAACAGGAGTAGGCTCATTTCAAAGCTCTCGTAAAACTGTTCAATATTCTAAATGTCCCATCCCGCTCCGGTCCCAAATCTCCGAGTACTAATTTTTCAAAGGTTCGCTCCTAACAAAATGGGTCGGCCTGATTTTCCCTCGTATCTATTGATCTAGGTACTTTCAGTAGATCAGCTATAGATCAGTCGATGCACCGTCAAAAACTACATGATATATGTCGAAAGCAAGAAATGCGCAGGTACAGATTTTGAGATAGTGAGCAAATACCGAGCAAAAAAGGGCCAAAAAACGGGGTAAAACTTTGGCCACGCCCACAGGAAAGACCCTCGGGCGGAATTCGCCCAATTTGTGTCCTATTAATCTTGAAGACATTCCCTATCAGCCACTATTTTTTTCCTCACCCAATTCCTCTCCGTTCAAAAGATGCAATCGCTCAAAGTGGCCAACCCAGCGCAAGCGCGCGCCGAAAAGTTGCAACTTTGACCGCTGGCGCCACCCCCAAACCCAAATCCCAAAAATCCCAAACCAATACCAAAACGTAGCCCCAATATTCATTTACCATCCTAAAAAAACCACACTCGAAAATCTCAACTCTACCGCCCACCACGCCGCTCCGCGCAAACCCCGGCAATAAACCACAAGCAATGCTAAGTATACACTCTAACTAGCGGAGCTATGGGGGGACCTGGTTTCAGTATCTTTGCCCATTCTCTCCCTTGGAGTGCTCGCTATGTCCTAGCATTCAGAACTTTGCATTAGGGGTAATAATAAAACGTGCAAAAGGGTTTGCCCGCGCGCGACTCCGAACCTGGGTCGGTATAGGATATCTGCGTGCGATGAAAATGTACCAAAAAGCAACAAAATAATTCATATCTCGAATATTCCTGGATGAAATGAGAAGTATCACCCACCATTCGATAGCTAATTTTAGGCTCTATTCGAATAAAAATATGCCCCAAAAAGTGTCAGTGATAGCTAAGGTCGAAAAAGTGGCCTAAACCTTCTGACCCCAAAAGTAGATCAAAAAAATCGAAATATCAAAACCTTCTGTATGAGACATTTGTTCGCCTTCTCGAGAGCTACAGAATGATATATAACATGTTGCCATAAGGCCAATCCCCGAGAAAAAACAGCCACGGAAAAGGCTACCCAAAAATTCGACATTTCACGGCCCCATCAGGACACCTTTTCCGAAACCCAGCGAAACGTGAGTAGGCTCATCTTAAAGCTCTCCAAAAACTAAACAATATTCTGAATGTCCCGTCCCGCTCCGATCCTAAATCTCCGAGTATTGATTTTTCAAATGTTCGCTCCTAACAAAATGGGTTCGCTACATTATCGATCGCTGCCGGAAAACTATTGCCCTGAGGGGGGAGGAAAGCATGTCAGATGATGTATTTCGAGGAGTTCTTTCGAATAAGGACAAAAAATCGACATGTTTCATATAGCGTTTTCGAGATAGTGAGCAAATACAGAGCAAAAAAGGGCCAAAAAACGGGGTAAAAGTTTGGCCACGCCCACAGGAAAGACCATGAGGCAAAATTTGCCTAATTTGTGTCCTATTAATCTTGAAGACATTCCCTATCAGCCACTATTTTGTTCCTCACCCAATTCCTCTCCATTCAAAAGATGCAAACGCTCAAAGTTGCTAACCCAGAGCAAGCACGCGCCAAAAAGTTGCACCTTTGGCCGCTGGCGCCACCCCCAAAACAAAAACCCAAAAATCCCAATCCAATACCAAAACGTAGCCCCAATATTCATTTACCAACCTAAGAAAACCCCACCCAAAAATCTCACTCCCACCGCCCACCACGCTGCTCCGCGCAAACCCGGTAAATATTGAACAAGCAATGCTAAGTAGATTCTCTAACTAGCGGAGCTATGGGGGGACCTGGTTTCAGTATCTTTGCCCATTCTCTCCCTTGGAGTCTTTTCTATGTCCTAGCATTGAATTTGTTTAGTTTTAGCTCATATAAAAGCGTGCAAAAGGGTTTGCCCGCGCGCGACTCCGAACCTGGGTCGTTAACAAAATCTGCGTGCGATGAAAATGTACCAAAAAGCCACAAAATAACTTATATCTCGAAAGTGCCTGAACGAATACCGACGAACAACCTATCATTCGATAGCTAATTTTAGGCTCTATCTTAACAAAAATATGCCCCAAAAAGTGTCAGTGATAGCTAAGGTCGAAAAAGTGGCCTAAACATTCTAACCCCAAAAGTAGATCAAAAATTTCGTTATATGAAAACGATTTGTATGAGACATTTGTTCGCCTTCTCGAGAGCTACAGAATGATATATAACATGTAGACATAATACCAATCCCCGAGAAAAAACAGCCGCGGAAAGGGCCTCCCAAAAATTTTACATTTCACGGCCCCCTCAGGACAACTTTTCCGAAACCGAGCCAAACGGGAATAAGCTCATTTCAAAGCTCTCCAAAAACTGAACAATATTATGAATGTCCCGTCTCGCTCCAATCCCTAGTCTCCGAGTATTGATTTTCCAAAGGTTTGCTCCTAACAAAATTAGTCGGCCGGTTTTTGCCTCGTATCTATCGATCTGGGAGGGCTACGGAGCAGAGCAATAGATCAGAAGATGCGCCTTGAAAAACTACATCATATATGTTCGAGAATCGAAAATCGTACCTACAGAATTTTCGATAGTGAGAAAAAACAGAGCAAAAAAGGGCCAAAAAACGGGGTAAAATTTTGGCCACGCCCACAGGAAAGACCCTCAGGCGGAATTCGCCCAATTTGTGTCCTATTAATCTTGAAGACATGCCCTATCAGTGACTATTTTTTTCAGCTTCCCATCTTCTCTGAAACAAAAGATACAAACGCTCAATCTCGCCAACCCAGCGCAAGCGCGCGCCGAAAAGTTGCAACTTTGACCGCTGGCGCCACCCCCAAACCCAAATCCCAAAAATCCCAAACCAATACCATATCGTAGCCCCAATATTCATTTTCCATCCTAAAAAAACCCCACTCGAAAATCTCAACTCCCCCGCCCACCACGCCGCTCCGCGCAACCCCCGGCAATAATCATCAAGCAATGCTAAGTATACACTCTAACTAGCGGAGCTATGGGGGGACCTGGTTTCAGTATCTTTGCCCATTATCTCCCTTGGAGTGCTCGCTATGTCCTAGCATTGGTTTTGTTTAATTAGGGGTAATAATAAAACGCGCAAAAGGGTTTGCCCGCGCGCGACTCCGAACCTGGGTCGTTAGAAAATCTGCGTGCGATGAAAATGCACCAAAAAGCCACAAAATAATTCATATCTCGAATATGCCTGAACGAATACAGACGACCAACCTATCATTCGAAAGCTAATTTTATGCTCTATTCGAATAAAAATATGCCCCAAAAAGTGTCAGTGATAGCTAAGGTCGAAAAAGTGGCCTAAACATTCTGACCTCAAAAGTAGATCAAAAAAGTCAATAAATGAAAACGATTTGTATGAGAAAGTTGTTCGCCTTCTCAAAAGCTACCGAATGATATATAACACGTTGCCATAATGCCAATTCCCGAGAAGAAACAGCCGCAGAAAAAGCCTCCCAAAAATTCGACATTTCACGGCCCCCTCAGGGCACCTTTTCCGAAACCCAGCAAAACAAGAGTAGGCTCATTTGAAAGCCCTCGTAAAACTGTTCAATATTCTGAATGTCCCGTCCCGCTGCAATCTCTATTCTCCGAGTATTGATTTTTCAAAGGTTCGCTCCTAACAAAATGTGTTCGCACCATTATCGATCGCTGTCGGAAAACTATTGCCCTGAGGAGGGAGGAAACCATGTCAGATGGTGTATTTCGAGGAGGGCTTTCGAATAAAGACAAAAAATCGACATGTTTCATATAGCGTTTTCGAGATAGTGAGCAAATACAGAGCAAAAAAGGGCCAAAAAAGGGGGTCAAATTTTGGCCACGCCCCTGGCCACCCCTGAGGCACTATCAACAAACCAACCAGGAATCTTGATAATTAAGACATGGGCTATCGACTCATATTTTTTTCATTCACCAACTCCTCTCCGTTCAAAAGATGCAAACGCTCAAAGTGGCCAACCCAGCGCAAGCGCGCGCCGAAAAGTTGAAACTTTGGCCGCTTGCGTCACCCCCAAAACCAAAACCCAAAAATCCCAAACCAATACCAAAACGTAGCCCAAATATTCATTTTCCATCCTAAAAAAACCCCGCTCGAAAATCTCAACTCCCCCGCCCACCACGCCGCTCCGCGCAACCCCCGGCAATAATCATCAAGCGTTTCTAAGTATACTCTCTAACTAGCGGAGCTATGGGGGGACCTGGTTTCAGTATCTTTGCCCATTATCTCCCTTGGAGTGTGGGCTATGTCCTAGCATTTTAATATTTGCATTGGGGGTCATACAAAAGCGCGCAAAAGAGTTTGCCTGCGCGCGACTCCGAACCTGGGTCGTTAAGAAAATCTGCGTGCGATGAAAATGCACCAAAAAGCCACAAAATAATTCATATCTCAGATATGCCTGAACGAATACAGACGATCAACCTACCATTCGATAGCTAATTTTAGGCTCTATTTGAATAAAAATATGCCCCAAAAAGTGTCAGTGATAGCTAAGGTCGAAAAAGTGGCCTGAATCTTCTGACCCCAAAAGTAGATCAAAAATGTCGTTATATAAAAACGTTTTGTATGAGACATTTGTTCACCAGCTCGAGAGCTACAGAATGATATATAACATGTAGGCATAATACCAATCCCCGAGAAAAAACAGCCGAGGAAATGGCCTTCCAGAAATTCCATAATTCACGGCCCCCTCAGGGTACATTCCCGGAATCCCAGCCAAACGGGAGTAGGCTCATTTGAAAGTGCTCGTTATACTGAACAATAATCTGAATGTCCCATCCAGCTCCAATCCCTAATCTCCGAGTATTGATTTTTCAAAGGTTCGCTCCTAACAAAATGTGTTCACTACATTATCGATCGCTGTCGGAAAACTATTGCCCTGAGGGATGAGGAAACCATGTCAGATGGTGTATTTCGAGGAGTTCTTTCGAATAAAGACAAAAAATTGACATGTTTCATATAGCGTTTTCGAGATAGTGAGCAAATACAGAGCAAAAAAGGGCCAAAAAACGGGGTAAAATTTTGGCCACGCCCACTTCAAAGATCCTCGGGCGGAATTCGCCCAATTTGTGTCCTATTAATCTTGAAGACATTCCCTATCAGCCACTATTTTTTTCAGCTTCATATCTTCTCCGAAACAAAAGATGCAAACGCTCAAACTCGCCAACCCAGCGCAACCTCGCGCCAAAAAGTTGCAATTTTGGCCGCCGGCGCCGACCCCAAAACCAAAACCCAAAAATCCGAAACCCATACCAAATTGTAGCCCCAACATTCATTATCCATCTTAAAAAAACCCCACCCCAAAATCTCACTCCCACCGCTCGCTACGCCGCTCCGCGCAAACCCGGTGAATAATCATCAAGCAATGCTAAGTAGATTCTCTAACTAGCGGAGCTATGGGGGGACCTGGTTTCAGTATCTTTGCCCATTCTCTCCCTTGGAGTGCTCGCTATGTCCTAGCATTCAGAACTTTGCATTAGGGGTAATAATAAAACGTGCAAAAGGGTTTGCCCGCGCGCGACTCCGAACCTGGGTCGGTATAGGATATCTGCGTGCGATGAAAATGTACCAAAAAGCAACAAAATAATTCATATCTCGAATATTCCTGGATGAAATGAGAAGTATCACCCACCATTCGATAGCTAATTTTAGGCTCTATTCGAATAAAAATATGCCCCAAAACGTGTCAGTGATAGCTAAGGTCGAAAAAGTGGCCTAAACCTTCTGACCCCAAAAGTAGATCAAAAAAATCGAAATATCAAAACCTTCTGTATGAGACATTTGTTCGCCTTCTCGAGAGCTACAGAATGATATATAACATGTTGCCATAAGGCCAATCCCCGAGAAAAAACAGCCACGGAAAAGGCTACCCAAAAATTCGACATTTCACGGCCCCATCAGGACACCTTTTCCGAAACCCAGCGAAACGTGAGTAGGCTCATCTTAAAGCTCTCCAAAAACTAAACAATATTCTGAATGTCCCGTCCCGCTCCGATCCTAAATCTCCGAGTATTGATTTTTCAAATGTTCGCTCCTAACAAAATGGGTTCGCTACATTATCGATCGCTGCCGGAAAACTATTGCCCTGAGGGGGGAGGAAAGCATGTCAGATGATGTATTTCGAGGAGTTCTTTCGAATAAGGACAAAAAATCGACATGTTTCATATAGCGTTTTCGAGATAGTGAGCAAATACAGAGCAAAAAAGGGCCAAAAAACGGGGTAAAAGTTTGGCCACGCCCCCTGGCCACCCCTGAGGCACTATCAACAAACCAACCAGGAATCTTGATAATTAAGACATGGGCTATCGACTCATATTTTTTTCATTCACCAACTCCTCTCCGTTCAAAAGATGCAAACGCTCAAAGTGGCCAACCCAGCGCAAGCGCGCGCCGAAAAGTTGAAACTTTGGCCGCTTGCGTCACCCCCAAAACCAAAACCCAAAAATCCCAAACCAATACCAAAACGTAGCCCAAATATTCATTTTCCATCCTAAAAAAACCCCACTCGAAAATCTCAACTCCCCCGCCCACCACGCCGCTCCGCGCAACCCCCGGCAATAATCATCAAGCAATGCTAAGTATACACTCTAACTAGCGGAGCTATGGGGGGACCTGGTTTCAGTATCTTTGCCCATTATCTCCCTTGGAGTGCTCGCTATGTCCTAGCATTGGTTTTGTTTAATTAGGGGTAATAATAAAACGCGCAAAAGGGTTTGCCCACGCGCGACTCCGAACCTGGGTCGTTAGAAAATCTGCGTGCGATGAAAATGCACCAAAAAGCCACAAAATAATTCATATCTCGAATATGCCTGAACGAATACAGACGACCAACCTATCATTCGAAAGCTAATTTTATGCTCTATTCGAATAAAAATATGCCCCAAAAAGTGTCAGTGATAGCTAAGGTCGAAAAAGTGGCCTAAACATTCTGACCTCAAAAGTAGATCAAAAAAGTCAATAAATGAAAACGATTTGTATGAGAAAGTTGTTCGCCTTCTCAAAAGCTACCGAATGATATATAACACGTTGCCATAATGCCAATTCCCGAGAAGAAACAGCCGCAGAAAAAGCCTCCCAAAAATTCGACATTTCACGGCCCCCTCAGGGCACCTTTTCCGAAACCCAGCAAAACAAGAGTAGGCTCATTTGAAAGCCCTCGTAAAACTGTTCAATATTCTGAATGTCCCGTCCCGCTGCAATCTCTATTCTCCGAGTATTGATTTTTCAAAGGTTCGCTCCTAACAAAATGTGTTCGCACCATTATCGATCGCTGTCGGAAAACTATTGCCCTGAGGAGGGAGGAAACCATGTCAGATGGTGTATTTCGAGGAGGGCTTTCGAATAAAGACAAAAAATCGACATGTTTCATATAGCGTTTTCGAGATAGTGAGCAAATACAGAGCAAAAAAGGGCCAAAAAAGGGGGTCAAATTTTGGCCACGCCCCCTGGCCACCCCTGAGGCACTATCAACAAACCAACCAGGAATCTCGATAATTAAGACATGGGCTATCGACTCATATTTTTTTCATTCACCAACTCCTCTCCGTTCAAAAGATGCAAACGCTCAAAGTGGCCAACCCAGCGCAAGCGCGCGCCGAAAAGTTGAAACTTTGGCCGCTTGCGTCACCCCCAAAACCAAAACCCAAAAATCCCAAACCAATACCAAAACGTAGCCCAAATATTCATTTTCCATCCTAAAAAAACCCCACTCGAAAATCTCAACTCCCCCGCCCACCACGCCGCTCCGCGCAACCCCCGGCAATAATCATCAAGCGTTTCTAAGTATACTCTCTAACTAGCGGAGCTATGGGGGGACCTGGTTTCAGTATCTTTGCCCATTATCTCCCTTGGAGTGTGGGCTATGTCCTAGCATTTTAATATTTGCATTGGGGGTCATACAAAAGCGCGCAAAAGAGTTTGCCTGCGCGCGACTCCGAACCTGGGTCGTTAAGAAAATCTGCGTGCGATGAAAATGCACCAAAAAGCCACAAAATAATTCATATCTCAGATATGCCTGAACGAATACAGACGATCAACCTACCATTCGATAGCTAATTTTAGGCTCTATTTGAATAAAAATATGCCCCAAAAAGTGTCAGTGATAGCTAAGGTCGAAAAAGTGGCCTGAATATTCTGACCCCAAAAGTAGATCAAAAATGTCGTTATATAAAAACGTTTTGTATGAGACATTTGTTCACCAGCTCGAGAGCTACAGAATGATATATAACATGTAGGCATAATACCAATCCCCGAGAAAAAACAGCCGAGGAAATGGCCTTCCAGAAATTCCATAATTCACGGCCCCCTCAGGGTACATTCCCGGAATCCCAGCCAAACGGGAGTAGGCTCATTTGAAAGTGCTCGTTATACTGAACAATAATCTGAATGTCCCATCCAGCTCCAATCCCTAATCTCCGAGTATTGATTTTTCAAAGGTTCGCTCCTAACAAAATGTGTTCACTACATTATCGATCGCTGTCGGAAAACTATTGCCCTGAGGGATGAGGAAACCATGTCAGATGGTGTATTTCGAGGAGTTCTTTCGAATAAAGACAAAAAATTGACATGTTTCATATAGCGTTTTCGAGATAGTGAGCAAATACAGAGCAAAAAAGGGCCAAAAAACGGGGTAAAATTTTGGCCACGCCCACTTCAAAGATCCTCGGGCGGAATTCGCCCAATTTGTGTCCTATTAATCTTGAAGACATTCCCTATCAGCCACTATTTTTTTCAGCTTCATATCTTCTCCGAAACAAAAGATGCAAACGCTCAAACTCGCCAACCCAGCGCAACCTCGCGCCAAAAAGTTGCAATTTTGGCCGCCGGCGCCGACCCCAAAACCAAAACCCAAAAATCCGAAACCCATACCAAATTGTAGCCCCAACATTCATTATCCATCTTAAAAAAACCCCACCCCAAAATCTCACTCCCACCGCTCGCTACGCCGCTCCGCGCAAACCCGGTGAATAATCATCAAGCAATGCTAAGTAGATTCTCTAACTAGCGGAGCTATGGGGGGACCTGGTTTCAGTATCTTTGCCCATTCTCTCCCTTGGAGTGCTCGCTATGTCCTAGCATTCAGAACTTTGCATTAGGGGTAATAATAAAACGTGCAAAAGGGTTTGCCCGCGCGCGACTCCGAACCTGGGTCGGTATAGGATATCTGCGTGCGATGAAAATGTACCAAAAAGCAACAAAATAATTCATATCTCGAATATTCCTGGATGAAATGAGAAGTATCACCCACCATTCGATAGCTAATTTTAGGCTCTATTCGAATAAAAATATGCCCCAAAAAGTGTCAGTGATAGCTAAGGTCGAAAAAGTGGCCTAAACCTTCTGACCCCAAAAGTAGATCAAAAAAATCGAAATATCAAAACCTTCTGTATGAGACATTTGTTCGCCTTCTCGAGAGCTACAGAATGATATATAACATGTTGCCATAAGGCCAATCCCCGAGAAAAAACAGCCACGGAAAAGGCTACCCAAAAATTCGACATTTCACGGCCCCATCAGGACACCTTTTCCGAAACCCAGCGAAACGTGAGTAGGCTCATCTTAAAGCTCTCCAAAAACTAAACAATATTCTGAATGTCCCGTCCCGCTCCGATCCTAAATCTCCGAGTATTGATTTTTCAAATGTTCGCTCCTAACAAAATGGGTTCGCTACATTATCGATCGCTGCCGGAAAACTATTGCCCTGAGGGGGGAGGAAAGCATGTCAGATGATGTATTTCGAGGAGTTCTTTCGAATAAGGACAAAAAATCGACATGTTTCATATAGCGTTTTCGAGATAGTGAGCAAATACAGAGCAAAAAAGGGCCAAAAAACGGGGTAAAAGTTTGGCCACGCCCACAGGAAAGACCATGAGGCAAAATTTGCCTAATTTGTGTCCTATTAATCTTGAAGACATTCCCTATCAGCCACTATTTTGTTCCTCACCCAATTCCTCTCCATTCAAAAGATGCAAACGCTCAAAGTTGCTAACCCAGAGCAAGCACGCGCCAAAAAGTTGCACCTTTGGCCGCTGGCGCCACCCCCAAAACAAAAACCCAAAAATCCCAATCCAATACCAAAACGTAGCCCCAATATTCATTTACCAACCTAAGAAAACCCCACCCAAAAATCTCACTCCCACCGCCCACCACGCTGCTCCGCGCAAACCCGGTAAATATTGAACAAGCAATGCTAAGTAGATTCTCTAACTAGCGGAGCTATGGGGGGACCTGGTTTCAGTATCGTCGCCCATTATCTCCCTTGGAGTTTCTGCTATGTCCTAGCATTCTGCGTGCGATGAAAATGCACCAAAAAGCCACAAAATAATTCATATCTCGAATATGCCTGGATTAATTGCGACGATTGACATACCATTCGATAGCTAATTTTAGGCTCTATTCGATTAAAAATATGACCCAAAAAGTGTCAGTGATAGCTAAGGTCGATAAAGTGGCCTGAACATTCTCGGACCAAAAGTAGATCAAAAACGTCGTTGTATGAAAACGTTTTGTATGAGAAAGTTGTTTGTCTTCTCGAGAGCTACAGAATGATATATAACATGTTGCCATAACTCCAACATCCGAGAAAAAACAGCCGCGGAAATGACCTCCCAAAAATTTGACATTTCACGGCCCCCTTAGGGTACTTTTCCGGAATCCCAGCCAAACGGGAGTAGGCTCATTTCAAAGCTCTCCAAAAACTAAACAATATTCTGTATGTGCCTTCCCGCTCCATTCCCTATTCTGCGAGTATTGATTTTTCAATGGTTCGCTCCTAACAAAATGGGTCCGCCTGTTTTTGCCCTCGATCGATATGACGCAATGTCTTTTTTTCCACAATGTATATATCAGTGCATGCGCCGTGAAAAACTACATCATATATGTCGGAAATGAAAAAGTTAATTTTGAAAATTTGAGTTAGTGAGCAAATACAGAGCAAAAAAGGGTCAAAAAACGGGGTAAAACTTTGGCCACGCCCACTTCAAAGACCCTCGGTTGGAATTCGCCCAATTTGTGACCTTTTAATCTTGAAGACATGCCCTATCAGTGACTATTTTTTTCAGCTTCCCATCTTCTCCGAAACAAAAGATACAATCGCTCAAAGTGGCCAACCCAGCGCAAGCGCGCGCCGAAAAGTTGAAACTTTGGCCGCTGGCGCCGACCCCAAACCCAAAACCCAAAAATACCAAACCCATACCATAACGTAGCCCCAATATTCATTTTCCATCCTAAAAAAAACCGCACTCGAAAATCTCAACTCCCCCGCCCACCACGCCGCTCCGCGCAAACCCAGTCAATAATGGACAAGCGTTTCTAAGTATACTCTCTAACTAGCGGAGCTATGGGGGGACCTCGTTGCATTATCTTTGCCCATCATCTCCCTTGGAGTATGGACTATGTGCTAGCCTTTTAATCTTTGCATCGGGGGTAATATTAAAACGCGCAAAAGAGTTTGCCCGCGCGCGACTTCAAACCTGCGTCGGTAATTGGGCTTTAACAGTGCGAAAAGGCTCGCGAAAAGAATTGTGCCAGGCGGGGAACTCATCAGGCGAGAACCTGGCAATATATGCATACATGTAAACCCGTTTCGCCCCTTTAATCTCGCGACGGGATTTTTTTTGGAGAATATGTAACTTCTCATTCAAACAACGCAGGTACCCGCCATTTGCTTATTTCAATTATTTCACAGCTTCCTGCTAATTAAGCAGTTAGATGTCATATTCAAACAACGCATTTAATAAGCGCATTCTTCTTATTTATTTCCTTCTTACAAGGTATTCACAAGTATTTGCTCACGGAGCAATTAGAGTCTCGTCTTTATTCAGTTCCTTTCTTCCTCATCTTGCGAATTCTCCTCCTCATCGGAAGATACAAAATACTCAAGGTCACCTTCTTCATCATCATTAAAGAAGTGAATCTCGTCAATGTCTGGCATTGCCTGTACAATATCACCGTTAACAGCGGTATTCTCGTCCGTTGTCTTGATCTCCGCTACTTCGCCATTCTGCTTTGCGGCAATCTCTTGCTGCAACTGATAAGTAAAGTCATCAAGATCTTTTTCGAGCTGTCCTTGATCAATCTCCTGAACTTGCTCAATGTCTTCTTCATGCTCTTCGGGGTCATTCTCTGCCCCTTCATCATCATCAAGATTCAATCCCTCAAATGGGTCAACATCTGGTTCCTCAGCCAGTACAGGAGGACTGTTTGTGCTCTCACAATTGACCGTCTTGAAAAGGTCTCGATAAACAATGTTTCTGACAACGGCATGCTTCCCGTTCACTTTATCTTCCGTGATAAATTCTTTTGGTATCAATAGTTTGAGATGTGCCTCCGTTTTAACTCTCGAGATGGCCACATAGAAGTGCCCGTGAGAAAATGTCGGAGTTCTTAGATCGAGTCCCACTCTTGCCAATGTCTATCCTGGACTCTTGTTAATCGTGCAAGCAAAGCACGCCCTTATCGGGAACTGTCTTCGTGTGAATTGTACACCATTGTTACGATCGAGATAGTTCAGCACGATTCTCGGCAGGAATACCTCTTCTGGTGGATTCACAGTCACATTTCTGCATCTCAGCAGAATGACGTTTCTGTCAGCAGAGTTTACTTTCACTGCGTTCAAGAACACAAGTTTAGTGCCATTGCACAATTTGTTCTCAATGTCAATATTCCGCAGAAGCATGACGGGTGTTTGCGGTTTCAAAACCAGCTTATGAGCAGGCATTCCATTGGGCGTCATCGCCTCCAAGGTTGAGATCAAATCTACGGGCATGCCCATATGCTCTGCTTCTTCAGGAATCTCAGTGATTCCTATAAACTCTTCTGCTTCGCCAGGTAGCAAGTTCATAATCTTCTCATTTAGTTTGAGTACTGCATCATTTCGAACTGCAAGAATTGCTCTTTTGCTCATCTCTTCACCGTTGCATCGGACTTCCTCCGGATATACGGATTCTATTAGTGCGTCTTCATCGGCGCATAGCATTCTTTCAGGTACACGAATGTGCAATCCGTCAAAGTTTGCAGTTCCTTCTCCAACTTCAGTCTGATATTTCAGAAATACTTGTTGGTCCTTGTCGACCCTCATGTTAACAGTCAGTTTGCACTGCTCAAACTTGTCGTAAACAGGTGAATTGTTCAGGGTGTAATGCAAGATCTGTCTATCCCGAGCACTGGGTATAACAGGCAAAATTTGTTTCCAATCACCACCGAGGAGTACGACACGTCCACCAAATGGCTTATCTTTCTGGTCTCTGGGCGCAGCGACCCTCATTGTTCTGTCGACAAAACTCAAGATTGCATTCGACTGCATTGGGGCCTCATCCCAAATGATGACTTCAACTTGTCTCAAGAACTGACCCTTGTCTGAGGTGATGTCAAGGTTTGTCTTGTCCAGCTCATCATATTCGAGCGGAATTAAAAAACCACTGTGAGCGGTCGTACCATTCTTCAATAGAGTTGCTGCAATGCCGGTTGAGGCAACAGGTAAAACAACCTTTTCATTTGCAATGCACCAATTGATTATGTACTCGTAGAGGAATGTCTTTCCACAACCTCCACTTCCAGTCACAAAGAAGCAACGCTTTTCGGCACTTGTGTCAGAGATGGCAGCAATGATTTGCTCAGAAATGGCCTTCTGGCCCTCATTTAGCATTGGTTGCATTTCATTTGCTCTCTTTTCGGCTTCTCTCTTGTCTTCAGACATGAACTTTCGCTCAAGAGCTTCATTCCTTATAAGCTCAGGCAATCCAAACTGCTTGAGCGTCATGTTAGAGTGCCTTATTATCGATTGAATGTGCCTTAGGACTCTCTGCACTTTCTCTTCTTCAGAATACTTGTGTTGCTTATCGCGGTCAAGCATGTGCTCCTTGTACTTTTCAAATAGTTCCGCAGGACTGGGTGGCTAACAATTCATCAGAATGACGCAGAAAAGTCTCAGGAATGCACTAGGATTCGGTATAGTCTCGCTTGCAAGGTTAAGACATTCGTCCCACTCCTTGTCATCTCTTAAAAGGCCTCTTGCCCGAGCAGACTCATCAAATGTTGCATATGTAGTGTTTCCATCTTCTGATTTAAGCAAATCAGCAAAGCAAGTGTAGCCTGTAAGGCTTCTCACCAGACAGTGTAGTCCGTAAAGTTCTCTGTTTCGAGGGTTGATTGGAGACAGATATGCAACATTACGCTCAATCTGGCAAGTACGTACATATGGCTTGTACATCTTTGCCTTCTGATCCCATCTGTATCTTTCTTCAACTTCAAGATATGTCAATTTTCTTGCATCTTCGTCACGCGTATTAAGCTCCATGAAAGCCATGAATCTGGAGACGGCTTTCTCAGCTCTTTGTTCTCTCTGGGCAGCGGTATCATCAGCTTTGATAACCATATGTTGCTCACCTTCCAGATGAATGTACAATGCTGTAACGCAATGAGATATACCATGCCGTGGCAGTCCAAGTCTGCAGAATGAAGCCTCAATTGAGGAAATGCTTCTCGCATTCTGGAAAGTCTTTGTCTCGTCAAGATCAACCAATTGCCTGACTATTCCATCTTTTTTCTGGTATTCATTTCTGAGTACAATGCCATTGGCATTCATCTCTTCTTCTTCCATATCATCAATTTCCAAAGCAAGAAGGTCAACGCCCTTGAAAATGTACTTGAATATGTACTTGAATGTAGAGATACTCGTAGAGGCCTCTACATTAATGTGACAACCATACTTCATCAAGAGATATGGATTGTGTGGAACAACATGTCGATTCGTTGCAACTCGTACATTCTTTCCTTTTGAGTAGACAATGTTTGCTCCGTTATCTCTCCGTCTATACAACGGATAATCGTTTTCAATCATTTCTGTTTCATCGCGATAGCCTTTTGGGTAACTTTTCGCGCATAAGAATGCATTAGGTCGCCTCTTACGGCATGTCATATCAAGTTTACCTTCACAGGGACCATAAATCATACACTTTTTAATGAGTTCACGATGTCTCATTTTCTCCTCATAATAAGGGTCGTCCTGGGCCGGTTCTGGCGGAATCTCAGCACAGATTGTCTGGTCAATGATCTCTGGAGTGTCAACGTGACCTTTCTTAAACCAGATCAACAAGTGAATATGAGGCATTCCTCGCTGTTGATATTCAACGTTCCAGACGTTGGCAACAACTTCTCCAAGTACACCACGTTCAGTGACGTCTTTCACAAATTCCTTTGCCTTGAGCCAAAAGATTCGGCACACATCATCGGCAATGTCATGCCATGTCATATTAGGCGAGATGAGTTTCAGAATTTCCGTAATCTCCGGCCATTCTGGATTTCCGGTAAATGTTACGAATCGAGATGGTTTGCCATATCTCTTTGAAAGTGCTACACATTGGTAGTACAGTCTTCGGAAGTATTTCGGACCTCCATAAAAGCTTTCAGGGAGTGTAACATAGTTGCCAAGTGCGTATCCCTTTTCTTCAAGCTTCATTTGAACATACTTTGCATTTGCTGACACTTTGGCCAACTTATTGTGAAATTACGAACGTGAAATTGTAATATTCAGATCGCGAGAGGAACTCGCGTGGCTTTACCCCAGGAAGGGGATTTCTCTTGCTCATCGTTGTAAACTTTGGCATTCCAAGCTTATAAGTGCGGTTTCCGCGTGGCAATAAAAGTGTATAACTCATGGCATCCCACAGCTGGCTAAAGTGCACAAGCTTCTTATTTGTGAAAGAGGATTTCTGAAAAATTCTTACTCCACGATTCAATTCTTCGTGGCTTGGGCACTGCCCATCTGGGTAGACGTATATGGCTGACATGAACTTGTCGCCTTGTGGCTCTTTCAATCTGCCAGGATGAATCGGATTATTCACTTGAATCATTTTTCCTCCAGCTTGAATGTTAGGTGAGAACTGCTTCACAGCCTCTTCTCTATCGAGAATGTTCAACATGACTTGGTTGGGCTTTCTATTTCGAGCCGCAGCTTTCTTTTTCTCTTCCTCGATCACTTCTTCCAGGCGCATAAAGCATTTCGCGAGATGATTGTGTTCCTGTATCACATTTCGAACTCGCATGAAAATATCAAGATTGTACTTTACATTGTACTTCTTCATAAAGTCGGCACAAGCCTTTTCTGCGCGAGCAGAATCTTTGCAAATGATAAGTGAAACAAACGAAGGATTCGACTTCGAGGTGCTATCTTGAGGGGTCACAATTGTTGCCTCTATTCTCCCATTAAGAACCAAGGGCACTGGGCCTCCTTTGGGAAACTCTGATTTCTTTTTCGTTTTCATAATGGCGCATACAAATGATAGGGGAGAGTTTATCATTCTCACAGTGTCATAAGTAGCTTTTCCAGCCGGTGAAAGGATGTACTCCTTAATTTTTCTCATTTCATCAATGTCCACGAATAGTGGAAAGTCATCTTGGATCTTAACTTGACCGCCTTTGCAGCAAATGGAATCAGGTTCTCCGGGCCATCGCCATGCTTGGCAGTGCACACATTTGGTCTGTGGCGGAAGTACATAAGGCTCCGGTAGAGTACTGTAATTAATCTGGGCACGCATGAGTTGCGGCTGAACCTTTCTAAGTTGTTGCATAAGCTTTCTTTTATACTCATTTGTACCCGATTGTGGGGTTGTTACAATTGCGCTGTGATCATTTGGGACAGCATCAGCAATATCCGTATCAATTATGTCTTGCGAGACTGAAATATGTTCGTTTAGTTTGAGAACTTGACAAATAATTCTTTTCACAACCGTCGGCTCAACATTTTGAGGTGTGTCTTTATTATCAGCTGTTAGCAAGTGCATTAGAGCACATATATATATTCCAGTGTGCGATGGACTCGTAATCAACGGATACTGTTGTTTGAGTTGGCATCGTGCTCGGCGCCTGCCGTAATAAGAAACTACTCGCTTAATGCGGTCAGATTGCTCATTGCTAACATCAATGCAGTATGGATCATAAACTTTTGCCATCTCAGCTTTGATGACAATTAGAGCATATTCATTTGTACTCTTCTTTAGAGGTAAAATGATACCTTGTCTTTTTCCAACATGAAAGCCTTCAAGTCTTCCATTGCTTTCATAAGCATCAAGTGGCAATACAACATATCGCTTATTTGAATTCAGAGCGATCGCAAATTTGTTGATAATTGCATTACTCAGTTGCTCGTACTCTTCAGATAGCAGAGAAATATCGCTACCCTTCAAATCCTCACACTTGAAGGGAATTATCTGCACAACTTCCTTGGCAGCAGTATCACTTTGGGCAGATTTTCTGACCATCTCTGAATCAATTAACATCTTGACGATGATTTCAAGGCATACTGAAGTTTTAAACTCGTCAAATCTCTTCTTTCTCTGCTTTGTCAATTCGCACAAATACTGTTCGGCATTAAAGAATAGAGCAGGAGCAGACTCTTCTGGAGTAGAGTACTTGCATACTTGATTTAGCATTTCAAGTGACTCATTTGAATATTCGCTTTCATTTGAGCGAACTGACATCGTGGACGATGCCACACTTCTCATTGATGTTATGGAGCCAATAGATGAACGAGAGCTCGATCTTCTAGATCTAGGAGTGGAGTGAGGAGTAACACTATCTTCGATTCCTCCAATTATCTTAATCAACTTGCATGTCTGCAAATAGTGCTTCAACTGCTTTCTGAATGAAGCAGCATCTAAATGCGGCACAACTGTCGGCCGATCATTAACAATTTGCAAAGCGTGGAAAATGGTAATTGGACCACAATTACAACCATCACTTTGCAGAGTGGTAAGGTTGGCACCCGAAGGGGCGGCCATTACTTGAAGTCGAGTTAAGTGATGAATACACTTTTGAATTCTGTATAATTCATTTTGGTCAACTTTATTCAGCGAGTCGTAAACCATGACGAAGCGTGGTGACGACATGTCTATGACACTTAGCATAAAGTGGTTATCATTGACCAATGGAAACATAATCATGTCATAATTGCTGAAGTTGTTTGTTCTCAACTTTTGCATGCTGGCTGGACTTCTACAGTATCTTTCATACTGAACCGGATCAATCAGAAAGACATTCTTGCCGTAGCAAATTGCTTGTATAGCACAGTGAACAACTTCGTCATTCAACCAATGGTTGCCTTCCAGCTTTTTTAAACAGTTCCACTTCATTTTGAGCTTCCCTCTTCCTCCCGGAAGTTTGAATCAATGGGCTTTGCAATAAGCATAATTCATTCATCTGTGATAGCAAAACAGACGGGCTCCCAGTAATGTCTTCTATTCTCTTCTTCTTTAGAGAAATGGTGGTGTCTGCGGCATCACTTTTCCGCTTGGGTGTCTCATTAATCCTCTTTGTTACAGATGTTTTGCTCGCACTGGGCAATTTACCCTTCACTGGCGTTCGAAAAAATTCGAATCATTCTCAGAACTTTTACGGACATTCAAATCCGATTCAATGTGAACAGATTCTGGAGAACGTATTTCCCCTGCAGAAGTACCTGGTTTGGATTCATTCTCACCTTTGAAGAGAGAAAGTAGAACTGCCTTATACAGCTTCCATTTAAATCCATTGAGTTCAAAGTTTTCCTTCTGTAAGGCGCATTCTGCATACTTGCACACAAACATCGTGCAACTGTGCTTCATAGACTTATTTTGCTGTTTGCAGTTTTCAAGAGTCGTAATGACTGGTAGTGAAAATTTCTTAACTTGTGCAACAAATGCACAAAGTGCATCAATTGTGCTCTGATATGCTTCAACATTTGAGAGTTGATCGGAATCGCAAATCCTTAGGGTGCTGTCATACCACTTAAAATCACAGTAATACATGTGACTTTTTCGATTAGCATCGGGAATCACAAATTGTGCCATGTATGAATCAGCAATGCTTCCATCAAATGCTGCAATGCAGGTGAATGGCCCTCCGGACTTTAGTTTGTCGTATCTACATACGACAACTTTTGCCTCTGGCTTCTTTCGAGCAAGCTGTAACACACATGCTTCGGTGACCTCTAGGTCAATAAATTTCTGCCTCGGGTGAAGCTGTGCTTTGACCTTCATAATATCACATATTTCAGACTCAGCTATTTCAGCAGTCAAAGTGCTTGACTTCTTTGACTTCTTTTCAACAGAGTTATTGCTCATTGCTACATTTGTTGTCTTCTTCATAGATTTGAAGAGCTCAAAACTATTAACTATTTCAAAGATTTCCTTCCGGAATTCAGATGCATCAAAGTCATCCTCAATGTCTTTGCCATTACTGAAAACATTCATGGCAAATCGAATTGCATGAACGCCAGAGTCAACATCGCGTTTCTGTTTTGTACAGGTGGCCGTCTTAACGGTTATCTCACTCTTTATCTTCATAACGTGAGAAATTAGGCTGTGAACTGATGTTCGAATCCACTGATATATATTTGCAGTACTCCAAAGAGAATCATATATCGTAAGAGTATTGCTACTCTTTTCAAACAGTGCAAAGAGGAAATGTCCGTTCCTGTTATCATCAACCAGTGGGAGAAGCATTCTCTCCATTGTTTTACATCTATCAGCTGAATACTTGTAAATAAATGATCGCACAGACCTTGCGTTAAACTTATGACTGGCATCAGCATGCCTCAGTGATTCAGAGGCTGAAACATTCAAAAGTACAGTCTTTCCATTGCCATACAAATCGGCAATATTCTCGAAAGCTCTCTGCACTGTGCGATGCATCAATCTTCGCTGAGGATCTTGAACCTCACAGAAAGGTGCCTCCACATCTGCGAAGACGTTATCGTCAAGATTTTCCTCTTCAAGCACATTGTATGGTCTAATTATCTCAATTTCTGGTACAACGTCGGGCATTTTTGTGGCATTTTTCTTTAATGTGCTTTTCCTTTTTGCTGGTCAAAGAGGCTTTTTGAATAAATGATCATCATCCTTCGAATTTGATCTCTGACTTCGTCTCGGTTTCACTTCCGTCCACCCTTCTTTTGCCTCTTTTCTTTCACTTGGAATGGCATTGTGCACGCGCTGTTCCACTTCATTTCCTGACTCTAACACTCGTATCATCTTTCTTCTATATTCATTAAAATTAAAAGCGAATGTCCGATTATTAATGGGCACTTTCTTCATAGCACATTCGTAAAAGTAGCCTGTGAATACACCGCAATTTATTCCATCTGATTGCTGTGGGGCTGACGGCCAGCAGAACTTTGGCATTAGTGTATTTGGAAATACATTCTTTATCAATTCATAAAGAGCCAAGCCAATGAAATGTCGAGAAAAATTCTTATGATCGTAACCTCCTTCAATTGAATCATAAATATTCACAATGTTGCCTTCCTTTCCATACTTCGCGAACCAGAAATGCTGCTTAGTGTCATCATGAACAGCAAATAATATTCTCGTTGCGGTATTTCTGATTGAGTCATTCATGTTTGCAAATGCAGCAGTTATATCTTCTCCTTCCATCTGTCTAAGAGTTCCATTACGAAGCGCTGCTTGATTATGGTTAAAGTGGTCATAAATTGAGCTAAGCGAGAACACTGTATCCTCTTCAGTGTATGTCGTAGTAATTTGTCTGATGTAATCATCCAGAATGACAGTATTTATTTGCTCACGAGGATCACTCAGTTCACGAAGTACATCTACATTTTGCATTAGTCTTCGTTTTTCGAGCGTACCTTTAGATTTGGTTAGAATGGAAAACATGTGATTCTTTATCTCATTTGCACTGACACCGAATCTGTCATAGTCTGAGTTAGTGATTGAACTATTCATTGCACTGATAAGATATACGATGCAATCATCGAGATCACTTTTCTTCTTTGCAAATTGATCGAATTGAAATGTCGGATTTGTGGGACTCTGTGTTACAAACTGAATGACTTTAATGATTGCTTCTTGTACAGGAATTGAACCGTGAATACTTTCCTTGTCTTTCACTGAGTCATACAGATGCACAATATTTTCACTTCTTATGAAACACGCACAGAACATGTGCCTTTGAAACACAACCGGAATAACAAGTCTCTCAAAGTTTATTCGGCTCTCTTCATTTAGTCCCTCAAATTGTGCATCTTCCATTAGTCCAGCTGCGACTTGAGCGCGTGTAAAAGCGGTGGTTAATGCAACAATGACTTTATTAACATCAGACTCTTTTTCCTTGCACCACTCAACCAGCTTCTCCTTGAAGTACTCGTCAATAATTTCTGCTGGAAGTCTGGCATTTGCAACTTTCAATTCATCATACTTGCCCTTTTCTCCATTGCCACCTCCTCTTAGAGGCATTCCTTGAAATAGTCTTTCATTTTCAGATTTCTGATTCATCTTTATGTGCTTTTCACTTCTCTTGATGGATATGCTATGCACTTGGCAATTTTGCATTTTCTCTTGACAATTCAATGTATCCTTGCATTCAACATGATCACGATTGTTCTTTATGGATACATTTGTTTCATTGAAACCAGTTTGAGGCACTGGGGAAGCCTGTGGACAGTAGCATTGACACATCAGAGACCCTGTCCACAACAGCTCTGAGTAGGGGGAGTAGTGGGATGGGCTCAGAGGTACTCCCCCGGTTCCCCCTGAGCCCAGCGCGGCCTCTCCGCGACGACGGCCCGGCCGAAGATCGACCAACCCGCCATCACGTCGAAATCGCAAGCGCATCTGAGAAGAAAGGGTCAGGTCACTGCCACCAGAGTACTGCTTACCTCCTGCAAAAGTTAATTAAATAGTTCACTGGTCTGTTATCCGCTACACATATCTTATGCGTCACGCAACATCAACGGCGCAACTATGTACATACATTCATGAGTAGGCACTTATGCACTTCACTTGCACACAGGCACTAAAGAAAACTTTGCTGATAGCACATCAGACAGAGCAGATACACTCTCAGTTAAGCATTTCAAAAGTGTCGTCTGTATGCTTAAACAATTAGCAGAATGCCAGATCATAAGTGTATGCACATATGTATGTCATAGCAATGAAATGGGCGCAACAAAACATAAATACAAACAACGAATAATAGCAATTATTCTTATCTTTCGTTCATTACTTGTCTGACTCGATGCACGCAATTCTTTTGTTCACATCATGATCACACCGATTATATTCATTATTCACATTTCTCAAATAGGCAGAATTATTTATTTAAATTGAATAGAATATCAATTCCTTCCATAATCAATTCCACTTCATTCATTCATAGCTGAGAGCTCACAATAACAAGTTTTTAGCTTGCATGTGATAATGACAGTTTTATTGTATCTTTGACGGCACTTGAAGTTCAATCATTCAGTATATATCATACTCTGATAATTTTCAACGGAATGGTGAACAGTAAAAATTTCTTATATACAATTCATATCCGATCATTCGTTTCATTCTCGATTAATATTGTCAGAATACTTCAATCATATGGAAGAACACCGATTGATCTCCAAAATATTCACGTAATACGGAGCAAAAATCGTCAATCATTCATAATCAATAAAGGTCGATTGATCTTTATTGATTTATAATATTTAGCATCCACGGTCTGGTCGAGCAGGACATCCGTCAGCTTGGCCACCTGCAATGGGTTCTCGTACCCTCTCTCTATTCTCTATCTCTCTCTCTTCTCTCTCTCACTTTTCTTCCTCTCTCTCTCCGTTCCTCTCTCTCTCTGTCTTCTCTCTCTCTCTGTTTCCTCTCTCTCACTGTCTCCTCTCTCTCTCTCTGTCTCCTCTCTCTCTTTTCTTCCTCTCTCTCCGTTCCTCTCTCTCTTTGTCTCCTCTCTCTCTTCTTCCTCTCTCTCTCTCCATTCTCTTTCTCTCTCTATTCCCTCTCCTTCTCTATTCAATCATTCTCCGCAAAGGTTCTCTCTCTATTCCCTCTATTCTCTCTCTCTCTCTCTATCTCTCCATCTCTATCTCACTATCCACGGATTACTTGCCTGGCTCTTATAGACGCTGGCTCCCACGTGTACATCGGCAACGACAGCGAATTTAATCGAGGAGCCATTCTCTATTGATAAGCCACGAATTGGAAAGTTGACATGTCTGGAAAGGGCGCCAAATTCAAACGAGAAATTGTGTGGTTACATTTATTCTTCTTATTTATTTGTTTGCCGCTATATAACTGCAAAATAATATAAAAAAGATTAGAAGGATGAGTTTTGAGAGAAAGTCTCGAACCGAACAACAATCTTGTCAGACGAGTAGTACATGAGCAGAGAGACGATGGCTGTCGCAATCAGCGAGCACTTCACTTGCCATTTTCTAAAGAGAAAAGAAAGAAGGGATTCTTTTCTTTTTTTCTCTTTACATCTTTGAACTCAATTAAAATACTGAATAAATAATTAGCCAACTTGTTGAACGCAACATTGTGAAGGATCGACGGCTTGCAGTTCGTCAGCCAATAAGCGCTTTCTAAATGTCCAAATCTGCTCTCTTCCTTCTTGTCATTTCACTGGTGTAGACATACGAAAGGCATATTGCTCGCAACTCTTCATGTCGAAAGCGTGTGATAATCATATGGGCATTTTTGCCGAAGTGTTATCCATCTTTTTGTTATCCATATTTCAGATCGCGGCTCCAGACGCAGCAAAAGAGGCATGTTTGTTGGCAGAGTCAAGCCGTGAAGCTCATAAAAGTCCAATAATAACTCAGGGCTCAAGACACATAGAGAAAGAGAGAGAGAGAGAAAGAGAGAGAGAGAGAGAGAGAAAGAGAGAGAGGGAGAGAGAGAGGTGTGAATGCCAGCTGGGCATACGGCGCAAACTCTTCACAGATCGGCTCGATGATACACGCATTCTCGCTAGCGAAGCCATCCTCGGGATGGTCGATCATGCTGCAAGAAGAGGATGTACTCAGTTTTGCCGGAAGCTTTATCATTAATGGCGAGGAGAGTCCGAGGGGCTCATAGTGACCAGTGGGTTTCGAACCCGCGTCCTCATATTCGCTAGTCAGCTGTTTTACCACCGCGCTAAGTTTACGTCCCAACGACAGGTTTGTATATGGAAGTAACTATACAATTCCTGAAGGAAGAGACGCTGTCGATGTGGCCGCGCGAGCAGCGTCTTGAGATCGTTCGGCAACAGCTTGAAGTCGAACACGTCAATGTTCTGCTTGAGGCGGCCGTCGTTGACGCTCTTCGGGATCACGGCAACGCCGCGGTCAATGCAGAAACGAAGAAGAATCTGACAGAGTTACATACGGATTTCAATGTAGACAAATGAAAAAATACAAATTTTCATATAGATTTCAATGTACATATACGAATAATACAAAGGCAACTTTGCGTAGCTACTACTTGAGCTGGCGTCTTCTTGTACTTGGCGGCCAGCTCCTTCACGACGGGATCTTCAAGAGGGTTCGGCGCCGGCGCCCATCCGGAGGGGAGCGGGAAATCGACGCGGCCGGGCGAGCCGAGCCCGCCGTACGACGTGATCGTGATGCCGTGCTTGGCGCACACTTCAACGAGCTCCTCTTGCGGCCAGTACAAGTACAGCTCCACCTTCAATCATATTTGTATCATTTATTTATTTATTCATTTAATTATTCAACAAATCATTTCGAAGTGACGACATTCACAACGATTGATGGAAAAAGAAAGGAAAGAACTGAAACGCTACAGATGAAAAAGTAAATAAGCAACGATATAAGAGATATTGAGATAGAAAGCAAGCAAAGTTTCTAAGACAAAATCCAAAGAGTACTTTGCAAATTTCGACAAAAAAATTCATTAGAAGTTATGGGTTTCTGAACTAATTTTTTGGCAATAAATTTTTAGAAAAGGAAAAAAGGCGATAAATTGCAGAATCCATAGTATGCCCTGTAGGATTAGAATATATTCCAATGAATAACTTTTACCTGAAGGTTATGGATGGGAATGCGTGCAACTTTGAGGACGCGCACAATCTGCTCGGCGCTCCAGTTGGACACGCCAATCGCATCATTCCCTTCTCGTACATCGCTTCCAGACTCTTAAATTCATCGGGTTCAACATGGCCGTGGAATTGTAAACACGAAGAAAAGACGATGCGATCACATGAACTACATAAATATACAAACCCCCCAAATATCCACGACAGTCACGTCCTTCTCCTGCACGATCATTGTTTCCTGAACGAGAATAGCAATCGTTGTGATTAGTGGAATAAGAAATAATACAATTTTAAGTAAAAAAAAGTTGAAAGTCTCATTTCCACCATAATTTGATGAGCGGCCGTGGATTTGCAAATTACTTTTGAAATAGCTAACATCGAACGCAGTTGGCATGTGCGCTAGAAGAAGGTCAACACGGTCGACTTGGAGCTTGGCGAGCGATGCGCTGACGCTGCCTTCAAAGCGAGCCGGATTCAGATGCGTCGGCCAAACCTGTAAGTAAAGGTCACCGTGTGAATTCGAAATATGTTGAACATGACATTAAAAAAGAGGTCACGACAGTTGAAATGTAGTGAAGTTGAAAAGTCGGCAAATACATTGTATGTACCTTTGTAGTGATGAAGACATCATTGCGATGAACCGTGCCCGCCTTGAACAGCTTCGCCAGTACGTCGCCGATCACCTATATAAAATATGTACCCATATTTTTAAACTCTTTATTAGCTGATAAGCTGCTGGAATATAAGAAATGAAGCTGTTTGCTTTTTTTTATTCTCAAGTGGTAAACCTACGCACCTGTTCATTTTCATAGAGTGCAGCCGTGTCGATGAGTGGGTAGCCGAACTCGCCGATGGCCTTTTCGACTGCAGAGCGCACCGAATCATCCTTGGACTGGAAACGTAACAGTTTTATGGTTTCTTATACCTTGAGTAGATCGAGTTTTTAAGAAAAATAAGTCAAAACTTTATTTACTCGTCAATATGTATGTAAAGATTCGAGGAAAGGAAAGAAAGAAAGGAACTTGCCTGCCACGTGCCGAGTCCGAGAAGCGGCATTTCAACACCATTCGACATCTTGACTGTCGGCACTTTCACCGCCATTGTCGAGTCTAGACGAGAAGTCAAAGAGACGTTCTGCAATTAGTAGCACATTAAACTCTTGAAAGCAGAGAATATGGTTGGCCCTTCTGATGGGGCCCAAATACATACTCTATTTTCTGGGGCACACAAAGAGGTGAAGAATGAAGGGAGAGAGATTTCGCACTCATAAAATCACTTGGGCTTGTCTCGCATCTGTAACTTTGCCCTTTTGCCAACATACCACGGAGCCCGATCAAGCTAGAGAAATGAGACGAAAATGGCTTTTTCAAGTAAACTCCACGTCCCTTCTCCATCTGTCTGATGCAATAATAGATCCGTTCGCTGTCAGGTTCGATATTTGGCTTATGATCTGCGTCAACAGAATTGGCTTAGAATTTTCATGTGTCTTGAATGTGACTGACATCTTGAAGTATAGATGCAAATTTTCCCTGCCTTATGAGAAAAGTCCAACTGCACTACTATCAATGTCTTGGGGTTAGGACAAATTAAAAAAAATCTGCCAGTTATAAAGTGAGACCAAACCTTGTGTTAACCCGCTTATTGTCAGGATTAGCCTCTGAAAGGTGACACTTAACCACGGCGTCGAATGAACAGCGGTTAAAAGCGTTTTTTTTTTAAAATATTTTTGCTTCTAGCGAAGAAAACCTCATAACTGGATTGGCTTTGATGTTTGTTGTAAAATAAAAAAATTTTACCTATGCGTATCTAACCCCTATCTCAAGTTGTTTATTTGCCTCGGTTTTCTTTGACATCTTAATCTTACAAAGCAACGTTAAAATTGGATGATCATTGCGAAATAGGGGCAGAGACGAACACTTCTTCCCGTCTGTTGGCACTCGTTGCTTGGTTTGTGGGGACGCGTGTGTCGACAGGGACGCTGTAAGCACTTTCATTGCTACTCGTATCATCAGACAACTTTACCAACAGTAACGAAACAATGTGTAACAACACACAAAAAACAGCAAGAACGCGCTCGGAGGAGTTCAACTGGCCTGTTGTAGCCAGTAGCAATATTATTATTAGGATATCTGAACTTCAGGTCAGGATAATGAATTGTGTAATCGAACTAGAAGTACATATATGTATGTATAGATATGTACGGACATTCTTATGTATATATGAAAATAGCTAATAGTCGCCTTTTACGCCCTTGACAAAGTAACGATCCACACTTCACTCATTCCTAACATCTTCATCGGCGACCCTTGATAGAGCGTTCCTGCCGAGACGAAAAGGCTACCCGAGCCGACGGGTAAATCGTATCTTCCTAAATAAATTGGAAAAATATATATATATATATAAATAAATATAAATAAATAAATTTTCGAATGAAACATAGTACATTTCGTCATTAGTGTACTCAAATACTCACCATAAAAATAGGGAAGGAGCCAGTAGACGACGGGAGCGACAACGTAATACTGTCCAGCGTGCGTATGACCGTGACAAAGAATAAAATTAATGTTTTATTTAATTAATTTAGTTACTGTACTTAATTTAGTTCAAGTGAATAAAGCGAAACTAAATTAAAAGAGAAAAAGATATCTGCTTACCAGAAATGACCAAATCGACCGATGCGAGGAGTTCCTTTTTGATCTCCCGAACTGCGGCCGGGTTGTGGGAGAGAAGAATGCGAGAAGCACCGACGGGGCAGCCGGCGAACGCGAGAGAAGCATTCAGAGAATGGTTTGGCACTCTTCAATGTTGATTGTATTCTCTCTCTATCTTTATGCTCCTCTAGCTATCTCGCTTTCCCTCTCTGTCTACATATCTCTCCTCCTCATTATCTTTCTTTCCCAATCTTTCTCTACATGCATATAACGTTGAGTCATTCCTCTCTATCTTCTTCGCTCAACTTCCTCCCCACTAACAATATGAGGATCTTCCGAAAAAAAAATGAAAGGATCGAACCCGCTCTTGCCGCCGGACACGTCATTGACGCCAGCGAGGCACAAGCCATGGAAGAGAGCGTGGCTGAATGAATCCTGGCCATATTGGTTACAGCAGGAATCAGCAAAAAAAGCAAGAAGTGAATGAATGCAAAAGCGAAGCGATCAAAGAGGTAGTGATGTCTCTGTCCCTTTGCCACCTGTTATCGAGCACCCTGATGCTTTTTTCACGATAGAGAGCGAGCCATTCTCGCACGTCGCCATAGTAGTAGTCGTGGTTGCCAGTCACGAAGAAGGTTTTGAATCTGATCGAAAGGAGGATAAATGGGGTAAGAGGGATAGAGAAAGAGAGATAGAGAAGGAGAGAGAGAGAGATAGAGAGAGATAAAGAAGAGGAAGGAAAAGAGAGAGCGAGTGGGAACGAGAACGGAGAGGAAAGAGGGAGGATGAAGAGAAAGAGAGAAAGAGACCTGTGAGAGACGGCCCACAGCGGTTCGAGATCGAGGAGCCATTCTTTAATCGAGGAGCCATTCTCTATTGACAAGCCACGGATTGGCAAGTTGACATGTCTGGAAAGGGCGCCAAATTCAAACGAGAAATTGTGTGGTTACATTTATTCGTTTTATTTATTTGTTTGCCGCTATATAACTGCAAAATAATATAAAAAAGATTAGAAGGATGAGTTTTGAGAGAAAGTCTCGAACCGAACAACAATCTTGTCAGACGAGTAGTACATGAGCAGAGAGACGATGGCTGTCGCAATCAGCGAGCACTTCACTTGCCATTTTCTAAAGAGAAAAGAAAGAAGGGATTCTTTTCTTTTTCTCTTTACATCTTTGAACTCAATTAAAATACTGAATAGATAATTAGCCAACTTGTTGAACGCAACATTGTGAAGGATCGACGACTTGCAGTTCGTCAGCCAATACAGTAGTCTCGTTGATGTATCCCACTGCTGAAATGCAAAATTTGAAATATTACATTTAAATTAAACTTAGAAACTATGGTTATTAGAAAAAGCAAAAGAGAAGACTCAGAAAAAGGCACCTCTAAGAGAAGCACCACACAGCTCATGATATAGAAACCTGCCAACATTCCAAAAAGATTCGTCCAGAAACCCGCAATGATATTTGCGACTGTAAAGCTTATTCATTGAATGAATCAAGAGTATAATTTGAACTCCTCTCGTCAAAGAAAAGAAGCGCGAAATCGAAATAACTTTTTTTTACGGCCATTGTTAACCTTCAAATAGGCACAGTTGCACAAAGCCTGGAGCGTAGTATAAAAGGCAGCTGATGTGCGAGAAAACAATCATGAGCCAGATTAGCTGTTCACATGTTTTCTGTAATCAAAGAGATTAAATGCTGATAATTTATTCACTCCACCTGACTGAGTGTTGTTACAGGCAATTTGAAGCGTGTGAATAAATAGATAACTGAACACGTTGGACATCCCAGCAATTAAATAGTATGCATGCCCATTTCTTTTGATCCCCTTAAGGGAATTCTGACCTTGAATCGTTCGTCGACGATCTTCTCGTCCTCAAAGTAGGCTATGAGTTGTGAGTAGACAAAGATGTTCGCGAGGCCGTTCATCAACTGGACACGCATGATGGCCACCTTCCGAGCGCGATTCCCTCTGACGTGCTCGACTCCACTCGCCAACTGTTTACGAGAGAAATTGATTTCTTTTCTCTCCTCCAATCTTAATTACTCAGGTAGCAAAACGCTATTTTTTCTTCTGACATGAGGCTTGAGAAAAGCCGTTCTTTTTTAGGGCGATTTTCTACGAGGAAACATTTTTGCTAGTCTTTAAAATTTCCACCAATGTTACTCTCCACTTGGAAGAGGACGCTTCGACGAAAGAATAAAGAACGTTCGTACACTTACGTATGACTTTGTGACAACGTCCAGCAAGCTGTAGGAGATGAGAATGGCAATGACCAGCAGAACGCGAGTCGAATACATCATGTGCGAGTGTGATTATTTATTAATTAATCAAAATATTTTTTTATATTATTATCATGCAAAGCTGGTAGCCATGATGACAATTACAATATGAAAATCATGGAATAGATATCCGGCGGAGCGGCTCTCTTGCCAAGAGCAAACATCATTGAGTCCGATAGTAATAATATTAACAACATTAAAATAAATAATATACGCGTATATTCTACGCGTTTCAAACAGTGTGGATACTATTTCTTAGAATATAATAATAAAATAGAAATCAAAATTAGTTACATAAGTGAGCAGGTGAGGAAGACTTCGAGGCAAAAGTAAAAGATGAGGAAGTAATCGACGCAAATGCGACTCTTCTCCATAGCATGTTGGTGATCGGTTCATAGAGCACTTTTTTGTTTTTTTCTTTTTCTTTTCTCTTTCTCTCTCAGTATACTTCGAATAACTCTCCCTCAATCTCTAACCATTTCTTCCTCTCTCTTTCTCTCTGTGTCAGCGCTTGGTTCAATCTAGAAACTTTCTCTACTCTGTTCAAAAATACGTAGCCTGTATGTAGCAACAGTAAAAATAACTTGTCCGAACCCTAACTATGTATGTGGCTTCTTATGGATGTAACCTTCTCTCTCTCTCTTATGAATAGATAGGGATTTTCGAAATAAAGCCACAGGAAGATCCAAACAGTTTAAGGGGAGGGCAACGAACAAAGATTGCAGGCCAACAGGGAGGACACACCAACTGTTTGCCTTTGTCAAAGCACAAACAATGCAACCAGTCAAGGGATACTACAGAATTGATTATGCCAATCAATATAGCCACTTTAACGGGTTTGCCAAGGTTTGAGGAAATGAAGTGAAGTAGATCACAGCATTTCCTCAAACTTTGGAAATGTAGTGATCTACGCCACTTCATTTCCTCAAACAGTACATTTTTATATAGTGTAAAATGTTGTATATTTGTATGCATTGCTGCGCAATGCCCGTTCACTCGCTTGAAGCGCTTTCTAAATGTCCAAATCTGCTCTCTTCCTTCTTGTCATTTCACTGGTGTAGACATACGAAAGGCATATTGCTCGCAACTCTTCATGTCGAAAGCGTGTGATAATCATATGGGCATTTTCGCCGAAGTGTTATCCATCTTTTTGTTATCCATCTTTCAGATCGCGGCTCCAGACGCAGCAAAAGAGGCATGTTTGTTGGCACAGTCAAGCCGTGAAGCTCAAAAAAGTCCAATAATAACTCAGGGCTCAAGACACATAGAGAAAGAGAGAGAGAGAGAAAGAGAGAGAGAGAGAGAGAGAAAGAGAGAGAGGGAGAGAGAGAGAGGTGTGAATGCCAGCTGGGCATACGGCGCAAACTGTTCACAGATCGGCTCGATGATACACGCATTCCCAGACTTCTCTACTCTATTGCCACAATTCAAGGTCTCCAACTCGCTTTTGTTTAGACTCATGGTACAATAAAGACCCATAGTCAAGTGAAAGTGTACGCGAGCAACTTCATTGTTAGTCTCGATATGCTTGCAATTGATAAATAAGCTATTTCCGATGGTTTTTACATAATAAAATAAAATAAAATATAGTATGCAAATATGACAGTTAAGTCTGGGAATGCGTGTATCATCGAGCCGATCTGTGAACAGTTTGCGCCGTATGCCCAGCAGGCATTCACACCTCTCTCTCTCTCCCTCTCTCTCTTTCTCTCTCTCTCTCTCTCTTTCTCTCTCTCTTTCTCTATGTGTCTTGAGCCCTGAGTTATTATTGGACTTTTTTGAGCTTCACGGCTTGACTGTGCCAACAAACATGCCTCTTTTGCTGCGTCTGGAGCCGCGATCTGAAAGATGGATAACAAAAAGATGGATAACACTTCGGCAAAAATGCCCATATGATTATCACACGCTTTCGACATGAAGAGTTGCGAGCAATATGCCTTTCGTATGTCTACACCAGTGAAATGACAAGAAGGAAGAGAGCAGATTTGGACATTTAGAAAGCGCTTCAAGCGAGTGAACGGGCATTGCGCAGCAATGCATACAAATATACAACATTTTACACTATATAAAAATGTACTGTTTGAGGAAATGAAGTGGCGTAGATCACTACATTTCCAAAGTTTGAGGAAATGCTGTGATCTACGTCACTTCATTTCCTCAAACCTTGGCAAACCCGTTAAAGTGGCTATATTGATTGGCATAATAAATTGTGTAGTATCCCTTGACTGATTGCATTGTTTGTGCTTTGACAAAGGCAAAGCGTTGGTGTGTCCTCCCTGTTGGCATGCAATCTTTGTTCGTTGCCCTCCCCTTAAACTGTTTGGATCTTCCTGTGGCTTTATTTCGAAAATCCCTATCTATTCATAAGAGAGAGAGAGAAGGTTACATCCATAAGAAGCCACATACATAGTTAGGGTTCGGACAAGTTATTTTTACTGTTGCTACATACAGGCTACGTATTTTTGAACAGAGTAGAGAAAGTTTCTAGATTGAACCAAGCGCTGACACAGAGAGAAAGAGAGAGGAAGAAATGGTTAGAGATTGAGGGAGAGTTATTCGAAGTATACGGAGAGAGAAAGAGAAAAGAAAAAGAAAAAAAGGAAAAAGTGCTCTATGAACCGATCACCAACATGCTATGGAGAAGAGTCGCATTTGCGTCGATTACTTCCTCATCTTTTACTTTTGCCTCGAAGTCTTCCTCACCTGCTCACTTATGTAACTAATTTTGATTTCTATTTTATTATTATATTCTAAGAAATAGTATCCACACTGTTTGAAACGCGTAGAATATACGCGTATATTATTTATTTTAATGTTGTTAATATTATTACTATCGGACTCAATGATGTTTGCTCTTGGCAAGAGAGCCGCTCCGCCGGATATCTATTCCATGATTTTCATATTGTAATTGTCATCATGGCTACCAGCTTTGAATGATAATAATATAAAAAATATATTGATTAATTAATTAATAATCAGACTCGCACATGATGTATTCGACTCGCGTTCTGCTGGTCATTGCCATTCTCATCTCCTACAGCTTGCTGGACGTTGTCACAAAGTCATACGTAAGTGTACGAACGTTCTTTATTCTTTCGTCGAAGCGTCCTCTTCCAAGTGGAGAGTAACATTGGTGGAAATTTTAAAGACTAGCAAAAATGTCTCCTCGTAGAAAATCGCCCTAAAAAAGAACGGCTTTTCTCAAGCCTCTTGTCAGAAGAAAAAATAACGTTTTGCTACCTGAGTAATTAAGATTGGAGGAGAGAAAAGAAATCAATTTCTCTCGTAAACAGTTGGCGAGTGGAGTCGAGCACGTCAGAGGGAATCGCGCTCGGAAGGTGGCCATCATGCGTGTCCAGTTGATGAACGGCCTCGCGAACATCTTTGTCTACTCACAACTCATAGCCTACTTTGAGGACGACAAGATCGTCGACGAACGATTCAAGGTCAGAATTCCCTTAAGGGGATCAAAAGAAATAGGCATGCATACTATTTAATTGCTGGGATGTCCAACGTGTTCAGTTATCTATTTATTCACACGCTTCAAATTGCCTGTAACAACACTCAGTCAGGTGGAGTGAATAAATTATCAGCATTTAATCTCTTTGATTACAGAAAACATGTGAACAGCTAATCTGGCTCATGATCGTTTTCTCGCACATCAGCTGCCTTTTATACTACGCTCCAGGCTTTGTGCAACTGTGCCTACACGGTCATTTATGCAGGCTTAAAAACGATCCTCAGCGCCAGTGCTAAAATAGTCAGGTCGCGACGCGACCGCAACGCGTCAGCTGTGTCCGCGCGTGGTTAGATAAAATGCGCGTTTTCCCGCTCGTTCTAGAATTTCTGCTAATCTATTTAGTCATGCCTTGTTATTCTTTCGTCTCTTACACGTAGGATGTGTTAATCACAGTTAATTATCTTTTATTTAGGTGATGAGTTACTATGAAGGCAGGCGCGGAGGACGCGGGCCGCGCCGGACTCCCCCGTACGTCCGCCAGCGAATCGAAGATGGAATAAAGAAAGGAGTGGAGGAAGCCCTTCAAAGGTTAGGATGTTTTTCTTCCCATATGGATCAACACTATTTAACTTTTGATTTCTTCAGGGCCGAAGAGGAGAAGAAAATAAGGAAGGAAGAGAGACGGCGGATGAAAGAAAAGCTGAAGAGGAAGCTGAAGAAGGCGGCGGGAGGAGAGGAAGGGAAGACGAAGAGGAAGGAGGAAAGAAAGAAGAAGAAGGAAGAGGAAATCGAGAAGGAGAAGAAGAAGCAGCAAGAGGAGGAAGAGAGAGAGAGAGAGAGAAGCAGAAGAAGGAGGAGGAGGAGAAGGAACGGGAGCAGCGAGAGAAAAAGGAGCAGGAGGAGCAGAGAGAGCGAGAGAAGCAGAAGACGGAGCGTGCCAAGAAGGAGGAGGAGAACAAGGAAAAGAAGATTCGCAGGTTTCTTTCTCTTTATTATGGTTTTGGTACTCTTCGACTATCACTACCCCAGAGGGGCCCCAAAAATGTTGACTAAGGGTGATTTGTTTGACGCGGGGATCACGAATATAACACTAATTTTTAATTATAACCTCATTAAAAAACAATTATGGATTTAATTTTGACTAAGATCGCGTTGTTATTCTCGATAAGGGTGTTGCAATGAAGGGCTGGGAAGAAGTGTCATTGATCCCAGTTCAGGTGTCTATTCTTCTCGTAGAGATCGTTAAGGGTTATGTCTAGGAGTTGATCCTTTCCTTGGGCAAAGGGAGAACACGTTCGACTCACCATTTTAGCAAACACCACTTACTAATGCAACTTTTATGAATGACGTTATAATTTAAAATGGATGTTATATTCGTGTTCCCGTGTGAAACAAGTGGGCCATGTTTCAGCGAAAAATCAAATTTCAAAATTTTTCTGGTCTCTCTGGGGTAGTGGTAGTCGAAGAGTACCTTTTTTTTTTTTACAAAAATTCCCATAATCGCATAATCGCTTTTGTTTGCCTAGAAGGTCGTCGTCGTCCTCTTCATCATCTTCTTTGTCGTCGTCTTCTTCTTCGTCTTCTTCGTCGTCGTCTTCTTCTTCGTCTTCATCGACGGAGAACGAAGAGTTAGTCGGTGGAATGTATTAATTGAAACACGACTTTGGCCTTATTCTTTGCAGGAAGCCACCATCGAAGAAGAAGCCGGATCTGGTGCCGCCACGCAAGACTCTCACGCCCGTCGAGAACCACCAAACGCCTCCGCCGTTAGTAACCATTTTATGTAAAGTGTAACAATAAACTATAAGCGTGATCTTGCAGCCGCCCTGTCCTCCAATCGTCTGTCTAGTCCCGCTCCCTTCTTGTCCAGGTTGGTTATGACTTACTGAGGAACATTTTGATGACAATTAATCAGTTTTTAGCCAACCCAACCCTAGTTGCAGGCCCCCAACTCGCTCTGCTCAATCTCTCCGTCTTATTCCCTTCACTTCTTCCGCCTCGCCATCTCTCTGGTGTCGTCTTTTGAGGTTACTGTGAAGCATATTCTGGAATCTTTCCTGAAGGTAATCGGGGAGGTACTCCGGGAGGTACTCCTGGAGGTGCTCGGGGAGGTACTCCTGGAGGTACTCGGGGAGGTACTCCTGGAGGTGCTCGGGGAGGTACTCCTGGAGGTGCTCGGGGAGGTACTCCGGGAGGTACTCCTGGAGGTACTCGGGGAGGTACTCCTGGAGGTGCTCGGGGAGGTACTCCTGGAGGTGCTCGGGGAGCTCCAGGAGTATCCCCGTCTTCTTTTGTTCTTCCTATCTCCATTCCTTCGTACCCTGAAATTGCTGATTTCAGTGAAGTCGTGTCTGGCCGCCGCTGCCGTCTCTTTCCATCGGCACCTCCCCCTCTCTCTCTCATCTCCGATCTCTACCACTTCCTCTGCAATATGGATGAGTCAGCTATTTTTCAAAGAGAATGAAAGAGATAATGAGAGGTTCAGATATGTATTTGAAGATGATGACTTGCAGATCCCGGTGACCACGCAGACTCCGTCTCCCCCCCCCCCCCCCAATTCGACAAGCCCCTTCCCCCTTTTGTTGTTGTTGTTGATGTAGAACGCGTAGTTTGTTGTTTTTGTTCGCGAGAATTGTTGCTGTTTTAAGAAAAAAAATTGTTTCTACGTACTTTCACTTGCAGTGCAATGAACGGAAGTGTAGATGATGATGAGATGCCAATTTTACGGCCAGAGGTGGATAATTCCGTTGAAGTAGAAGTAGCTGGGCCTAGACCTGCCAGCCCCTCTGCCCACCTTAGAATGCCGCCCCCCGTCGTCAATCTGACCCCGTCGTCATTCGCACCCAGAGGGAAGAAGAAATCTAGCATGGAATCTCCCCAGATGACAGGGTTGAGCACGAACACAACTCCCCAGATGACAGGGTCGAGCATGAACACAACTCCCCGCAAAGGGTCAAGCACTCAAACAACTCCCCGCAATGGGTTGAGCACGCAGACGACTCCCCAGTTCAAAGGGTTGAGCATGCGAAGCCCAAAGGACTCTGCCAAGACAGCTGCAGAGAGGATAGCAGAACGGCTCCAACTATCTGGAAAGGAGGCCGCCGATCGTAGAGCAGATAGGATCAGCGAGTTGGAGGCTGAGCTGAAATCCGCCACTGATGAATTGTCGTCCACGAGAATCCGCCTGTTCACTCTCGAGAAGGCCACCAGGAGGAATGCTGAATCTGAAATGGAGCTCACCCGGCTTAAAGTTCTCTTGGCTGAAAAGGAAGATGAAATAGCGTGTCTGAATTTGAAAAATGAGGAACTTGAACAACGGGTGAATTGGCAAGAGAATGAAAGCGGGGACTTGAAAGTGGCCAAGAGAGTCTTAGAACTGCAGTTAAAAGAGGCCGAGACAAACTGCGCCGATTTAGAACAAAAGTTGAGTGAGGTGAAGACAAGCTGCACCGAGTTAGAACAACAGTTGAGAGAAGCTCAAACAAAATGCACCGATTTGGAAGAAATAGCTGAGAGAGACTGGTTGCAGTTGAGTGAGGTCAAGGCAAGATGCATCGATTTAGAACTGCGTGTCCGTGCTCGCACTCCTTCACAGTACAGATTACACAAGCAGAGTGACAACATCAGAAACCTCCGAAATGAGAAGCGCAGAGCAAATAGAAAGATCAAAAATTTGCAAGAACAACTCGCTACGATCATGAACAGAGACAAGAGGGAGAAGGCGATAGCGAATTTCTCGCAGGTTCAGCCAGTTCAGCAGCGGAGACGTCTGGTCGCTCTTCATGGCACGATGAGCCGGTACGCCGGAATCGAGGCTTCCAAGGATCGAGAGAAACAACGGGCTGAAATAACTGAAATTATCCGGTTGTACATTCGGCGACACAACATTACGCTAGACTCCGGTATTCAGAAGCTCACGCCTGGGTTGGATCTCCTTCTCTGTACTCGTGCGCGAATCAACTTGAGTCAGCACCTAACATGCAAATCATTCCTAGCCGGCGTCAACTCTGACATTTTCTCGCCAACATATCTAGTACGCAGACTAAGAGTGGAGTATGCCAGCCGATTCCGCTACAAGTTCTCTACAGTTTCAATCCAAAAAGATGGAGAGTCCCGCTCTATTCCTGTCATTAAAATGGAAAATATCAAGGAGGCACTCACATGCAGAGTTCATGATCTTTTGGAAAGTGAACAACTCATCCTTGATGGGAAATTTGCTAATCGAATCTGGCTATGCGTGACTGGTGATAAGGGTGGAGACAAGACCAAAGTTTCAATATCGATCGGAAACATTGAGAAAGTGAACTCTGTTCAAAACAGCATGATCGTGGCAATGTACAAGGAAACCGACTCTGGCACCATGCTGCGTGCATTCATCCAGAACGTCGTCGACCAGATCAACAAACTGTACTTCCTGAACGTAACCATCAATGATGAGTCCCAGAAGATTATGCTCAAATGGTTCTTGGCCGGGGACTATATGTTTATCTATGCATATCTTGGAATGAAGGTACCCAGGTCATGTAACAACTGCCCGCTTTGCACCCGTAGTCGTGACTGCAAACTGAGTGAGGATGAGCCGTTGTACCCGCTACGAACATTGGAGGATTTTGAAAAGTGGTCAGAGAATGGTGAGTGTGGTGTGACCAAAGGAGAGAAGCCACTGTTCACAGTCATTCCCATCAGCAACATCCTCCTTCCCCAAATGCACACTGTGTCAGGTGTAGCCATTGCCACGGCCATCAACCCTCTCCAGCTTGCAGCGCTTAACACCGATTTGAAGAATGTGGGAGTGACCATGAAGACACTTGGTCCAGACAATGATGATGAGAGCGAGGAAAACGGTGGGAAGGTCGCCTCTAATCTCGAATGCCAGAAAGAGCTTAAAGCTGTACGGCTCAGAATATCAACGAACAAGGCAGAGATGAGAGAAACAGAGAGAGAGAAGAAGGACGGCCCAATTATAATTGAGTGCCTAAATGCAGTCCAAGAACAGCGGGTGCGTGCACCAAGAAGAAGCCAACTCGTTCAGTGCAAGGCCCCCGTCTGCCTCAGTCAACACAAAGCCAGCTCAGGGTTCAGCGAGACGGTCGGCTTTCAGAGAGGATTTGCCTGCGCAATCTGCCAGAAATACCACCACTTTGTCTGTGAAGGCATTTTCACAATGCAGCAAATTGAAAAGGTCGACTCACAAGATGGTGATATTTGTTCGACATGTGCAACAGGAAGGGCAATAACAATCAACGAGAGAATCAAGGAGGTGAAGGAGTGCATTGAGCAAAGTAAGAAGGAAGAAGTTCAGCTGAATGACCAGAGAGAGTCCCTAGAAAAGAAAAAGAAGGAGCTAGAAAAGATCAGTGAGACGAGAACAGGGGAAGCGCAACTCGCACTCGATGCTCGTCTGCGAAGCATTGGTGCTGACCGGCAAGCCTTTGGGCAGTGCCTTGTAGGCAATCATGTGCAGCGTTGCTTGGAGCAGCCCGAGGCTCTGTGGTCCCTCTACCCGGACGAAGAACACCTCTCTGAGAAGATACAGATCATGAAAGAGCTGAAATGCATCAGCAAGCTGTCCACTCCACACGATTTGGATGGAAGTGAGAAGCAACAACTTTTTGAGCACATAAACAAATTCGAACAGCTTGCTGCCAAAGCACTTCCTGAACAAAACAGAACGCCAAAAATCCATGGCCTCATCTCTCATGTTCCCGAGATGGTGGAGAGGTATGGCTGCTGGGCCTTTTTCTCAGATCAGCCAATCGAGGCCCTTCACCAAGAAGAAAAGAGAAGGGCAAAGCAGTATGCCCCCATTCGCAATGAGGAGTTGAGATGGAGGGCTGAGCTGACGGACTTTGCCGTGATGAATGCACTACATGATATGAACCGCTGGCAGTGAGAGGACGGAATGAGAGGGAGGGAATTAGAGGAAAGCAATTAGAGGAAGGGAGGAAGGCAATTAGAGGAAGGCAATTAGAGGAGGGCAATCAGCGAAGAAGCAAGGATTTAAGAAAAGAACACGACTACTATGCATTAATAGTATAGCTACTTATAATATTCTGTTCGCCATATTCTATGTTACTAACTTTGTGAATAAACTAATATCCCTTGAACACCTAATTTATTTGGTTCCTGAAATAAAAGAGGAAACTTGCTGTCTGAAATAAAAGAGGAAAAAAAAATAGTTAAAGAAAAAATAATAAAAAAAATATGTAAGTAAACGAGTAAGTAAAAGATAAGTAAGAGGACAATAATTTAAAAAAAGAAAACCAGTAGCAGAAGAACAGCAAGGGTTGATGAAGATAGAATCCCGTGAACGCGGCGATCCAGAGAACGATGCCAAAACACTCGACCGCCCAGCACCTTTAAATATTCCACAAGCCACAACCCGTATGAAAAAGAAGGCAAAAAGAATGAAACAAAAAAAATTAACTAAAAAAGTAAAAAGCAAAGCAATGGAGACTGATCTAATCGGAATGCGGATTTCTTCTCGCACTCGAGGTAGATGGGGAGGATGGCTTGGTGGACAAGCGCGGCCGGAATCGCAAACGACTCGGAAAAGCAGGAAAACTGCAATGACAAGGAATACAAGCAAATTAACGCAGAAAAATCAATGCCAAATCAATTTTACCTTCAGCATAAGTGTTGGAAAAACAATGTTTGAATTGCTAAGTGGCCCTTTACTACCGTAGTTAACCAAAAATTGGCAACCAGCCAACTCGTGCTCCCCGCGCTTTTTAATTTAAAACATATTTCATATATATCTGACCACGCGCGGACACGGCTGAGTATCGAGAGACTGACAGCCTTAGAGGATCGCTTTTGGAGGGCCGTGCCTATTTGAAGGTTAACAATGGCCGTTAAAAAAAGTTATTTCGATTTCGCGCTTCTTTTCTTTGACGAGAGGAGTTCAAATTATACTCTTGATTCATTCAATGAATAAGCTTTACAGTCGCAAATATCATTGCGGGTTTCTGGACGAATCTTTTTGGAATGTTGGCAGGTTTCTATATCATGAGCTGTGTGGTGCTTCTCTTAGAGGTGCCTTTTTCTGAGTCTTCTCTTTTGCTTTTTCTAATAACCATAGTTTCTAAGTTTAATTTAAATGTAATATTTCAAATTTTGCATTTCAGCAGTGGGATACATCAACGAGACTACTGTATTGGCTGACGAACTGCAAGCCGTCGATCCTTCACAATGTTGCGTTCAACAAGTTGGCTAATTATCTATTCAGTATTTTAATTGAGTTCAAAGATGTAAAGAGAAAAAAAGAAAAGAATCCCTTCTTTCTTTTCTCTTTAGAAAATGGCAAGTGAAGTGCTCGCTGATTGCGACAGCCATCGTCTCTCTGCTCATGTACTACTCGTCTGACAAGATTGTTGTTCGGTTCGAGACTTTCTCTCAAAACTCATCCTTCTAATCTTTTTTATATTATTTTGCAGTTATATAGCGGCAAACAAATAAATAAAACGAATAAATGTAACCACACAATTTCTCGTTTGAATTTGGCGCCCTTTCCAGACATGTCAACTTTCCAATCCGTGGCTTGTCAATAGAGAATGGCTCCTCGATTAAATTCGCTGCCGTTGCCGATGTACACGTGGGAGCCAGCGTCTATAAGAGCCAGGCAAGTAATCCGTGGATAGTGAGGGAGAGATGGAGAGATAGAGAGAGAGAGAGAATAGAGGGAATAGAGAGAGAACCTTTGCGGAGAATGATTGAATAGAGAAGGAGAGGGAATAGAGAGAGAAAGAGAATGGAGAGAGAGAGAGGAAGAAGAGAGAGAGGAGACAAAGAGAGAGAGGAACGGAGAGAGAGGAAGAAAAGAGAGAGAGGAGACAGAGAGAGAGAGGAGACAGAGAGAGAGAGGAGACAGAGAGAGAGAGAGAAGACAGAGAGAGAGAGGAACGGAGAGAGAGAGGAAGAAAAGAGAGAGAGAGAAGAGAGAGATAGAGAGAATAGAGAGAGGGTACGAGAACCCATTGCAGGTGGCCAAGCTGACGGATGTCCTGCTCGACCAGACCGTGGATGCTGTCCTCATCGTGGGCGACATGGTTGACGGGACACGAGCGCAGCTCGCTCATCGTCTCGAACCGCTGTGGGCCGTCTCTCACAGGTCTCTTTCTCTCTTTCTCTTCTTCCTCCCTCTTTCCTCTCCGTTCTCGTTCCCACTCGCTCTCTCTTTTCCTTCCTCTTCTTTATCTCTCTCTATCTCTCTCTCTCCTTCTCTCTCTCTCTTTCTCTATCCCTCTTACTCTCTTGATAAACAATGACCGTGCAGGAGAAGGACGTGACTGTCGTGGATATTTGGAGGGTTTGTATATTTATGTAGTTCATGTGATCGCATCGTCTTTTCTTCGTGTTTACAATTCCACGGCCATGTTGAACCCGATGAATTTAAGAGTCTGGAAGCGATGTACGAGAAGGGAATGACGCGTGCGATTGGCGTGTCCAACTGGAGCGCCGAGCAGATTGAGCGCGTCCTCAAAGTTGCACGCCTTCCCATCCATAACCTTCAGGTAAAAGTTATTCATTGGAATATATTCTAATCCTACAGGGCATACTATGGATTCTGCAATTTATCGCCTTTTTTTCTTTTCTAAAAATTTATTGCCAAAAAATTAGTTCAGAAACCCATAACTTCTAATGAATTTTTTTGTCGAAATTTGCAAAGTACTCTTTGGATTTTGTCTTAGAAACTTTGCTTGCTTTCTATCTCAATATCTCTTATATCGTTGCGTATTTACTTTTTCATCTGTAGCGTTTCAGTTCTTTCCTTTCTTTTTCCATCAATCGTTGTGAATGTCGTCACTTCGAAATGATTTGTTGAATAATTAAATGAATAAATAAATAAATGATACAAATATGATTGAAGGTGGAGCTGTACTTGTACTGGCCGCAAGAGGAGCTCGTTGAAGTGTGCGCCAAGCACGGCATCACGATCACGTCGTACGGCGGGCTCGGCTCGCCCGGCCGCGTCGATTTCCCGCTCCCCTCCGGATGGGCGCCGGCGCCGAACCCTCTTGAAGATCCCGTCGTGAAGGAGCTGGCCGCCAAGTACAAGAAGACGCCAGCTCAAGTAGTAGCTACGCAAAGTTGCCTTTGTATTATTCGTATATGTACATTGAAATCTATATGAAAATTTGTATTTTTTCATTTGTCTACATTGAAATCCGTATGTAACTCTGTCAGATTCTTCTTCGTTTCTGCATTGACCGCGGCGTTGCCGTGATCCCGAAGAGCGTCAACGACGGCCGCCTCAAGCAGAACATTGACGTGTTCGACTTCAAGCTGTCGCCGAACGATCTCAAGACGCTGCTCGCGCGGCCACATCGACAGCGTCTCTTCCTTCAGGAATTGTATAGTTACTTCCATATACAAACCTGTCGTTGGGACGTAAACTTAGCGCGGTGGTAAAACAGCTGACTAGCGAATATGAGGACGCGGGTTCGAAACCCACTGGGCACTATGAGCCAATCGGACTCTCCTCGCCATTAATGATAAAGCTTCCGGCAAAACTGAGTACATCCTCTTCTTGCAGCATGATCGACCATCCCGAGGATGGCTTCGCTAGCGAACGCTGAAGGATACTGCGATATGGAAAAATTGACAAAAGCTTTCAGTAGAGCGTGGCCATTGAGATTTGGAGGAGTACAACACGGCTAGACTATTAAATGCTTTTACCTTATATATGTTCTCGTTAAAGTTTATCAGTATAGTTACACGTATTAAATGCTATAAAACGCTTGATAACAAAATTGCGAAAATATTGTTTAAAAGGAAACGGATGAGCCAAAATATGTTATTGACTGTGACTTACTTTTTGTCGTCAGTTTTCTTGTGAGCGATAACCAATGATAAGTGTAATCATTAACAATTTCGTTGGTCCTTCAGAAATTTTTTTATCGCAGCATGCTCTATCGCAGACAGACATAAAAAAGAATTGTGGGGGAGTAACTGATGGTGAGAGGTTCTAGTACAGACTGACGCCTTTTGAATGCTTTTTTTACGCTCACTTAATAAGCCATTATGGAGATTATATGTATATTGGCCCTTACGAACGAATTACAAGTTTCCTGAACTTGACGATTATTTATGAGCTATAAGCGCAATACCAATAAGCGCAGCGCCCAAAAGCGCAGCGGTCAGCCAGAAGCGTAAAATAAGGTAATTTTCGAGAGTATTACTCATTTTCACATACAATAACAATATACATTGTGACTGAAAAATATTTTCATCAACATTTACATATTTATTTGTTTCATCGGTCTAGTTAAAAAAATCTGCTGGTGACCTCTCAGACAAAATAAGTTTTCAATAATATATGGAACATTGCTCTCCCTGCATAACACATGAACTTTTCAAAAGAGAATTACAAAACAAGGATGTTCTCAGTCCACTCATAATGTTTAAATTATCAAATACAAAGTTAATTGTATGTATAGCATGATAAGAGTGAAAGGACGAGTGGGCGTGGCGAAGGATGGAGAAGGAAGAATGACTAAAGTTAAAATGAATGGATTTTCGAAGCGACTAGTCCAAGTATTTGAATGTGGAAAGAAAGCCATTTTTCAATTTCTTTTTTCCTGTTTTCTTTCCTCCGTGGAAATAAATAAATCAGTTCAAAATAGACAACGAAAAATTATGCCCCTCACAACTAGGATAGCACCAGGCCCTGTGACGCTGTGCACATGCCACTTGATTTTGATGAAAACTTACACATAATGCTTTCTTCTGACTCAGGATACAGTAATTTCCTCCATACCTATCGTAGCCAATTGCACGGGATACAGTACATATGTATGTCATTAGATTGCTTTTGACAGGAGTCCAAATATAGGCTCAGGAATACTGTAGGCGTTTTCTTTATTTTGAGACACAAGCTCCATGTCATGTTCAGGTGCCCAAGTCGCTGATGCAAACCACGAGCAGCGCGGTGAGCGTCGTGAAGAAGCCGGTCGACGCGTCCGCCCCCGACAAGGACGCCAAGTGACTCGGCGGCCTACCCGCCCCTCTCCTATCGTACCCCTCCAACCACTTACCGTACCCTGGCCCTCACTTTATATATAAGAAAGTCGTAGATAAAAGTATTTTGAGGCAAATTCACATGATTTTATTTGAATATCAATACGGAGAATCCGCAAAGAGGAGGGCAAAGAATCCGAAAGATGAAGGGAGATCGTTGATCGAATGCATCATTTAATGGATGAACGTTCGTAGTATGAAATACGTGGTATGAGGCCAAGTGTCTTCTTGCCAGTGTGGGTGACAGTCTGCACCCAAAATTATAATTCAGTTAAATGTCGGTGCGGGATTAAAGCGTAATTTGCAGCACAAATCCTGTCGATGCAACGTCATCCCCCGTCTTCCCCCGCCTCTCTCTCACCCTCCATCTCTCCCTCATCATCTCTCCCTCTGTGCTCACTTTCTCTTACTCTCCCCTTTCTTCTCTGACCTTTTCTCGTACTTTGCGTGTAGATAGATATTCCAAGAATAATAAGAGATGAAAAACAACAGGAAAGATTTGCATACAAGGTGCTAATTCACGTGTTTACATTGGCAAACTTGCCAAAAAGTGAGAAAGCATATTTAATCGGCTCATCTCGAGAAGACCAACGTAGACATCAACCATAGTTTCAGATTCTGCTGGCAATATGTATATACACATCGTAAACTGCTGGAGATCATCCGGATCAGATTTCATTGCACTTGAAAAAACTTGATGGGAGGAAATGAGCAACAGGATTGCGGTGGATAAGTCCTATGTGCATATATCAATGTCTGCAGCTAATTTTAAGGAAGAGACTGGAAATGCTAATCAAAAGCTACTGTACAGCCAACAAGATGTTGGCATTTGACCAACGCGTCTGCTTCCGATTTAATTTCACCTCGCAAATTCATGTTGAATTCGATTGGATGTGTTTTAATATTGGATAAGAGAGAGAGAGATATGTATGCGATTACATTTGCAGATGAAACGTTCACAATTGTCGATGATTGGTTGCAGAAACTAAATCATAGTACTATAATCTTCTTCATTACACCCACACCCACAGTTTCCTGTAGGGTGCTCTCAAAAGTAGTAATTGATATTTATAAACCTACACATGACATGTGGCCACCCGCTGCAGGAAAGATATTATTTCATAGTCAAGGTGTTCATGCTCATGTGAAAGATTACGTAGTATTCATCCGGTTTTGTTCTTGATCTCCAGAGTTCTTAAGCGGTTATTTTTCTCGCAAAACAAGCGATCTTCGCTCTCGACGCTCGGAGTTCAAGAAACTTGGTTTCTGTTTTCTTATCTCGAATGTTTTCAAGAGAGAAGCTCCACCTCTTCTTTTCACGTTGGCTTTCTACAGCCCGCAGAACGATACCTAACTCCTCAAATTTGCCTCCTAACCAACTGACAACTCGTAACATAGCTCCAAACTCTTAAAAAATATTTGTAGTCTTTAAAGAGAATACAGAAAATTATCAACTATGATCACTATATGATTCTGTCATTGAATAGGATCGCCTTCTTTTTAATGATCATTTGCCGCTTAAGTAATAATTTGTATTATTGAGGTTCATCCTATTTTATTTTGTTGAATATCTTTTTTTTTCTACTTAATAAGGAAATACTACGTTTATAATGTCTACGAGATAACACTAGTTTTTCTTTCGACGTGATTTTATTTTTCTTTCCAAAACCTTTGAAAATGCCAAATGAATTCCCGCATTCGGGTGAAAGAAGGCTGGCAAAGCTGTGCGATAAGCTCAATATGCCAACAGTATCATGCTGTCTACAACATCAGAAATAGTACGAAAAGCAGAGATATAGTAACAGAATGCGTAAACATGGACATACATTTTGAGATGAATTTGACGGTGCCCGCCGTCTCTATTGCTGCTGCAAACCAACATGGAACTGCAAATTCAAGGTTTACGACTGCAAATCTTCGTCCATGTAATATTTACTCCTCGAAAGATCTCGATACTCCTCGAACAAGATGCTGGACTCGACTTTAATATATATGTACATCGTTTAATTTCTAGAACTTGCATTGTTAATTTTTGTAAAGCAAGATGGATTCCCGCTTTGTATGTTAGTTGGGAAAGAAAGATATATGTATGTAGTATGTATATTTTCTACGCCAGCTAACAACAGTGCTATTCCAGAAGAAAGAACACCCGAGCAAAAATGAAGTGCAGAAGGAATTAGTGTGATCAAATTAATCATTTCCTCATTGTCAGGCTTTTAACGTTATCTTTAAAGCAGCAATTTGCCACTACATCTATGTACATATTCTTGTCCTGTTTGCTTTCATTCAGATTGTAATGCCGTAGTTTTCTTTTGTTTAATTAGACTACCATTTCATTGCAGATCTACAATGTTAGTTACAATACATATATGGAATGAAGCCTTAACTGAATCAGTGCGTTTTATTCGGGATATTCTTCCATATAATTTTTAAATTTCTCGAAATTTGTGGATATGTACATACATAAATGGCAGAATTGAGGAATCGACAATCGTCGACTTTTTTTATTTTCTTTATAGATTCGAAGGAAGATCGTTGAGACCGATGGATCTCTCTTTTGAAGGATTAGTAAGCATGATATGCGATTAATGTGAGAGTAGTATGAGGATTTAGGCAAAATACAACCGAGGGCGAACATTGCAAACGAACATCTCTGGGTGTTCGGCTTACTTGAGAGAAGCTTATGGTTAGTTGGATGAAATGGTGATGTTTGTCGTGCTCTCACATTCTCTCTCTCCTCCTCCCCCTTCTTCACTCGCTCACTCTCTCGCCTCTTTATTCTCTGTCGCCCTCTCTTTATCTCGGTCTTTCTCTCTTTCTGCCTTCGCTTCCTTAGCTACCGGCGCACTGATCATCTTCCGCGCCTTCGAGACGATCTCAATGTGAAACCGGAAGCATCGAATGCATCGCGCTTTTTATTGCTCTTCTTATCCAGGAGTCCTTATTTTCCAAAAAAAAAGATGTTTTCCCCGTAGACACTTAATCCGACCATCTTTTTCCATGTTCCAGCATTGCTGATCTTCTTATCAGCTGAAGGAAGCCAGGCCCAGTCTTCTGTCGAGCGCGGGTTACAAACCTAATATTTCAGTTAAATGACGGTGCAAGATTAAAGCCTAATTTGCAGCACAAATCCTGTTATTGCAACGTCACAACCTGCCTCTATCGCTTTCTGTCCACCTTCCCCCACCCCTTCCCGCTCTCTATCTCTCTGCTATCTCTCTCTCTCTTTCTCTCTCTCTTACTCTCCCATTTCCTCTCTGTTTTTCGGTCTCATATTTTGCGTGTATATAGAGATATTACGAAAATAATAAGACGTGAAAAATCAACTAATTAGATTCGCGGCGTGCATACGAGGTGCTAATGCACGTGCATACGTAGGCAAACCAGTCAAAAAGTGAGAAAGCATATTTAATCAGCTCATCATGGAGACGACAAGCGTGGCAGTGACCAAAGCATTTCTGATTCAATGTCTTTCGATATAGCGTGTATTTGCCATCACTGATTGCTTCAATGAAATCCTGATTAAAGTTATATATAATTTCTTGTAAGAAACACTTTTGCGAAGTGCCAGACATACATATTTACGAAGTTGCAGTCAGAGGCTAGGCCCGTTAGGCCAGCCGGCCCCAATTCCTCTGGCCGTGTCCCGGGTCGGGTACAAAAAGCAAGTCGGGCTATTTTTTATGAGTTGTTATAACATGTGCTCTTTGCCAAATGTTTTTCTTTCCTTTCGTCAAAAGAGTCTTAGTCTCCAACACCATAACATCAGTCAAAACATAAAGTCTTATGTAAAATCTTCCAAATCGTGTCCAAACGGGCCTACGGGGTTCCGAAATTCTAGAGCCCCAAAAACTATCGCCGCGCCGGTTTAGGCCCTTAACCACTTCTGGCTGTTGTATAAATACGACAAAAATTTGGTTATATGTACATACACACATTGCAGCAAAATTTTGATCTCGATGATCTCCAGCAGTTTGTTGTGTGTATGTCATGCATATGTAGATGGCTACATATTTGCACATTGAATCAGAAATGCTTAGGTCACTGCCACGCTTGTCGTCTCCATGATGAGCTGATTAAATATGCTTTCTCACTTTTTGACTGGTTTGCCTACGTATGCACGTGCATTAGCACCTCGTATGCACGCCGCGAATCTAATTAGTTGATTTTTCACGTCTTATTATTTTCGGAATATCTCTATATACACGCAAAATATGAGACCGAAAAACAGAGAGGAAATGGGAGAGTAAGAGAGAGAGAAAGAGAGAGAGAGAGATAGCAGAGAGATAGAGAGCGGGAAGGGGTGGGGGAAGGTGGACAGAAAGCGATAGAGGCAGGTTGTGACGTTGCAATAACAGGATTTGTGCTGCAAATTAGGCTTTAATCTTGCACCGTCATTTAACTGAAATATTAGGTTTGTAACCCGCGCTCGACAGAAGACTGGGCCTGGCTTCCTTCAGCTGATAAGAAGATCAGCAATGCTGGAACATGGAAAAAGATGGTCGGATTAAGTGTCTACGGGGAAAACATCTTTTTTTTGGAAAATAAGGACTCCTGCCGCCGTAGTAAAGTGTCTCTTTTTTGAGGTTAAACCTGAGGTTACTGACATGAGGTTAAGAAGGTTAACCTGAAGTTTAGCCTCATGTTGACCACATTTCGCTCCCTGCTTACCCTCTTAGCGGTCACTATTCTGCGCATAACACCGTTCCCTGTCCCTTCCACGCAAGCACACAACAGTTGTCGAGATGGCCCTCCTTCTCCTTCGTCGCCGAAGATCAGCTAACATGCAGTACCGTCGTCTTTACCCCTATGCCCATATCACAAACCCCGCGATCTTCCGGGAAAAATTTCGTTTCCGCAAACGGGAATTGGACGAGCTGGTTGACATCTGTGACGCTCATCTTGTGGTGGAGGACGGAACCGACTGGCCAATATCGAAGAGAAACCAAGTAATGCTTTCATGTTAATTCAGACTGTTACAGAGAGGGAGAGAGAGAGAGAGAGAGAGCGGGAAAGAGGTAGGGCGATAATAGCGGAAATTCGAGGTGGCCGCCTGCATCAGCTACCTGGCCACGAACTCTCATCAGACAATCATCGCGGATAGGTTCGGAACCAGCCAGAAGGTCATCTCAGACATCGTTTCCCGAGTGGTTGAAGCGTTGACGAGCGCAGCAGTCGTGAACCGCTTCATTCGGTTCCCAGTCCACGACGTCGCATGGAGGTCTCAAGTTGCCCGTGGATTCTCCCGGTATGCTGGTCTGCCAAACGTGGTTGGAGCGATTGACGGCTCGCTAATACCCATTGCAACCCCCTCATCTAACCCCGGTCAATATCGCTGCAGGAAGGGGTTTAGTGCGCTAAACATGCTAGCAATTGTGGACCACCGAGGAAGATTTCTCTACATCAACCCTCGGTATCCCGGCTCCTCCCACGATTCGTTCATTTACTCCCAGTCAACGGCCAAGAGCGCGATGGATTCCCTGGGAGCAATTCCTGGCTACGCCCTCGTGGGTGACAGCGGCTTCCAAAACGGCGAGAGGGTGATGACCCCATTCGCAAGAGGAGCAGTCACTGCTCAGCAAGCTCGCTTCAACCGCAAGCACGCCAAGACGCGAGTGATCGTGGAGCAGAGCTTCGGATGGCTGAAGAAGCGATTCACTATCCTTTCCACGCGATGTCGCCTTTCCCCTGAGCGGGCAGCAAAAGTTGTCCTCGCTTGTGCAGTTTTGCACAACTTCGGGATTGAACGTGGCTACAGTCGCTGCCAACTCGGCCCCCCACGACGTGGTCTTCGACTTCCCCAGCATTCCCGTAACCCCCGTGAGCTTCTCACCGCAGCGCTTTAGCTGGCCAGTTAACCTGTACATCTGTTAAGAATAAACATTTATCCTCTCATGTTCATTGCAGCCGTATTAACCGTATTAATTAAAGAAACTAAAATCTAGAAGCATAAAAAGACAAGATAACAAGAACAAGAATGCTCGATTAAGTTAAAAGGAAAAAAAGGATTACTGTAACTGTTTCTATTTTATAAGTTATTCTAGTTAAGCCTTTATGAGGCTTAACAACACTTTGTATTACGAAACACAACATACTAATAGAATTACCGTACTCTACAACTATCCGCTCAGAAATGACAAACATAGTTTTCAATCGAAATGCAACTGCAACAACTCACTGTAACAACTTTTCTTCATATATATGAGCTAAAGAAACTAAAAACTAAGAGTGAGAAAACTGGACATGGAATGAACAGTTTTCTAGAAAACAAACATGCTAAAAAGGTAAACTAAACAGCTAAGCTAAAAAGAAAACAATATGGAGTACTCTAACTATATTCCACAATAATCTATACTATGTAGTCTTCTATTAATATTCAACCATTTCTGTTACTAGAATGCTATATACTGTATTAATAGAATTACATTAGCTGTACTGCTAAAAGCTCTGAATATATTCTTCAAAGTACGATTCAATATTGAATCGATTGGGATGACGCAATACTTGGAGCAACGCTTGCTGCTCCGTGTTCTTCTCCGAATGCCGAGGTCATCGGCTTCAGGAACTGGAACTCCTTGGAATCGGCGGGCGGTGTTTGGATAAGACGCTCGTAACTGTCCTTAAAAAGTTATGTTTATAAATTGAAATAAAAAATTTGTAAAAAAAATACGTTTGTTATGATTAAAACAAATAAATATCTTGAAGGGACAATTGGTAGAGAGGGATACTGTATTAGCCAGCTTATTATAAGATAATACAGTAACCTGTTCATGAATGTTTGATCCCGCATCGTGAGGAAGTAGATGGCCGCTCTGACGGAGCATCTCCAGGCTTTTCTTCATCTCGCGTGCCAGACCAATCTGCTCCTCGAGAGCATCTTTAGCGCGATCTGCCACAATTTGAATCCTCCGAGATGCTTCCGCCTGTTCCTTGAACGCGTTCTGCTGAGCCTAAACAAGTAGGAAGTTAGTGGATAAAAACGTAAACAATTAGGGAGTCAATGTTCAAAATAATACCGTAAGACTTATGTAAGCAGGGAATAAGTACCTTGTACATCTCAGCCATTTCCGTCAGAACTCTCTTCTCCGATACGGTTCCCATTTTCTTCATCTTCTTTCCCTTCTTGACACGGTTCGACTCCTCTTCACTCTCGTCCTCGACTGAGGACGTCTCACCAGAACTGTCGCTTTGAATCTAAACAAGTCTTGAATCAAGAAAAGGAAAAATAAACAAAATGATCATAGCGTGAATGTGATAAATTGGAATAAAATATGTTTCCAAGATACAGTGCTAACCATAACCATTCTTCTTTTCTTATTGCGATTGCCATCTTCCGAGATTGCTTCCCTCTTCCGATTGTTGTATCGCGTCTTAGTGGTCCCGCTATCACCGAGAAATTCGGGCTGTAAAGAAATAGTAAAATAGTAAAAAGGAAGTTTTTTTTTATAAATTAGTTCCTGAATATTATTGACTATAAAATTAGGCAATTACTATTTTAACCTTTTTATCATAATAAATTTGAATTGCTAATAAAATATGCAATGTTTGCATATTGTGAACACTTAAGCATTCTAACCTCGAATTGCATGTCGCTTGTCCCATCGTTCTTGTGATTGCCATCTCCCGAGAACGAGCTCCCGAGAACTTCGCCCTGCAAAGAACGAGTCGAGAATTACATAGAAACTAAATACTCATGTCAGCTAATTACTTCCATGAATTGCACATTCATCTTTTTTTTATTTAGTTTAGTTAAATAAGAATAATGATTCAACACGTCATATTTACATCGTGATCTTCTCATATTCAAACCATAAATATTATGAAAGGAGCATTTAGTCTAACCGTTCCTGTTTTGAGCGATTTGGGACCAACTCCTCCGAAGCTTGGCGTGCACGCGTTCATCCTGCAGAGCAGATAGTCGGTCACTCCCATCTGCTCGGTCAGCGGAACTCGCAGCTTCTCTGCTTCCACGTCCACTCCACCTCCTGTCTGTCGCAGATAACTGCAAAAACACACAAAGGATAACAGAATCAATGCGACCAAAAAGATTATCAACCTATTCCACCGTGCTACATTCTTCTTCAGCGAAGATTTCTTGTATTTGAGATGATCCTTCATCGACTGCAGGGAACGAACGGTTCGAAATTTCACGATGAATTCCCTTTCAATCTCCTCCCATATTGCATTCCTCCGTCGATTCACTGCCGGTTCACGATCCGCATTTCCCTCGAAGAGGGCAGTGCGGTTATCGTATGCCCGTTGGATGATGAACTCTGACATCTCACCGCTGAATTGCTCTCCTCGCTTCTTCGTACGATCCATACCGCAAACAGGAAGAGAGTGGAGAGAAACTACAGTATCAAGCCTTTCAAATATACTTTACAGAACCCCCACACTAAATCAAAAGTATACTGTATAGCTGTACAGAATCCACAAACACTTGTTAGCCTAGCTCAAATCAGACGACTGAAATGGTTATCCACAACCATTTCTACTTGTTCATTACTGAGCTTCTAGTATGCTCTAGTAAAAGAAAACAACCCTGACAAAACCAAAAACAAGGTGAACCAACACATATTGTTAGGCCAGCAATGTCCCTCCTCACAAGTATGCAAACCAAAGAACTGGGAGACTATCAGAAATATTTAAGGAAAATAAGGCGTGCCAAAGAAATGTTAAGACTTCTTGCGAGAATTCTGAATGGATTGACCTGAAAATGGGGAAAGAAATAAGAAAAATTCAAAAGCAGTGAGTACTGCTGTTTTATGAACAAAATACGAGACATTAAAAAAGAAATCATCGCAATTTCTCCAATCGCCAGGACAAATATCATAGGAAAAGCCAGATAGCAGACGCTTTGGTCAGTTATTTCCTATTCTTAACACGAATGGTCATTATTCCCGTGGATACCTGACGAGGAAGCGGAATTGACAGCAAAAAGTTTTCCAAGTCCCTGAGAAACATCGCAGGAATGCGGTCACGGTTGGTCTCTAACAATATTTGGATAAACTAAGAAGTAAAGAGCATTGCTACAAATGCTTACTTCCAATAATGAACTAAAAGAAACTTGCTCATACGACTGGTACAAAGAACAAAATAATGCGGGCTTATTCATCACGTTTTGCGCATTTTTTTCCGAACCTCGATGAAGTTCAGGCAACCGTCGTTCGGCACGAAGGCGGTGATCTTCTTGCCGTTCTTGATCAGCTGGATACGGACGCACTTGCGGATGACAGAGTTGGGCTGCTTAGCCTCGACTCCGCTGAAAGAAGAAAAAAAATCAGCTATATTCCCTTCGAATTTCGTTGAAAATGCGATATAATTTTTATATAACATTCTTAAAGCGATTGAATTACCCAGACATTCCTGGAGTATTAGAATAACATCGGAAAAGTGCAAAAAGAACCGAATTAAAAGTAAAAAAAATGGAAAAAAATAATGCAGACAATCACGTACACCTTCTCGAGGACGATTACCTTTGCGTGCGAGGCGCCTCCGAAGGGGTTGATCTTCTAGGGCGTGCCCAGATGCACCTTCTTATAACCCTAGTCGTTCGATCGCTGCTCCTCTCAGTGGATCTTCAGCTAGCGCGCAGTGCGGGTTCCCATCCGATTGCACGGCGCTCAAGCCTGTGAAATGCTCACAGATTGGTCATCCATGCTCCTACGACAAAACAAAACAAGCAGCATATCAATTATAATGAACTAACACATCATCAAAACAATAATACATTGTAAGTAGCTGGTTTCCCTTGCAAGGAAAAAATAGTACAGCATTTTTTCGAAGATTCTCGACTTTCAACTTTTAGCTAACAGGCCGGATTTTGACGCCTCTCGGATCTCGGATATGATTTCCTGGCTGGCAACATGAGGTTAGGAAGAGACAATGAGAGAGCATGCATTTTGAAGAGAAGATGAGGCTAGAAATCTTGACTCAATGCGGCCCGCGTCAAGATTCCTAGCCTCATGTTTAGCAGAATCTCTTCAAAATGCATGCTCTCTCACTCTGTCTCTTTTTCGCCTCATGTTACTGCCTGTTCCTTGCCACAAAATAACATCAGGCTAACTGTGCGGGAACAAGCATAGAAAAGAATAGTTGCTGTAAATGAGAGAGAATCAGAGAGATTACCCTCATGTTAGTAACATCAGGTTTAGCCTCAAAAAAGAGACACTTTACTACGGCGGCTGGATAAGAAGAGCAATAAAAAGCGCGATGCATTCGATGCTTCCGGTTTCACATTGAGATCGTCTCGAAGGCGCGGAAGATGATCAGTGCGCCGGTAGCTAAGGAAGCGAAGGCAGAAAGAGAGAAAGACCGAGATAAAGAGAGGGCGACAGAGAATAAAGAGGCGAGAGAGTGAGCGAGTGAAGAAGGGGGAGGAGGAGAGAGAGAATGTGAGAGCACGACAAACATCACCATTTCATCCAACTAACCATAAGCTTCTCTCAAGTAAGCCGAACACCCAGAGATGTTCGTTGCAATGTTCGCCCTCGGTTGTATTTTGCCTAAATCCTCATACTACTCAAACATTAATCGCATATCATGCTTACTAATCCTTCAAAAGAGAGATCCATCGGTCTCAACGATCTTCCTTCGAATCTATAAAGAAAATAAAAAAGTCGACGATTGTCGATTCCTCAATTCTGCCATTTATGTATGTACATATCCACAAATTTCGAGAAATTTAAAAATTATATGGAAGAATATCCCGAATAAAACGCACTGATTCAGTTAAGGCTTCATTCCATATATGTATTGTAACTAACATTGTAGATCTGCAATGAAATGGTAGTCTAATTAAACAAAAGAAAACTACGGCATTACAATCTGAATGAAAGCAAACAGGACAAGAATATGTACATAGATGTAGTGGCAAATTGCTGCTTTAAAGATAACGTTAAAAGCCTGACAATGAGGAAATGATTAATTTTATCACACTAATTCCTTCTGCACTTCATTTTTGCTCGGGTGTTCTTTCTTCTGGAATAGCACTGTTGTTAGCTGGCGTAGAAAATATACATACTACATACATATATCTTTCTTTCCCAACTAACATACAAAGCGGGAATCCATCTTGCTTTACAAAAATTAACAATGCAAGTTCTAGAAATTAAACGATGTACATATATATTAAAGTCGAGTCCAGCATCTTGTTCGAGGAGTATCGAGATCTTTCGAGGAGTAAATATTACATGGACGAAGACTCGCAGTCGTAAACCTTGAATTTGCAGTTCCATGTTGGTTTGCAGCAGCAATAGAGACGGCGGGCACCGTCAAATTCATCTCAAAATGTATGTCCATGTTTACGCATTCTGTTACTATATCTCTGCTTTTCTTTGCACTCCCTTCTTTCTTTTCCCAGGATCTCTATCCCTTGTCTTTTTTCTCTATCTTCATTTCTCACATATTCTCTTTCATATTGGCACACGAAAAATAAGAGCAAGAGAGAGAGAGAGAGAGAAAGAGAGAGATGGCAAGAGAAAGAGAGAGATCTTTTGTACATGCCGGTTTATGCACATGTACAAGAAGAGGTGCGATTCGGCGTCCCCGCGTTGCCGAGACTGAAGTACCGATGCGGGTGAATGCGGATATTCTTAGTCGTCTCGCAGCGGCCTGTTTTGAAGATCACGCATGTTATTACTGGCAATTACTCATATACTACTTCTGCATGCCTATTTGGTTAAGGAAGGCCATCTTGGGAGCTTAAATCCTTGTCTCTTCTCTTGCACGCTCTATTTTCCTGGTGACTACCGTAGAACATCGTGTGCTGCTGCTTAAGCTGCTATCGAAATAAACTGAGGTGGAGATGAATTGTATGCTGATTGTAAGCTGAAGGAAGTTGACTCCCATGTGAATTGGAATTTGTTTGCCAAAAGTCAGTCAAATCTTTTATAATTTTTGAACAGCTTTTTCCATCTTAACCTTTAGACATTTTTTTTTTATCTGAAGGAACATACGTAAAAGCCTTTGAGCAGGTCCGCAGTCAACGTACAGAGTGATTGCCGCGGGACTTGATGTCGCGTGTGAGACATCGTGGCGTTTTCCTATAACAAACATACTTACATATTTAAGTATTCAAATCAAAAGTTAATTAATGTTTCAATTTGCGCTCACCATCAGTTACATTTCGATGAAGTATTTCTTGAATTTGGAGAGACCTTTTGGATTTCCTTTTGTCGAACTATTCTCTATCTATCTACATACATGTTATGCATAGGTTTCTTATATGTAGGCACTTAGTGATAGTTTGATAGGCTCCAAACTGTTCGAGCAAAAGTGGACCTTATGAGATGAATGACAAACTTTCGGCTGAATAAAAAAAAGCGTATAAAAGTGCGAGAATAACAAATTCTTCAGAGCTTTTTCAAACTTTCTTATTTGACTTTCTCATGCTATACCCATTGACAAACTTCCATGATTGTTTTTAATAATTTAAAACCGTCATGACTCAGAATTTGAGTGAAGTTTAACCATATTCCATGCTGAACCTGCGTAAAACTTGCATTATGTCTCAATTATATAGTGTTCGTTTATATTTCACTCGACCCTCTAAGCCAACCTTTTAAGAGTCTGTGAACTTTTCCAGCATCTGCAGTGCCTTTCTGAATTGCATATAAAACCGTCGTTGCCAAGAGTAGACGAACAGGGGAGAAAAGTCGCATGTTTCTGAACGATATTAATTATCAGCAATCATAAAAGGAATTAAAGAATACCGACGCCCAAACGCGGAGTTTTAATTCTCTATTGAAAATTCTTAAAATTATATGTAAATTGTCGCCAAACATTTTGCGCGAGTAATATTTGAATGTGCAAGGTTTTTTTTTCTGAACTCCCTTCCCCAAGAGAGGTTCAGAGATCGGATGCGAATAGGTGTTGCCTCGCTTTATGCGCTTACTATATGAAGGGAGATTTGCTTTTTTTTATCATCCTACAACTTCTCGTACTATTTCTGATGTGTTGTAGACAGCATGATACTGTTGGCATATTGAGCTTATCGCACAGCTTTGCCAGCCTTCTTTCACCCTAATGCGGGAATTCATTTGGCATTTTCAAAGGTTTTGGAAAGAAAAATAAAATCACGTCGAAAGAAAAACTAGTGTTATCTCGTAGACATTATAAACGTAGTATTTCCTTATTAAGTAGAAAAAAAAAGATATTCAACAAAATAAAATAGGATGAACCTCAATAATACAAATTATTACTTAAGCGGCAAATGATCATTAAAAAGAAGGCGATCCTATTCAATGACAGAATCATATAGTGATCATAGTTGATAATTTTCTGTATTCTCTTTAAAGACTACAAATATTTTTTAAGAGTTTGGAGCTATGTTACGAGTTGTCAGTTGGTTAGGAGGCAAATTTGAGGAGTTAGGTATCGTTCTGCGGGCTGTAGAAAGCCAACGTGAAAAGAAGAGGTGGAACTTCTCTCTTGAAAACATTCGAGATAAGAAAACAGAAACCAAGTTTCTTGAACTCCGAGCGTCGAGAGCGAAGATCGCTTGTTTTGCGAGAAAAATAACCGCTTAAGAACTCTGGAGATCAAGAACAAAACCGGATGAATACTACGTAATCTTTCCCATGAGCATGAACACCTTGACTATGAAATAATATCTTTCCTGCAGCGGGTGGCCACATGTCATGTGTAGGTTTATGAACTAGCGGAGCTATGGGAGGACCTGGTTTCAGTATCTTTGCCCATTATCTCCCTTGGAGTCTCCGCTATGTCCTAGCATTGGTTTTGTTTAATTAGGGTTCACACAAAAGCGCGCAAAAGGGTTTGCCCGCGAGCGACTCCGAACCTGGGTCGGTAGAATATCTGCGTGCGATGAAAATGTACCAAAAAGCCACAAAATAATTCATATCTCGAATATGCCTGGGCCAAATGACATGATTGACCTACTATTCGATATCTAATTTTAGGCTCTATTCGAATAAAAATATGCCCCAAAAAGTGTCAGTGATAGCTAAGGTCGAAAAAGTGGCCTGAACATTCTCGGACCAAAAGTAGATCAACAACGTCGTTGTATGAAAAAGTTTTGTATGAGGCATTTGTTCGCCTTCGCAAAAGCTACAGAATGATATATAACACGTTGCCATAACTCCAACATCCGAGAAAAAACAGATGCGGAAATGACCTCCCAAAAATTTGACATTTCACGGCCCCCTTAGGGTACTTTCCCGGAATCCCAGCCAAACGGGAGTAGGCTCATTTCAAAGCTCTCCAAAAACTGAACAATATTCTGTATGTGCCTTCCCGCTCCATTCCTTATTCTGCGAGTATTGATTTTTCAAATGTTCGCTCCTAACAAAATGGGTCCGCCAATTTTTGCCCCCGATCGATATGACCCAATGTCTTTTTTTCCACAATGTATATATCTGTGCATGCGCCGTGAAAAACTACATCATATATGTCGGAAAGAGAAAAAGTTAATTTTGACAATTTGAGTTAGTGAGCAAATACAGAGCAAAAAAGGGTCAAAAAACGGGGTAAAACTTTGGCCACGCCCACTTCAAAGACCCTCTGGTGGAATTCGCCCAATTTGTGTCCTATTAATCTTGAAGACATGCCCTATCAGAGACTATTTTTTTCAGCTTCCCATGTTCTCCGAAACAAAAGATACAATCGCTCAAATTGGCCAACCCAGCGCAAGCGCGCGCCGAAAAGTTGCAACTTTGGCCGCTGGCGCCACCCCAAACCCAAATCCCAAAAATCCCAAACCAATACCAAAACGTAGCCCCAATATTCATTTTCCATCCTAAAAATACCGCACCCCAAAATCTCACCCCCACCGGCCACCACGCCGCTCCGCGCAAACCCGGTAAATAAACCACAAGCAATGCTAAGTAGATTCTCTAATCTAACTAGCGGAGCTATGGGGGGACCTGCTTTCAGTATCTTTGCCCATTATCTCCCTTGGAGTGTGCGCTATGTCCTAGCATTAAGAACTTTGCTTTGGGGGTCATATAAAAACGCGCAAAAGGGTTTGCCCCCGCGCGACTCTGAACCCGGGTCGGTAGGATATCTGCGTGCGATGAAAATGTACCAAAAAGCCAAAAAATAATTCATTTCTCGAATATGCCTGAACGAATACCGACTAACAACCTATCATTCGATAGCTAATTTTTGGCTCTATTCGAATAAAAATATGCCCCAAAAAGTATCAGTGATAGCTAAGGTCGAAAAAGTGGCCTAAACATTCTCGGACCAAAAGTAGATCAAAAACGTAAATATATGAACATGGTTTGTATGTAGGCATAATACCAATCCCCGAGAAAAAACAGCCGCGGAAACGGCCTCCCAAAAATTTGACATTTCACGGCCCCCTCAGGACACCTTTTCCGGAACCCAGCCAAACTGGAGTAGGCTCATTCCAAAGCTCTCGTAAAACTGAACAATATTCTGAATGTCCCGTCTCGCTCCAATCCCAAATCTCCGAGTATTGATTTTTGAAAGGTTCGCCCCTAACAAAATGGGTCTGCCTGTTTTTGCCCCCGATCGATATGACCCAATGTATTTAGCCCAACAATCTATATATCAAAACATGCGCCGTGAAAAACTACATCATATATGTCGGAAAGGGAAAAAGTTAATTTTGAAAATTCAAGTTAGTGAGCAAAAACAGAGCAAAAAAGGGCCAAAAAAGGGGGTCAAAATTTGGCCACGCCCCCTGGCCACCCCTGAGGCAGTATCAACAAACCAACCAGGAATCTTAATAATTAAGACATGGGCTATCGACTAATATTTTTTTCGTTCCCCAATTCCTCTCCGTTCAAAATATCCAATCGCTCAAACTCGCCAACCCAACGCAAGCGCGCGCCAAAACGTTGCAACTTTGGCCGCTGGCGCCGACCCCAAACCCAAATCCCAAAAAAACCAAACCCATACCAAAACGTAGCCCCAACATTCATTTACCATCCTAAAAAAAACCCCACTCGAAAATCTCAACTCCACCACGCCGCTCCGCGCAAACCCAGTAAATATTGAACAAGCAATGCTAAGTAGATTCTCTAACTAGCGGAGCTATGGGGGGACCTGGTTTCAGTATCTTTGCCCATTATCTCCCTTGGAGTGTGCGCTATGTCCTAGCATTGAATTTGTTTAATTGGGGGTTATATAAAATCGCGCAAAACGGTTTGCTCGCGCGCGACTCCGAACAAAATGGGTCGGTACATTTGATTCGTCTTATGCAGGTTTAAGCAGTTTTATGGACGACAGTGCTCGCGAAATGGAGGATTAATGTGATTGAGAACTTGTCAAATTTTAACTTTTTATTGTGATTGTTGTTTAATGTGAACACGTATAAATTACCATCGGTTGATTTATTTTAGTTTCACATGTCTGATGTTTCGCAAGAAATGAATACAGGAACAAAAAGCAAAATTTTACATTGATATTTCAGCCAATATAAGTGCAATGGCAACATTCAACCAAAAGAAACAATGGATTTAAAAAAAACCATTTAAAAACTTGTCCTCACAAGATAGTCTCAAGAAAAAAAGTATAAATAATAAAAGGTTCAAGAAAAGAAGTTTCTTCACAAGTTTCAATTGAAGATATTGATGAACTTTGAAAAAATAAATTATCGTCTTAGACCATGTAATTCGTAATGTTCTTATTTAATAGGGATTACAAACAAAAAGATCTTTCAATTCTGGTCTAGATTTCAATGAAAAAGTCACTCCCACTTTCGATCTGGGTGAACTCGTTAGGTGGTTTGTTCGCCATGCGGATAAGGGGAAGTTTTCTCCAACTGAGTCTTAAACATTCGAATATAGTAAGAAAAAGGATTTATAATGACAATTACTTGTCAATTTTATTAAATATAAATGAATATAATTTCAAAAGGCCTAATCGTATTATAATTTTAATTTTTTTTTTAAATTAATAATTTTAGTTATAATAAAAATCTCATTTTGTTTTACAAGTTTCAGATGCAGCTCACCACTCTCGACGTTGCAGCGAATCGTGTCTTCAGGGAAGACATTTCATTGTTAATTCTCTACAAAGCGTTGGATTATTAGTTTTTATGTCTAATTAATTAAATAAAAATGCAGTTAAAATGATGAAATGTATTTCACTAACTCTTTTCTCAATAGAGTTCTCCCTTTTCTTCGAAAGCCAGTGGGAGCGCTGCTTCTCCTTCCATTCCACAACTCTCTCTTCAAATTCTCGATTTGGGATTGCACAAGAAATTATTTCCAATTGTATTCTGACATAATTATAATTGTATTGTTACTGAATAAATGCAACGGAAATATTTTTTTATATATTATTACTGTTATAAATATTTTGAAATCGTTTGTTTCCTGTTAATAGTGAAGTATTGTAAAACGGAAAAAAAATAAAACAATAAAACTTCTTTTAGACTTCTTTTGTTGTCTGTTAATAGTTAAATTCTGTTCAAAGAATAAATTAGAACGATACAACTTCTTATTTTTTTAAACTATGAATTCAGAGTGTAGAGCAGTAACAGTGCAAATTGACCGTAAAACTACCGTAACCAAGAAAAGGATGTGCGATACAAGAGATGCAGACTGTAGAATACGGTAGATTTTATCTTCAATAGAAAGATAATATATAACATCACGAACCCGCAGTTCCGTCTCCATGTTGATCATCTCCTGAGTGGGACAACGCCTCTTACGCCCGCTTGTAGGTCGTCCAGACAACGATTTTCTAAAACAGTTAAAATTTCTTTTATTTAAATTAAGTCAAAAGAACTACAAATGCTCGCCCACATGACATTGATTAAAATTATCATGCCAAATTATTCAGTATGGAAATCATAAATACGTTCTCGTTTGAAATTCAGAGAGAATCAGTATACTGACATAAAAATTTAATATATTCCATACAATCTGCCAGCATGGCAGAGAGAGAAAGAGAGAGAGAGAGAGAGAGGGAGAAAGAAAAGAAAACAATCAATACAATATCCTCATCATATGACAAAACCCCGACCATCTGATTACCAGTCAAGCCTACTACCGTTTAAGCTAGGAACCTTTAATTACAAATAGCATAAATATAGAATAGAGAGAGTGAGAAAGAATGAAAGATGTAGCGAGTAGTTCCCAACAAGACCGGTGCATTTGATGTGTTGAACTCCTCACGCGCCCCCCCCCCCCTACCCCGGCCTGCACAGCAATTTGCGCAATCCCATAACACCGGACTGCTCAGAGAAAAGTTTTTTGTCTGAAAAATGGAATTTTTCCCCAATAAAGCTGATTTCTGATCGAAAATTTGCATTTTAATTGCCTTTGTGATTTGTTGCTAAAAAAAAATTACATGCATACCTGATGGTGCTGTCATTTTCGACTCGTTCTTCAGTCACTGTCGTTCCTCCCGTATCAACACATGACCTGTAACGAATCCAGATGAATATAAAGCAACAAAGAGAAGACTGCATAAAAAAACTAAGTATGCAAAAGATGAATGTTGAAATACAATTATGTTAAAAAAATTACATCAGGTCTTTTGAAATAATTTTTAAAAAATGCAGAATATTGTTTCTCATCAGATTCGAACTCCGATCTTGTGCTTACCAGCCCAAACAATTATCGTTTTAGCTAAGAACTTATAAGATTGAAGAGAACTGCCTTGCAAGACACCCACGATCCATAGCCTACGATTTTAAAATAAAAAAAATTAAAGAAAATGAAATAACATAAGGAAGCCCCTGTTGTCTTCTTCTAATTAAAAAAAAACAAAGTGCTAACCCGTTTGTACTGCTGTAGTTATCGTCGACAGACCCGCTTCCTCTTGTCACTCCCTCGCAATACATGTCCGGCCTGCACAGATTACAGTTTTAGTTTTTTAGAGAGAAAATAAGGTGAAAAATCCTTTAAAAATTAGTAAATAAATACATGCAAAAGAAATAAAAAAAAAGTTTAATTATGAGCTGCAATTTAATAATAGAGAGGGAAATGCACAGCAAGGAAAAGAAAGAGAGAGTAAGATTAAGAGCAAGAAAGAGAGTCTACCGAGCGAGGGAGAGAGACAGAGAAAGAAAGAGAGAGAGAGATAGAGAGAGAGAGAGAAGACGTAGAGAGAAAGAAAGAAAAGAAAACAATCAATACATTATCCTCATCAGATGATAGAAAGATGACTATCTGCTTGCCAGTCAAGCCCTCTACCGTGTAAGCTAAGAACTTTTAAGTTCAAACAGCATCGTCTTGTAAGACGATACTTCCTAAACAACTCAAATATAGAACACGACTATTAAAAATAAGCAAAAGTAAGACTTTTTACTCGTTTATTTCCTGACTTTTTCAATACACTTAAGTTACCGACCAGCATGGTAGAGTGGAGAGATAGAGAGCAGGGTCGAAGGAGAGATACAGAGAGTAGAAGGAGAGTAGGAGCGAAGGAGAGATACAGAGACAGAGAGTGAGAGAGAGAAAAAGAGAGAGAGAGAGATAATGTTGAGTCAAGTCAAAGGAAGTAGTGGGAGGAATGCAAAGGTCTTCAAAATAAGTTTAAAAGAAAAAAAAAGAAGAATGTCTCTCATGAGATTCAAACTCGAATCATCTGCTTTGCAGTCTACAGCACTACCGTCTATGCTAGGAAGTTATAAATTGAATAGAACTGCCTTGCATGACACGCATGCTTCACAGCCCAGGATTTAAAAATAAAACAAAATAAAATAATGTATGGATATATTGAAGCAAGTTATAGCCCCTGCAGTCTTCGAATGCGAAAAGAGTGCTAACCCTCTCATGTTGCTGCTGCTCTCGTCTTCTTCTCCAGTTGTAACTGTTCTGAACAGATTCCAGATTTAGACTGTTTAAAGAGAGAAAGTACTGTGAAAAATAAAAAAAATACAATAAAATACAGTACCCTTATATAAATTCCCATGTTCCAGAGCCCAGAATTTAAAAAATAAAATAAAATAAAATAAAAATAATATAAAAACCGATGGAAATACGAATGCACACTAATGCGCCCGAACTCTTCGAAAGCGAAAAGTAGAGCTCTAACCTGCACATTTCGCCGTCGTTCTTCTCCTCCGCTGACCTCGATCTTCTTCTCTCTTCATCGTCATTCTCATCCATCCTGCACAGATTCCAGTTTTAGTTTTTTTAAGAGAGAAAATGAGGTGAAAAATCCTTTGAAAATTAGTATAATAAATGATAAAAAATGAAATAAATAAATAGATAAAAAAGAAAGGAAAAAAAAACAAAAGTTTAATTATGAGCTGCAATTTAATAATAAAAAGGAAGTGCAGAGCAAGAAAAAGAAAGAGAGAATAAGATAAAGAGCGAGAAAGAGAGAAAGACTAACCTACTGAGTAAGAGAGTGAGAGAAAGCGAGAGAGAGGAAGTGTGGGAGTGAAACGAGAAAGGGAGAGAAACATGACGATACGGATAGAGAGGAGGAAGCAGTACATCAACAACATAAGAAGATGACTGTGATTAGCTTCCTCAGACTACCGTATCGAAAATGAACAGTATGCTTGTAGAAAAGAAAAACGCGAAACCATTTCTAAAAAATCGAGTGGAATGAAGATAAATAACCCTATTTTCCTCCCAAGGATAATTGGAAGGGAGATTATGGAAAAGGTGAAAAAAGATCAGTTTTATGATCGAAGCAAATAAGAGATATATTAGTACGAATTTTCGTTGTCCATATATACTATCCCAGCTGGCTCACGCCATATGGGCTTCACGATGTGCTACTATTATTTTAAACGCCCTAATTCCGAAAAAATAGAGTCATCCTTCGCAAATAAATTAAACATGGAAATATATTTGAGTATACCTGTTTTTTCGATTTCCTGTCCTTCCTCGCCAGACTCGGCGGCCACTCCACGAGAGCCATCCTTGCTGTAACAAGTATATTAGAGGGAGAAAAAGAGATTAGTTATGAATGAGAGCAAAAAAATAAGCCACAGTAATCTAAACCACAACCACAATCGTCTGAATATACAGTATTCTAGTTATTATTAACGATTATGAGGCCATTCTTTTCCTAATAAGTGGGAAAACACACTAATAAGAAAAACATTATCATGCTCATCAAAATATTTTAAAATATACCCTAAATTCTTTTTTTATAGTGAGTACTGACTCTGTGAGTTGATCACTCGCTGGCGTCGTCGCATCTTTGGCAACTCCACCAGAACTCATACTGCTACAAGAATATTAGTGAGAGATAAAAAAGTTACTTTCAGAATTAAAGGAAAAACTATGGGAACGTGAGACGCTCACAGAAGTGTTTTTTAACCGAACCGTGTTTAAAAGCTTTCTGCTTGTTGCAAAGATAAAACACTTTTAAACCGAATCATGTTCATCAAAATATTCGTTTTTGTGGTATACTTGTAATAAAAATCGTGAATTCAACATATGAATAACTGTAACTAATTTAAATTGTACCTTTGAGGCATTTTTTTCGAGTAAAGTTCTGTAAGATATTTGGAAGCTTAGAACATCGCTCGTTCTCTTTAAGCCAACAACTTTTAATTCAGGTTTATTCAAAATTTAAATTGGTCAACAAAGGAAACAAAAAAGGTCAACAAAGGAATGCAGTTTTTATTCATCATTCACAGCATCAAAAGAGGGAAGAGAAGGGGACGGAGATTTAATAAGGCCCTTTAGTCTCTCTTCGCGCAGTGGAAGGTCATGACCATGCGCTTCAATGATCGTGACTTCGCCTTGTCTCCTCTGTCATAGTAGAACTTCTGGAATGCATCGCTGTGCACAGTCTGCAGCTCGGCATCAGACAGCTCGTCCAGCTCTTCCAGTGGAAACCCTTCAATTGAAAAGAACTACAACTAAAACCAAAAAGAAACATTTGATTTTCCGAACAGTTTTTCTTAAGCAATACATGAACGTGTTAGTATAATGTACATTTCGTTTCCTGATTTCGAGCTGTAAAACGATGGAAAAAAATAAATAAAAATATGTAAGTATTACCATTATCATTCTTCGTCCCCTCTTCCTCTCTCTTCCTGTCTTGTTCTTTTCGTTTCTTTTCTTCGTCTCTCTTCTTCTTCTCAGCCGCTTCTTCCTTCTCATCCTCATCTAAAAGATATGGATAATGAAAATGCGGAATATAAAGTAAATGATATATCGGTGTTATATCGAAACTTTAAAGTGCTAATGATAAACTTTACGATATCAGGGAAATCAAAAAGAAATTTAATATGGATCATTGTATTTCTTAGGGTAAAACATGCGTTTTCACGACACTGAAACCCTCCACGGACCATAATTTAAGCCACATGTTGTTGTGATAAGTGGGATTAAGTTACAACATCTAATATGTTAGATCGAGCGGACATATAAAGAGAAATAATTACCGTCCAACTTGAATTTCTTCCGCTCGTTTTGCTCTTCTTTCAGGAGCCCCTTCTCCCGCAAAACTACAAAGGACTTACGACCAGTTAACTTATAAAAATATAGTTAAAAATTTACCAATTTGGCATGATAACCCTGCTATCCGGATTGTTTGACACAAAATGAAAGAGAAATGAGTGTATCGCAAATTCTCGGCCATAACAAAGTCCTGGAGAAAGAGGGAAGAGGGCTTCCGTTCAGCCGTATCTTCTTCAGACAAGTTCGACTCGGTCACTGTGTCTTGCATTTCCTTCGTCAGGTCGTAGTAGAAAGCTGCAAGACAAACAGAATATATACAGGAAATAGTGTAAAGCTTGTAACATGTGTTTTTTTTAGATTTTTAGAAATAGAAAACATACCTCGGTTGTAGTACTTCATCTGGTATTTGGCCTTGCCAAATCCTTTCCCTTCTCGGTGGAGATGTTGAAGAAGCAGCCCGTTAGCCGTATGGTGATACGGGAGCGAGATCTTGATGACCTTCTCCGACCAGGAGTCACTGGAAATAAATTGTAACGCAAATGCTAAGAACACAAGAAGAAAAGGATATATAACGGAATAATGTATGTCTCACGTGAGAATGATTTTCTGGACAATGTCCAAGATGTGGGCATTGACGAATCTCAGACGAAAAATCGCAGCATTCTCGTTTCCCGGGCTCTTGCCCTCCCTGAAGATGTCAGGGAGGGCAAGTAGAGGAGACACTCCGTTAAGCTTATCAGCTTTCTCCGTCAGCAGAAGAAAAAGCGTCTTCTTTGCATAAACAACTGGCGGCGTTCCATCTACAAGAAGTACGAGTAATGTAGCATATTATATACACAAAATTTGAACATAATAGAACGGAATCAAGAACTAACCAGGCCCAAAAGTCAGGAACATTTCTCGGCAACCTTGACGCATCTGCTCCTTTCGGATGTCATTTTTCAAATGAAACAAGGGATCCGGAGCAGCATCGCTCTTCTTCACATTTGGCTTCGGCGGCATGACTATTTTAAATGGTAGAATTAAACAAGGTTTTCTCATATTCAAAACAAATCCTAAATTTAAATCTCATGAAATCAGCATGGGAAGACTAAATCTACGAGATCCAAAATAAAAAAATTACATTAAAGGACAATGATAAGCAGTTGGTTAGTACTGTACTTTCTGTTTGGGAAACTGTGAATTTAAATTCAAAATTAACACTTGTTGATGTAGCGCAGAATTGATAAACAAAGTTACTAGTTTTTTTAGTTTATGTTCTGGTTTTTTTTTTAGAAAGAATATTATCAATAAGATGTGATTTAGCTAAAGGATCTTGTGAAATATCAAACAGCTGTTTGTTGGAGTTTAGAAAATAAGCTATCCCTTTTTTACACCCTCATGTTGTTCAACAGTAGTTTTTTTTTTCTGCTCAATATTTTTTTCAAAGACATAATAATAGACTTTTTACTCGAGTTTTTCACACCAACACTCAACTATTTGATGATTTCCAAGCAAGTACTGAAGGACCAGAGGAAAATTGGAATTAAAATGAAAGAAATAAATTAAATGTAGAACAAACTTCAAGAGCCTGACGCTCTCTTGCGTAGCAGTTCACAGCCACACGTAACTCGCATACAACTCGATGCTCACCTGCAGAAAGGTAAAGATAGAAAGAAAACGGATTGAGACAAATGAAAAGTAAGTGGGAGGAATGCATGCATGTCAGGAAAAGTACTGATAAATCAAATAACGAAATTCAGATATTATATTGCAACAAAAGTTTTCTTTTTATTAAAAGAGGGCTGCAACAGAGAAATTGGGTGCGATGTTTTATCTCAGCACAGTGAAAAATTGCCGTATAGTGGATGAGAATACAAAGATAAAGAGGTACAGAAGAGGGTTTGAGTTAGAAATAGAAATTGAACGAAAGTGTTTGAGAGGAGGTAAACTTTCTCTCTTTCTTTCTCTTTCTCTATCTATCTATCTCTCTCTCTTCTCCTTTTCTCTCTTTCTTTCTATCTTTCTCTAACCTAACCTTTACTTGCGTCTTGCTCTTGAAGTTGCAGCAACGTTCGTCGTCTTCGCAATATCCCGTTTTATCAGCAGTCGGAAATTGACGGTGGTAGTTAGTGGTGGGCTTAAATCCCACCACCACCAATATCCATCTAAAAATCAAACATATATAATAAAAAACATTTCTTCGTGATGAGATTGAGCTGGCAAACGTAAATTTTACGTGTAAGGTAACCCAGGTGCAGCAGCAGAGGTGGGTTAGAGGACACGCAAAAGGTCGCACAATCGATGATATAGAAAGCGAGAAAGAGAAAGAGAGAGAGAGAGAGAGAGAGAGAAAGAGATGGAGAGAGAGAGATATGGAAATGGAGTAATTGGGTACGAGGTTTCATCGTAGCCGTGAGAAAAAAAGAGAGAGAGAGAGAGAGGGAGAGAGAGAAAAAATGGAGAGTAAGTGGGAGATCGAAGCAAAACGCATGAGCGAAAGACATTTAGAGTAATAAAGAATATACCAAAAAATTCTCATGGTCTCTGCCGTTGCTTGCTGTGACGTTCCTCTTCCCTCTCTCTCTCTCTCTCTCTCTCTCTCTCTCTCTCGCTCGCTTTCTATCCTCCTCTCTCTCTCCGTCTCATAATTATGCCACTCTCCATTTTCTCTCAATTAATTCGTAAAAAAATTTTTCACAATAAAACCTTTGGATAACACGAAAAATTTAATTTAATGACAGACCTAGGCAAGTGTGAATTTTTACAAACATTATTAAGTTTAGAACACGGCACAAGCCTACGATATTCGAATGTAGTGGAGAGCGCTATGAAGAGAGAAATATTGAAAGAGGGCGGCAACAGAGAGATTGGGTGCGAGGTTTTATCTCAGCCCAGAGAATAATTGCCGGATAGTGGATGAGAAGACGAAGAGAAAGAGAGATTGAAGAGGGATTGTGCTAGAATTAAAAGTGAACGAAATAGTTTGAGAGGCGGTAAAGTTTCTCTCTTTATTTTTTCTCTCTCTCTCTTGCTTTCTCTCTCTCTCTCTCTCTCTCTCTCTCTCCTTCGCTCTCTTTCTTCCTCTCTTTCTGTTGCCTAACCTTGACTTGCGTCTTGTTCTTGAAGTAGCAGCAGCGTTCGTCGTCTTCACAATCGCCCGTTTTATCTGCAGTCAGAAATTAATTATGATAGTGGTGGGCTCAAATCCCACCACCACCAACGTCTATCTAAAAACTAAAAATAAATATAACATTTCTTTGTGATAAGATTGAGCTGGTAAAATTATATTTGCAAGGTATGCGTGCTGCAACAGCTGAGATGGGTTAGAGTACACGCAATAGGTCGCATAATCGATGATATAGAACGCGAGAGAGAGAACGAGGGAGAGAGAGAGAACGAGGGATAGAGAGAGAGAGAAAGAGAGAGACAGAGATAAAAAAGGAGTTATAGGGTGCAAGGTTTCATCGTAGCCCTGAGAAAAGAGAGAGAGAGAGATAGAGAGAGAGAGAGAGAGAGAGAAACAAAGAGAGAGAGAGCTTAAGAAACACACAGGCACATATACAGGATGTCAGATGATATAAAGCACTTGGAAAGAAAAATTCGCGGAGCTCCCCGTTTATCTCAGCAACGATCGATCGGCCAACAGAAACGAAAGCAACCGCTCATGAAAAGGCAGCAAGGGGAAACTAACTGCTGACATAATACGAGGAAAACAAGAATGAGCATGAACACGTGGCAATGCTAATGTGGGACGGGAAGGAAAGAAGGATATGTGTGAAAAGGAATATTCTAATACAGAGAGATGTTATTAAAATTGTATGTATGAAAATTTTTTTATTTGACATAGTTTTGCCCAACTTTAACAGCATCCAATTAGGAAAATAAGAATATGATAAACAAATGGTGACCCTATTTTAGAGTATAAATGTGGATAACTTTTAAGTATAACTTTTAAATTCGAATAATTTTATTGAAATCAATATTATGCCAGGCGGGGAACTCGTCAGGCGAGAACTTGGCTAAATTTGTACGTATGTACCCGTTTCGCCCCATTAATCTCGCGACGGGATGTTAATCTGGTAAATAATTGTTTTTATTATAACATTATAATTTTGTTGAAATCAAAATTATGCCAGGCGGGGATCTCGTCAGGCGAGAACCTGGCAATATGCATATATGTAAACCCGTTTCGCCCCTTTAATCTCGCGACGGGATTTTGTTATTAAAATATTTAATTTCTCATTCAAAAAAGCAAATTACTTGTCATTTGCATCTTGCAAGATATTAGATTTCATATTCAAACAACGCATTTAATTTGCGCATACTTGTTATTTACCCGCCATTTGCTTCTCGCAAGATATTCACAGGTACTTGCTCACTGAGCAATTAGACTGTCGTCTTTCTTCAGTTCATTTCTTCCTCTTCTTGGAGATTCTCCTCCTCATCGGAGGATACAACATACTCAAGGTTGCCTTCTTCATCATCACTAAAGTAGTGAACTTCGTCATCGATTTCTGGCATTGCCTGTACATCATCGTTAACAACGGCATTCTCATCCGTTATCTTGTTCTCGGCTACTTTGCCATTTGCTGCAATCTCTTGCTGCAACTGATAAGTAAAATCATCAAGATCTTTTTCGAGCTGTTCTTGATCAATCTCCTGGACTTGCTCAATGTCTTCTTCATGCTCTTCGGGGTCATTCTCGGCCCCTTCATCGTCATCAAGATTCAAGCCCTCAAATGGGTCAACATCTGATTCCTCAGCCAGTACAGGAGGAATGTTTGTGATCTCACAATTGACTGTCTTGAAAAGGTCTCTATAGACAATATTTCTGACAACGGCATGCTTTCCGTTCACTTTATCTTCTGTGATAAATTATTTTGGTATCAAAAGTTTGAGATGTGCCTCAGTTTTAACTCTCGAGATGGCCACATAGAAGTGCCCGTGAGAAAATGTCGGAGTTCTTAGATCAAGTCCCACTCTTGCCAATGTCTGGCCTTGACTCTTGTTAATCGTGCAAGCAAAGTACGCCCTTATCGGGAACTGTCTTCGTGTGAATTGTACACCACTGTTACGATCGAGATAGTTCAGCACGATTCTCGGCAGGAATACCTCTTCTGGTGGATTCACAGTCACATTTCTGCACCTCAGCAGAATGACGTTTCTGTCAGCAGAGTTTACTTTCACTGCGTTCAAGAACACAAGTTTAGTGCCATTGCACAACTTATTCTCAATGTCAATGTTCCTTAGCAGCATGACTGGTGTTTGTGGTTTCAAAACTAACTTATGAGCGGGCATTCCATTGGGCATCATCGCCTCCAAGGTTGAGATCAAATCTACTGGCATGCCCATATGCTCTGCTTCTTCAGGAATCTCAGTGATTCCTATAAGCTCTTCTGCTTTTCCAGGTAGCAAGTTCATAATCTTCTCATTTAGTTTGATTACTGCATCATTTCTAACTGCGAGGATTGCTCTTTTGCTCATCTCTTCACCGTTGCAGCGGACTTCCTCCGGATACACGGATTCTATTAGTGCGTCCTCATCGGCGCATAGCATTCCTTCAGGTACACGAATGTGCAATCCGTCAAAGTTTGCAGTTCCTTCTCCAACTTCAGTCTGATATTTCAGAAATATTTGCTGGTCGTTGTCGACCCTCATGTTGACAGTCAGTTTGCACTGCTCAAACTTGTCGTAAACAGGTGCATTGTTCAATGTGTAATTCAAGATTTGTCTATCTCGAGCACTGGGTATAACAGGCAAAATTTGCTTCCAGTCTCCACCGAGGAGAACCACACGTCCACCAAATGGTTTATCTTTCTGGTCTCTGGGTGCAGCGACCCTCATTGTTCTGTCAACAAAGCTCAAGATTGCATTAGACTGCATTGGGGCCTCATCCCAAATGATGACTTCAACTTGTCTCAAAAACTGGCCCTTGTCTGAGGTGATGTCAAGGTTTGTTTTGTCCAGCTCATCATATTCGAGCGGAATTCCAAAACCACTGTGAGCGGTCGTACCATTCTTCAATAGAGTTGCTGCAATGCCGGTTGAGGCAACAGGTAAAACAACCTTTTCGTGTGCTCTCACCAGACAATGCAGTCCGTAAAGTTCCCTGTTTCGGGGGCTGATGGGAGATAGGTACGCAATATTACGTTCAATCTGGCCAGTACGCACATATGGCTTGTACATCTTTGCCTTCTGATCCCATCTGTATCTTTCTTCAACTTCAAGATATGTTAATTTTCTTGCATCTTCGTCACGCGTATTAAGCTCCATGAAAGCCATGAATCTGGAGATGGCTCTCTCAGCTCTTTGTTCTCTCTGGGCAGCAGTATCATCAGCTTTGACAACGTTGCTCTATGTTGCTCGCCTTCCAGATGAATGTACAATGCTGTAACGCAATGAGATATACCATGCCTTGGCAGGCCAAGTCTGCAGTATGAAGCCTCAATTGAGGATATGCTTCTCGCATTCTGGAAAGTTTTTGTCTCGTCAAGGTCAACCAATTGCCTGACTTTTCCATCTTTTTTCTGGTATTCATTTCTGAGTACAATGCCATTGGCATTCAGCTCATCTTCTTCCATGTCATCAATTTCCAAGGCAAGAAGGTCAACGCCCTTGAAAATGTACTTGAATGTAGAGATACTCGTAGAGGCCTCTACATTAATGTGACAACCATACTTCATCAAGAGATATGGATTGTGTGGAACAACATGTCGATTCGTTGCAACTCGTACATTCTTTCCTTTTGAGTAGACAATGTTTGCTCCGTTATCTCTCCGTCTATACAACGGATAATCGTTTTCAATCATTTCTGTTTCATCGCGATAGCCTTTTGGGTAACTTTTCGCGCATAAGAATGCATTAGGTCGCCTCTTACGGCATGTCATATCAAGTTTACCTTCACAGGGACCATGAATCATACACTTTTTAATGAGTTCACGATGTCTCATTTTCTCCTCATAATAAGGGTCGTCCTGGGCCGGTTCTGGCGGAATCTCAGTACAAATTGTCTGGTCAATGATCTCTGGAGTGTCAACGTGACCTTTCTTAAACCAGATCAACAAGTGAATATGAGGCATTCCTCGCTGTTGATATTCAACGTTCCAGACGTTGGCAACAACTTCTCCAAGCACACCACGTTCAGTGACGTCTTTCAAAAATTCCTTTGCCTTGAGCCAAAAGATTCGGCAAACATCATCGGCAATGTCATGCCATGTCATATTCGGTGAGATGAGTTTCAGAATTTCCGTAATCTCCGGCCATTCTGGATTTCCGGTAAATGTTATGAATCTAGATGGTTTGCCATATCTCTTTGAAAGTGCTACACATTGGTAGTACAGTCTTCGGAAGTATTTCGGACCTCCATAAAAGCTTTCAGGGCGTGTAACATAGTTGCCAAGTGCGTATCCCTTTTCTTCAAGCTTCATCTGAACATACTTTGCATTTGCTGACACTTTGGCCATCTTATTAACTTGTTCCTCACGTTCTCTCTTTTTGCAGCCAGTCGGTCTGCTTGAATTCTCAAATATACATCCAGTTGGAATTGCTGGGTAAGCATACCCCAGTATCTGCACCAATGCATTCTTCTTTCTTCGGGTGTATTACCTTTATCTGCGAACGTGAAATTGTAATATTCAGATCGCGAGAGGAACTCGCGTGGCTTTACCCCAGGAAGGGGATTTCTCTTACTCATCGTTGTAAACTTTTGCATTCCAAGCTTATAAGTGCGGTTTCCGCGTGGCAACAAAAGTGTATAACTCATGGCATCCCACAGCTGGCTAAAGTGCACAAGCTTCTTATTTGTCCAAGAGGACTTCTGGAAAATTCTTACTACACGATTCAATTCTTCATGGCTCGGGCACTGCCCATCTGGGTAGACGTATATGGCTGACATGAACTTGTCGCCTTGTGGCTCATTCAATCTGCCAGGATGAATCGGATTATTCACTTGAATCATTTTTCCTCCAGCTTGAATGTTAGGTGAGAACTGTTTCACAGCCTCTTCTCTATCGAGAATGTTCAACATGACTTGGTTTGGCTTTCTATTTCGAGCCGCAGCTTTCTTTTTCTCTTCCTCGATCACTTCTTCCAGGCGCATATAGCATTTCGCGAGATGATTGTGTTCCTGTAACACATGTCGAACTCGCATGAAAATATCAAGATTGTACTTTACATTGTACTTCTTCATAAAGTCGGCACAAGTCTTTTCTGCGCGAGCAGAATCTTTGCAAATGATAAGCGAAGTAAACGAAGGATTCGACATCGAGGTGCTATCTTGAGGGCTCACAATTGTTGCCTCTATTCTCCCGTTAAGAACCAAGGGCACTGGGCCTCCTTTGGGAAACTCTGATTTCTTTTTCGTTTTCATAATGGCGCAAACAAATAATAGTGGAGAATTAATCATTCTCACTGTGTCATAAGTAGCTTTTCCAGCCGGAGAAATTATGTACTCCTTAATTTTTCTCATTTCTTCAATGTCCACAAATAGTGGAAAGTCATCTTGGATCTTAACCTGACCGCCTTTGCAGCATATGGAATCTGGCTCTCCGGGCCATCGCCATGCTTGGCAGTGTACACATTTGACCTGTGGCGGAAGCACATAAGGCTCCGGTAGAGTATTGTAATTTATCTGAGCACGCATGAGTTGCGGTTGAACCTTTCGAGCTTGTTGCCTATAATTTGCGAAATATTCTCTTGAACCCGATTGTGGGGTTGTCACAACTGTGCTTTCATTATCATCAACTGGCGTATCAATTATGTCTTGCGAGACAGAAATATGTTCGTTTATTGACAAATTCTTCTCTTCACAACCTTGGATTCAATGCTATCGGGCATATCCTTGTTGTCAACAATCCTTCAAATCCTCACACTTGAACGGAATTATCTGTACAACTTCCTTGGCAGCAGTATCACTTTGGGCACATATTCTGACGATCTTTGAGTCAATCAACAACTTAGTGATTATTTCGCGATATACTGTAGATTTAAACTCATCAAATCTCTTCTTTCTCTGTTTTGCCAATTCGAACAAGTACTGTTAAGCATTAAAGAATAGTGCAGAAGCAGACTCTTCTGGGGCAGAGTATTTACATACTTGATTGGTCCTCTTCTTGTCCATTACTACTGGTTTGCCAAATATTTTCTCCACAAATTGAGATAATTGTGCCATGACGGTATCTCTACGCTCTTTGTCATAGAGTCGAATTGTAATGTCAGGCTTTGTCTCTATCACTCCAAGGATCCATTCGTTTTGGTCCTAATGGAACGAATATAATGGTCTGCTTCATTTTAGAATTGTTCTCAGGAGCTGCGCTCCTTGCAAGGCAATCCATAACAAAGGAATGCGAATACACACAAATGCTTTGCTTTGACTCTGCAACCAGGACTTTTAACATTGCTTCAATAATAGAGCTATCAAAATGTCTTCCGGCATAAGCAGCATATAGTGATATTGCTGATACTGAGATCTCACATGGTTTACTTCTTCGAGGCTGATGTGTCCAGCCAAACTTTTTGAGCATTTCAAGTGACTCATTTGAATAGTCGCTTTCATTTGAGCGAACTGACATTGTGGACGATGCCACACTTCTCATTGATGTTATGGAGCCAATAGATGAACGCGAGCTCGATCTTCGAGATATAGGAGTGGAATGAGGAGTAACATTATCTTCGATTTCTCCAATTATCTTAATCAACTTGCATGTCTGCAAATAGTGCTTTAACTGCTTTCTGAATGAAGCAGCATCAAAATTCGGCACAACTGTCGGCCGATCATTAACAATTTGCAGAGCGTGGAAAATTGTAATTGGACCACAATTACAACCACCACTTTGTAGAGTAATCTGGCGGGGCGGCCATTACTTGAAGTCCGATTAAGTGATGAATACACTTTTGAATTCTGTATAATTCGTTCCGGTCAAGTTTATTCAGCGAGTCGTAAACCATGACAAAGCGTGGCGACGACATGTTTATGACACTTAGCATAAAGTGGTTATCATTGACCAATAGAAACATAATCATCTCATAATTGCTGAAGTTGTTCGTTCTCAACTTTTGCATGCTTTCCGGATTTCTACAGTATCTTTCATACTGAACCGGATCAATTAGAAAGATATTCTTGCCGTAGCAAATTGCTTGTATTGCACAGTGCACAACTTCATCATTCAACCACTTGTTGCCGTCCAGCTTGTTTAAACTGTCGTACGTCATCTTTGCGATTGGAGCATCGGACTTGGCCGTGGAAAATTGAGCCTGATAGGGCACAAACAGTTTTTTCGGCTGTCTCGTAGATACTCGTTTTGGAATACTAACATTCATCTCACTCATCCCAGATAAAACGGCTGATGGTGAGGGTTCCACTTCATTTTGAGCTTTCCTCTTTCTCCCGGGAGTTTGACTCGCCGGTGTCTGTATTATGCGCATTTGTGAGAGCAAAACAGATGGGCTCTCAGTAATGTTTTCTCTTCTCTTTTTAAGAGGACTGGAAATATCATTGACATCACTTTTTCGTTTGGGCGTCTGATCAGTCATTTTTCTCAAGGATGCCATGCTCGAACTTGGAATAGAAGCCTTATTTGGTGACTTAAATAGGTTTGTTTCTGTTACATCCATGTTAGTATCACTATCATCAGAACAGGGAGTTCGACTCCTACTTCTTGTGACACGCATGGCAAGTGGCGCAGGAATATTCAAAGATTCAAGAGACTCTCGCTGTGCTGAGGACTCGGCAGATCCTTTCTTTGCACTTCCTTCATCACTTCCAAAGAGTGACAACAAAGTTTTCTTATATAACATCCAGTTAAATCCTTCAAGGTCAAAGCCTGTGCCATTAAGAAGAGCACACTCTGCATATTTGCATACGAAAAACCATGAACACTGCTTCGCGTTCTTATTCTGCTGCTTGCATTCTTCAATCGTATATGAGAACGAAGTCACATTCTTAATTCTTGTGACGAATTTTCGTATCGAATCTATAACTGAAGAATATGCAATATTTTCTTGCTTGGCGGAGTCACAAATTCTTAGAATTCCCGTACTCCAAGTGAAATCGCAATAGAAAAAATGCTTCTTTCTTTTATCATCAGCAACAGTAAATAATGCCATTTGGCACTCGTTAAGAGATCCATCGAATGATTTTAAGCAAGCTTCTCCAAAGGATACATCGTTTTCAAATATTTGTGAGTATTTGCAAATAACTGCTTTTGTTGTGGGAGCGTCTTGAGCAATCCTTAGAATGCATGCTTCCACAACCTCAACATCTGGTGCTTTCAGTTTTGCATTCAATTGCGAATTTATCTTTAAAATATCATATGATATTTGCTTACCGGGTACTATATTATTCGTTTGTGGCGTTTTAGCTTTAGCAGATCCACTGCTTTTAACAATCTAATTATTCTTGGTTAAATTTGTTTTGAACCTTTGGCAATGCATAACCAATTCAAAGATTTCCTTCCGGAATTCTGATGCATCAAAGTCATCTTCAATGTCCTTGCCATTACTGAAAACATTCATGGCAAATCGAATTGCGTGAACGCCAGAGTCAACATTACGTTTCTGTTTTGTACAGGTGGCCGTCTTTACGGTTATCTCACTCTTTATGTTCATAACATGAGCAATAAGACTGCGAACTGATGTTCGAATCCACTGATATATATTTGCAGAACTCCAAAGTGAATCATATATCGTAAGAGTGTTGCTACTCTTTTCGAACAGTGCAAAGAGGAAATATCCGTTCCTCTTATCATCAACCAGTGGGAGCAGCATTCTCTCCATTAATTTGCATTTTTAAGCTGAATACTTATAAATAAATGATCGCACAGTCTTTGCGTTATACTTGTGATTGGCATCAGTATGCCTCAGAGATTCGGAGGCCGAAAGATTCAAAAGTACAGTCTTTCCACTGTCATACAACTGGACAATATTCTCAAAAGCTGTCTGCACAGTTCGTCTCATCAATCTTCGCTGAGGATCTTGAATCTCACTGAAGGGTACTTCCACATCTGCGAAGACGTCATCGTCAAGATTTATCTCTTCAAGGACATTGTATGGCCTAGTTATCTCAACTTCTGGGATAACGTCGGGCTTGACAATTTTACCTTTCCAAGAATCTTTCCGCCAAGGCGGAGTGCGAGGCTTTTTGAAGCCTTCATGTTTCGATCTTTGGCTTCTTCTGGGCTTCACTTGAGTCCACTCATCACTTTTTACATTAGGAATGGCATTTCGCACTTCCTGATGGTTTCCAGATTCTAGGACTTGTATCATCTTTGTTCTGTATTCTTTAAAATTGAAATTGAATGTTTGATCAGGAATCTGCATTTTCTTCATAGCGCATTCGTAAAAGTAACTTGTGAATACTCCACAGTTTATTCCATCTGGTTGTTGTGCGGCTGAAGGCCAGCAAAACGTCGGCATTCGTGTATTTGGGTACACATACTTTATCAATTCGTGCAGAGCCAAGCCAATGAAATGGCGAGACAAATTCTTCTGATCATAACCTTCTTTGATCGAATCGTAGATCTTCACAATGTTATCTTCCTTGTCATACACAGCAAACCAGAAGTGCTGCTTGTTTGCATCGTGAACAGCGAATAATATTCTCGTAGCGGTATTTCTAATTGAATGATTCATGTTTGCAAATGCAGTTGTTATCTCTTCTCCTTCAATCTGTCTAAGACTTCCGTTACGAAGCGCTGCTTGATTATGGTTAAAGTGATCATAAATTGAGCTAAGTGAGAATACTGTATCCTCTTCAGTGTATGTCGTAACCATTTTTCTGATATAATCATCCAGAATAACAGTATTTATTTGCTCACGATTATCTCTCAATTCACGAAGCACATCGACGTTTTGCATTGGTCTTCGTTTTTCGAGCGTACCTTTCGATTTGGTAAGAATTGAAAACATATGATTCTTTATCTCATTTGCACTGACACCGAATCTGTCATAGTCTGAATTCGTGATTGAACTATTCATTGCACTGATAAGATAGACAATGCAGTCATCGAGATCATTTTTCTTCTTCGCAAATTGCTCGAATTGAAATGTTGGCTTTGCCGGACTCTGTATCACAAACTGAATGACTTTAATGATTGCATTTTGAACGGTTAGTGAACCATGAACAATTTCTTTGTCTTTCGTTGAGTCATACAAATGCACAACATTTTCTCTTCTGATGAAGCACGCGCAGAACATGTGCCTTTGAAACACAACAGGTATAACAAGTCTCTCAAAGTTTTTTCGGCTCTCTTCATTTAGTCCTTCAAATTGTGCATCTTCCATCAGTCCGGCTGCGACCTGTGCGCGTGTAAAAGCGGTGGATAGCGCAATAATGACTTTATTTGCATCAGATTCTTTTTCATTGCACCATTCAACCAGTTTCTCTTTGAGGTACTCATCAATAAGTTCGGCTGGAATTCTTGAATTTGCATCTTTCAATTCATCATACTTGCCTTTGTTTCCATTGCCACCTCCTCTTAGATACATGCGTGGCTGAAGCTTTCCGTTTTCAGATTTCTCAGATTTTTGATTCATCTTATTGTGATTTTCAATTCGCTTTGTGGATGTGCTTTGCACTGGGCTTCTTTGCCCTGGCCCTCTGGGCCATTTCTTATTGTTGAGGCAACAGTGGGATGAGGGTGGAACACGCATTGGCGGCACTGTTGCCTCAATAGCCGTTGCGTTAGTGTGGGGGCAGAAGAGGGACCGGCCCAGAGATGGTGCCCCCTCAATCTCTGGGCCGCCTGCGTCGCATCGACGGCGATCGGGCCGCAGGTCAACCCGATCGCCGTTCCGGCGGATTCGGTAGGACATCTGGAAGTTAACTCAGTTAGGCCACTCAACCAGATTAATCAGCTTACCTCCTGCAAAAGGAGTTTATTAAGCAAATGTCCTGTTCTCTGCTATACATTTCAAATGCGCCGCGAATTATTTAATCAAAATACTGCGATTTTAGACGCATACACAGTTCGAACCATTTCACATGCTTTTGTCGTACCAAATGGCACTTTAATCTTCCTTAGAGATAGTTATGTTTTAACGTGATATGAAAATTCAAAATACTCTCCGAGGTAGTTTCAAAGTGCCACTGCACAACATGAATATGATATGCTTTGAATCGTGTGTACGTCTTTACAAAAGTAAACGCGCCACGAAAATGCATAACGATATAACGCGAAATAATCGCAAAATTGACTTCAAACACATTGTAATCACAGTTGAAATAATTCAGCCACATCTGGCAAACGTTCTCGAATCACTGAACCGTTATCATGTTATAACGGTTGTAAGCGTTTCGTCACAATCATCTCATGACGGATTCATAATCAAAGTTTTCAGACTTGTGGTTTATTCATCATCATCATCATTTTTTAGACTTGGTGGTGAATTCTTCATCATTATCAGTTTTTAGACTTGGTGGTCCATTGATCAGTTCAAAATTTCAATGATCATAAACTAACAGGCGGGACTCATCAGATGAGAACCTGTTTCAAGTTATAATGATTTACCCGTTTCGTCCCATTAATCTCATGACGGATTTATTATCACAGTTTTCAGACTTGATGGTCCATTGTTCATCATTATCAGTCTTTAGACTTGTTGGTCCGTTCATCAATTCAAAAATTCAATGATCATAAACTAACAGGCGGGACTCATCAGATGAGAACCTGTTTCAAGTTATAATGGTTTAACCGTTTCGTCCCATTAATCTCATGACGGATTTATTATCACAGTTTTCAGACTTGATGGTCCATTGTTCATCATTATCAGTTTTTAGACTTGGTGGTCCATTGATCAGTTCAAAATTTCAATGATCATAAACTAACAGGCGGGACTCATCAGATGATAACCTGTTTCAAGTTATAATTTTTTACCCGTTTCGTCCCATTAATCTCATGACGGATTTATTATCACAGTTTTCAGACTTCATGGTCCATTGTTCATCATTATCAGTCTTTAGACTTGGTGGTCCGTTCATCAATTCAAAAATTCAATGATCATAAAATAACAGGCGGGACTCATCAGATGAGAACCTGTTTCAAGTTATAATGGTTTACCCGTTTCGTCCCATTAATCTCATGACGGATTTATAATCACAGTTTTCAGACTTGGTGGTCCATTCATCATCATCAGTTTTAGACTTGCTGGTCCATTCATGAATTCAAAAATTCAATGATCATAAATTAACAGGCGGGACTCATCAGATGAGAACTTGTTTCAGGATATAACAGTTGTAACCGTTTCGTCCCATTAATCTCATGACGGATTTATAACCACAGTTTTCAGACTTCATGGTCCATTCATCATCATTATCAGTTTTCCGACTTGGTGGTCCATTCATCAAAATCGGTTTTAGGACTTGATAGTCCATTCATCATTATCATTCTTAGAATTGGCAGAAGAAAGGGGAGGGCTTGTGGGTGCCTTAACGGACTTCCCACAAGAGGTGAGAGTGTATTGGACTCTCACCAATTACCTTGTGAAGCCTAAAGGCCATATCTCACAAGGGGTGGGTGCCTTAGCGCGGACTTCCCACCTAGGGTACCCTTGTGCGTGGTCCACTTCACACAAGGGGTTGGTGTCTCAAAAAGTAAATTTCTAAATGTTGTGACAGAAGAAAGGGAGGGCTTGTGGGTGCCTTAACGGACTTCCCGCAAGAAGTGAGAGTGCATTGGACTCTCACCAATTACTTGTGAAGCCTAAAGGCCATATCTCACAAGCGGTGGGTGCCTTAACGGACTTCCCACCTAGGGTACCCTTGTGCGTGGTCCACTTCACACAAGGGGTTGTTGTCACAACAGAGAGAGAAAGAGAGACAGACAGAGAGAGAGAGAGAGAGTGAGAGAGAGAGAGAGAGAGCAAAAAAAGATCTCAATGCTGTGACAGAAGAAAGGGGAGGGCTTGTGGGTGCCTTAACGGACTTCCCACAAGAGGTGAGAGTGCATTGGACTCTCACCAAGTACCTTGTGAAGCCTAAAGGCCATATCTCACAAGGGGTGGGTGCCTTAACGGACTTCCCACCTAGGGTACCCTTGTGCGTGGTCCACTTCACACAAGGGGTTGTTGTCACAACAGAGAGAGAAAGAGAGACAGACAGAGAGAGAGAGAGAGAGAGAGAGAGAGAGAGAGAGCAAAAAAGATCTCAATGCTGTGACAGAAGAAAGGGGAGAGCTTGTGGGTGCCTTAACGGACTTCCCACAAGAGGTGAGAGTGCATTGGACTCTCACCAATTACCTTGTGAAGCCTAAAGGCCATATCTCACAAGGGGTGGGTGCCTTAACGGACTTCCCACCTAGGGTACCCTTGTGCGTGGTCCACTTCACACAAGGGGTTGTTGTCACAACAGAAAGAGAAAGAGAGACAGACGGAGAGAGAGAGAGAGAGAGAGAGAGAGAGAGAGCAAAAAAAGATCTCAATGCTGTGACAGAAGAAAGGGGAGGGCTTGTGGGTGCCTTAACGGACTTCCCACAAGAGGTGACAGTGCATTGGACTCTCACCAATTACCTTGTAAGGCCTAAAGGCCATATCTCACAAGGGGTGGGTGCCTTAACGGACTTCCCACCTAGGGTACCCTTGTGCGTGGTCCACTTCACACAAGGGGTTGTTGTCACAACAGAGAGAGAAAGAGACCTTCTCTCTCTCTCTCTCTCTCTCTCTTTTCTCCTTAGCCACGACCTTTTTCTCTTCCGATAACAACCATGTCAGCTGCACCGAACGAAGCAGGGTTTTATTCGTGAAAAGAGTTTTTCAAATTATTTTTAAATTTATAATTCTTTGTGTTTTTATGAAGTGAATTTTTTTTTTAATTTTTGCAAGGTTACATATATGTATGTACATACATACATACTAACGCGATTTGCTGATATCATACGCGATGGAAGCTGAGTTGAGCGCCCCCATTTTATCGTCTCGTACATATGTACCGTATTTTCTCTATTAGTACCCCCGGGGGTTCTATTTTTCAATACTCTTCGAGAGGGGGCACTATTAGAGTTAGGGGTTCTATTAGTGGGAGGGGTTCTATTTTTAAATGTGAGACACTAAAAGTTTAATCACAACATTTTATTCCCAAAAAAAGTAGAATCGTAGCCCGAATTAAATATAATCATCGCTGGAATATCCGATTTACAACAGATTTTTCATGAATTTGGCATCTATAATTAGAAATTGTTTAAAAAAATATAAAGCTGAGAAAAAGAAAAGATTGAATTACAAAAAAATGTAAAAGGAATACAAAACTAATATTAGGAGATACGCACACAAAAAATACCCGTGAAACAACGCTAAAGCATTAACCATCTAAAAGGAAAGGGTATGAGAAAAAATATCCCCAAAAAGAAATGCATTCCCAAAGGAATTAAAAAAAAAAGATTACCATGACTTAAACTGAAACAAATAAGAGATTTGAATTCTATGTAAAACCATCTTGAACAAGGAAATAAGTATCAAATGTCACCATACAATATCCTAAAGAACATTTTATCAACGTCGCTTACAGTAACCCGGCCTCATGCATATCAATACAAATGTAATCGTTAAGCGTAATATAACATACCCCAATTAAATAAAAGCTTCACCAAATTGTAAATATAAAAAAAATCTTAACATCCATAAATAAGTAGCTCATTTGCATGCAGGAACAAAGAGTAAACTCACCCAATACCTTATGTTCGCCAATAATACCGTACCAACAGAAAAGAAAAAATAATATGTCATCTGTATTTTCTTTGACTGAAATATCTTATATAAATGACAAGAAACCAGAAAGCTAACTCTTTACAATTACATCCTATTCACCGAAGCTAGAAAAGATAAATAATTTTCAATTGTACTCCCACCATACAATATCCTAAAGAACATTATCATTGATAATTTATCAACTTCAACAGTCCAAACAACCCAGTACCATAGAAACACAAAAGAATCGTATTCCAAAGCTGTAAATAAAGATCTTTTATTCATAAAACTCCAACAATCAACACCTTAAAACATGAAGCAACAGTACTTTCACTCATAGATCTGAAAGATACTTTCACTCATAAACCAGAAAAAAAACAGAACCCAATCCTTCACGATCGACGAACATTAAATATTATAAATGTTCCAAACCAATTCTCAGGAGAAAACATCAAGATAATAATTAACTTTAACCAAACTAAAAACCCAATATTCCCAGAATTAACCACCTGCTAGGAAAACCGAAAAAAAACAAGTTTCGTAACAAAGGTTAAAGCATTTTGAAAGATATGTTTAAAAATGAGTACCTTAATTTTCTTGCGTGGCCGGTGTGGCCGAAGTCGTCGCCGACTTCATTGACCGGTCGGCCTTCATTCGGACTCCCTCTGGCTCTGAAGAACAAAAACAAAGTATGATTTGTAACGTTAATAGAACTAACGCAAAAACCTTAAATAAAAAGAAAAATACGCCGCTTTTATAAAAAAAATCAAACACTCACAACATCCCGTTATTATTGGAGTATACCAATATTGCGCACAACTATCCAACGCTGCATCATTAACCAGCTAAAAGAAATGAGAAAAAATGCCCCAAAAAGAAAATGCATTCTTAAAGTAATCTTTAAAAAATTACCTTGATGTAACCTGAAACAACTAAGTGATTTTAGCAGTATATAAAACCAACTTAAATAAGGGAAAAAAATTATAGAGAACCAATAATAAGCATATACTTAAAGGAGTTATTCCTTGAACTTCCTAATAAAATTTCATAAACCTAAATCATAACACGAAAACTCCAAAAGGAATATAGAAACGTCATTAATTAAACATTACTGAAGATATTCTGAAAATGTCACTCAAATTCCAACCATACATTATCCTCAAGCCCGAAAAAATCGTACTCCTACTAACAGTATCGAGTATATATCTTAATCAACCGATAAAAAAACACGATGATAGCTTTGCTATTACTTCCCATCATAAATCATCAAACAACATTTCGTTTAACATTTAACTATAAGAAATAATATAAGTAAAAAAAGCAAAAAAAAGTGAATGTCTAACCATAGCAGGCGAAGTCGACTCTCGCGTCCCTTGGCGCCGGCGGACGCCTTCTCCGGCGGCTTCCTCGAAGTCGCCACTACAACGAAAGCTTTAAAGTTATTCGAATATATTGGAAATTCTTTAATAAAAAGTAATCAAAAAAACATTTGTAAAACAAACAAAAAACCATAGTCAGATCGAAAGGAAACTAATACTAAGCAACAATGCAAACAGTCATAACCACTGATTACATCTGATAGTGCTATCCTAGTTGGGGATCTGAGAAAACAAATATAAAAAAATGCGTACCGTGGGCGACGATGCCGTTGTCGCGATCGCGCGTGCCCACCACATGGAGCGAGCAGAAGAACACAGCCAAATCTTGTCGCCCAAGAAAGACAAAAGTTTTTTTGAAGTGCACCAGACACTTCAAAAATTGATCTAGGCAACTTCAGGACCTGGGCAATAGATCAGTCGATGCGCCGTCGAAAACTACATGAAATATGTCGAAAGCAGCGAAAGCGCAGGTACAGATTTTGAGAAAGTGAGAAAAAACATAGTAAAAAAGGGCCAAAAAGGGGGTAAAATTTTAAGGCAATAATCATCAAGCGTTTCTAAGTATACTCACTAACTAGCGGAGCTATGGGGGGACCTGGTTTCAGTATCTTAGCCCATTATCTAACTTGGAGTCTCCGCTATGTCCTAGCATTTTAATCTGTGCATTGGGGGTCGAATTAAAACGCGCAAAAGGATTTGCCCGCGCGCGACTCCGAACCTGGGTCGGTATAGGATATCTGCGTGCGATGAAAATGTACCAAAAAGCCACAAAATAATTCATATCTCGAATATGCCTGAACGAATGTCGACGAACAACCTATCATTCGATAGCTAATTTTTGGCATTATTTGAATAAAAATATGCGCCAGAAAGTGTCAGTGATAGCTAAGGTCGAAAAAGTGGCCTGAACATTCTCGGACCAAAAGTAGATCAAAAACGTCTTTGTATGGAAAACTTTTGTAGGAGACATTTGTTCGCCTTCTCGAGAGCTACAGGATCATATATAACATGTTGCCATAAGGCCAATCCCCGAGAAGAAACAGCCGCGGAAACGGCCTCCCAAAAATTCGACATTTCACGGCCCCCTCAGGACACCTTTTCCGAAACCCAGCCAAACGAGAGTAGGCTCATTTCAAAGCTCTCCAAAAACTAAACAATATTCTGAATGTCCCGTCCCGCTCCGGTCCCGAATCTCAGAGTATTGATTTTTAAAAGGTTCGCTCCTAACAAAATGGGTCGGCCTGTTTTTGGCTCGTATCTATTGATCTAGGCAACTTCAGGACCTGGGCAATATATCAGTCGATGCGCCGTCGAAAACTACATGAAATATGTCGAAAGCAGCGAAAGCGCAGGTACAGATTTTGAGAAAGTGAGAAAAAACATAGTAAAAAAGGGCCAAAAAAGGGGGTAAAATTTTGGCCACGCCCACTTCCTATACCCTGAGGCAGAATTCGTCCAATTTGTGTCCTATTAATCTTGAAGACATTCTCTATCAGCCACTATTTTTTTCAGCTTCCCATCTTCTCCGAAACAAAAGATGCAATCGCTCAAAGTGGCCAACCCAGCGCAAGCGCGCGCCGAAAAGCTGCAACTTTGGCCGCTGGCGCCACCCCCAAACCCAAATCCCAAAAATCCCAAACCAATATCATATCGTAGCCCCAATATTCATTTACCATCCTAAAAAAACCCCACTCGAAAATCTCAACTCTACCGCCCACTACGCCGCTCCGCGCAAACCCCGGCAATAATCGACAAGCGTTTCTAAGTAGATTCTCTAACTAGCGGAGCTATGGGGGGACCTGGTTTCAGTATCTTTGCCCATTATCTCCCTTGGAGTCTCCGCTATGTCCTAGCATTGAATTTGTTTAGTTTTAGCTCATATAAAAGCGTGCAAAAGGGTTTGCCCGCGCGCGACTCCGAACCTGGGTCGTTAACAAAATCTGCGTGCGATGAAAATGTACCAAAAAGCCACAAAATAACTTATATCTCGAAAGTGCCTGAACGAATACCGACGAACAACCTATCATTCGATAGCTAATTTTAGGCTCTATCTTAACAAAAATATGCCCCAAAAAGTGTCAGTGATAGCTAAGGTCGAAAAAGTGGCCTAAACATTCTAACCCCAAAAGTAGATCAAAAATGTCGTTATATGAAAACGATTTGTATGAGACATTTGTTCGCCTTCTCGAGAGCTACAGAATGATATATAACATGTAGACATAATACCAATCCCCGAGAAAAAACAGCCGCGGAAAAGGCCTCCCAAAAATTTTACATTTCACGGCCCCCTCAGGACAACTTTTCCGAAACCCAGCCAAACGGGAATAAGCTCATTTCAAAGCTCTCCAAAAACTGAACAATATTATGAATGTCCCGTCTCGCTCCAATCCGTAGTCTCCGAGTATTGATTTTCCAAAGGTTTGCTCCTAACAAAATTGGTCGGCCGGTTTTTGCCTCGTATCTATCGATCTGGGAGGGCTACGGAGCAGATCAATAGATCAGAAGATGCGCCTTGAAAAACTACATCATATATGTTCGAGAATCGAAAATCGTACCTACAGAATTTTCGATAGTGAGAAAAAACAGAGCAAAAAAGGGCCAAAAAACGGGGTAAAATTTTGGCCACGCCCACAGGAAAGACCCTCAGGCGGAATTCGCCCAATTTGTGTTCTATTAATCTTGAAGACATGCCCTATCAGTGACTATTTTTTTCAGCTTCCCATCTTCTCTGAAACAAAAGATACAAACGCTCAATTTCGCCAACCCAGCGCAAGCGCGCGCCGAAAAGTTGCAATTTTGACCGCTGGCGCCACCCCCAAACCCAAATCCCAAAAATCCCAAACCAATACCATATCGTAGCCCCAATATTCATTTTCCATCCTAAAAAAACCCCACTCGAAAATCTCAACTCCCCCGCCCACCACGCCGCTCCGCGCAACCCCCGGCAATAATCATCAAGCAATGCTAAGTATACACTCTACTAGCGGAGCTATGGGGGGACCTGCTTTCAGTATCTTTGCCCATTATCTCCCTTGGAGTCTTCTCTATGTCCTAGCATAGGTTTAGTTTGATTAGGGTTCACACAAAAGCGCGCAAAAGGGTTTGCCCGCGTGCGACTCCGAACCTGGGTTGGTAGAATATCTACGTGCGGTGAAAATGAACCAAAAAACCACAAAATAATTCATTTCTCGAATATGCCTGGACCAAATCTAAAGGATCAACTACCATGCGATAGCTAATTTTATGCTCTATTCGAATAAAAATATGCCCCAAAAAGTGTCAGTGATAGCTAAGGTCGAAAAAGTGCCCTAAACATTCTGACCCCAAAAGTAGATCAAAAACGTCGTTGTATGGAAAACTTTTGTATGAGACATTTGTTCACCTTCGCAAAAGCTACAGAATGATATATAACGCTTTGTCATAACACCAACATCCGAGAAAAAACAGCCGCGGAAATGGCGTCCAAAAATTTTGAGATTTCACGGCCCCCTCAGGGTACTTTCCCGGAAACCCAGCCAAACGAGAGTAGGCTCATTTCAAAGGTCTCCTAAAACTATACAATATTCTGAATGTCCCATCCCGCTCCGGTCCCAATTCTCCGAGAATTGATTTTTCAAAGGTTCGCTCCTAACAAAATGGGTCCGCCTGTTTTTGCCTCGTATCTATCGATCTAGGTACTTTCAGTAGATCAGCTATAGATCAGTCGATGCGCCGTCCAAAACTACATGATATATGTCGAAAGCAAGAAATGTGCAGGTACAGATTTTGAGATAGTGAGCAAATACAGAGCAAAAAAGGGCCAAAAAACGGGGTAAAAGTTTGGCCACGCCCACAGGAAAGACCATCAGGCGAAATTTGCCCAATTTGTGTCCTATTAATCTTGAAGACATTCCCTATCAGCCACTATTTTTTTCCTCACCCAATTCCTCTCCATTCAAAAGATGCAATAGCTCAAAGTGGCCAACCCAGCGCAAGCGCGCGCCGAAAAGTTGCAACTTTGACCGCTGGCGCCACCCCCAAACCCAAATCCCAAAAATCCCAAACCAATACCAAAACGTAGCCCCAATATTCATTTACCATCCTAAAAAAACCACACTCGAAAATCTCAACCCCACCGCCCACGACGCCGCTCCGCGCAAACCCCGGCAATAATGGACAAGCGTTTCTAAGTACACTCTCTAACTAGCGGAGCTATGGGGGGACCTGCTTTCAGTATCTTTGCCCATTATCTCCCTTGGAGTCTCCGCTATATCCTAGCATAGGTTTTGTTTACTTGGGGGTAATATAAAAGCGCGCAAAAGGGTTTGCCCGCGCGCGACTCCGAACCTGGGTCGTTAAGAAAATCTGCGTGCGATGAAAATGCACCAAAAAGCCACAAAATTAGTCATATCTCGAATATGCCTGAACGAATACAGAAGATCAACCTATCATTCGATAGGTAATTTTAGGCTCTATTCGAATAAAAATATGCCCCAAAAAGTCTCAGTGATAGCTAAGGTCGAAAAAGTGCCCTAAACATTCTGACCCCAAAAGTAGATCAAAAACGTCGTTGTATGGAAAACTTTTGTATGAGACATTTGTTCACCTTCGCAAAAGCTACAGAATGATATATAACGCTTTGTCATAACACCAACATCCGAGAAAAAACAGCCGCGGAAATGGCGTCAAAAAATTTTGAGATTTCACGGCCCCCTCAGGGTACTTTCCCGGAAACCCAGCCAAACGCGAGTAGGCTCATTTCAAAGCACTCGTAAAACTGTACAATATTCTAAATGTCCCATCCCGCTCCGGTCCCAAATCTCCGAGTACTAATTTTTCAAAGGTTCGCTCCTAACAAAATGGGTTCGCCTGTTTTTGCCTCGTATCTATCGATCTAGGTACTTTCAGTAGATCAGCTATAGATCAGTCGATGCGCCTTCCAAAACTACATGATATATGTTGAAACAAAAAAAATCGCGGGTACAGATTTTGAGAAAGTGAGCAAATACAGACGAAAAAAGGGCCAAAAAACGGGGTAAAATTTTGGCCACGCCCACAGGAAAGACCATCAGGCGAAATTTGCCCAATTTGTGTCCTATTAATCTTGAAGACATTCCCTATCAGCCTCTATTTTTTTCAGCACCCAACTCCTCTCCGTTCAAAAGATGCAATCGCTCAAAGTGGCCAACCCAGCGCAACCTCGCGCTGAAATGTTGCAACTTTGGCCGCCGGCGACGACCCCAAAACCAAAACCCAAAAATCCCAAACCAATACCAAAACGTAGCCCCAATATTCATTTACCATCCTAAAAAAACCACACTCGAAAATCTCAACTCCTCCGCCCACCACGCCGCTCCGCGCAAACCCAGTAAATATTGAACAAGCGTTTCTAAGTACATACTCTAACAAGCGGAGCTATGGGGGGACCTGGTTTCAGTATCTTTGCCCATTATCTCGCTTGGAGTCTCCGCTATGTCCTAGCATTCAGAACTTTGCATTGGGGGTCACACAAAAGCGCGCAAAAGAGTTTGCTCGCGCGCGGATTCGAACCTGGGTCGGTAGAAAATCTGCGTGCGATGAAAATGCACCAAAAAGCCACAAAATAATTCATATCTCGAATATGCCTGGATGAAATGAGAAGTATCACCCACCATTCGATAGCTAATGTTAGGCTCTATCTGAATAAAAAAATGCCCCAAAAAGTGTCAGTGAGCTAAGGTCGAAAAAGTGGCCTAAACATTCTCGGACCAAAAGTAGATCAAAAACGTCGTTGTATGAAAAACCCAAATCCCAAAAATCCCAAACCAATACCAAAACGTAGCCCCAATATTCATTTACCATCCTAAAAAAACCCCACTCGAAAATCTCAACTCCCCCGCCTGCCACGCCGCTCCGCGCAAACCCCGGCAATAATCGACAAGCGTTTCTAAGTATACTCTCTAACTAGCGGAGCTATGGGGGGACCTGCTTTCAGTATCTTTGCCCATTATCTCCCTTGGAGTGTGGACTATGTGCTAGCATTTAGAACTTTGCATTGGGGGTCGAATTATAACGCGCAAAAGGGTTTTCCCGCGCGCGACTCCGAACCTGGGTCGGTAGAATATCTGCGTGCGATGAAAATGTGCCAAAAAGCCACAAAATAAATCATTTCTCGAATATGCCTGAACCAATACCGACGAACAAATTATCATTCGATAGCTAATTTTTGTCTCTATAATAAAAAAAATATGCCCCAAAAAGTGCCAGTGATAGGTAAGGTCGAAAAAGTGGCCTAAACATTCTGACCCCAAAAGTAGATCAAAAACGTCGTTGTATGGAAAAGTTTTGTATGAGACAATTGTTCACCTTCGCAACAGCTACAGAATGATATATAACACGTTGCCATAACTATAACATCCGAGAAAAAACAGCCGCGGAAATGACCTCCCAAAAATTTGACATTTCACGGCCCCCTCAGGGTACTTTCCCGGAATCCCAGCCAAACGGGAGTAGGCTCATTTTAAAGCTATCGTAAAACTGTTCAATATTCTAAATGTCCCATCCCGCTCCAATCCCTAATCTCCGAGTATTGATTTTTCAAAGGTTCGCTCCTAACAAAATGGGTCGGCCTGTTTTTGCCTCGTATCTATTGATCTAGGCAACTTCAGGACCTGGACAATAGATCAGTCGATGCGCCGTCCAAAACTACATGATATATGTTGAAAGCAGCGAAAGCGCAGGTACAGATTTTGAGAAAGTGAGCAAATACAGAGCACAAAAGGGCCAAAAAACGGGGTAAAATTTTGGCCACGCCCCCTGGCCACCCCTGAGGCACTAACACCAAACCAACCAGGAATCCTATAATTAAGAGATGGGCTATCGACTCATATTTTTTTCATTTGCCAATTCCTCTCCGTTCAAAAGACACAAACGCTCGTGGCCAACCCAGCGCAGCCTCGCGCCAAAAAGTTGAAAATTTGGCCGCTGGCGCCACCCCAAACCCAAATCCCAAAAATCCGAAACCCATACCAAAACGTAGCCCCAATATTCATTTTCCATCCTAAAAAAACCCCACTCGAAAATCTCAACTCTACGGCCCACCACGCCGCTCCGCGCAACCCCCGTAAATAATCATCAAGCGTTTCTAAGTACATTCTCTAACTAGCGGAGCTATGGGGGGACCTGCTTTCAGTATCTTTGCCCATTATCTCCCTTGGAGTCTCCGCTATGTCCTAGCATTTTAATCTTTGCATTGGGGGTCACATAAAAGCGCGCAAAAGGCCCGCGCGCGACTCCGAACCTGGGTCGTTAGAAAATCTGCGTGTGATGAAAATGTACCAAAAAGCCACAAAATAATTCATATCTCGAATATGCCTGGATGAAATGAGAAGTATCACCCACCGTTCGATAGCTAATTTTAGGCTCTATCTGAATAAAAATATGCCCCAAAAGGTGTCAGTGATAGCTAAGGTCGAAAACGTGGCCTAAACATTCTGACCCCAAAAGTAGATCAAAATAATCGAAATATCAAAACCTTTTGTATGAGACATTTGTTCGCCTTCTCGAGAGCTATCGAATGGTATATAAAACGTCGCCATAACTCCAACATTCGAGAAAACACAGCCGCGGAAATGGCCTCCCAAAATTTCGAGATTTCACAGCCCCCTCAGGGCACTTTACCGAAAACCCAGCCAAACGGGAGTAGGCTCATTTCAAAGCTCTCCTAAAACTGTACAACATTCTGAATGTCCCATCCCGCTCCGGTCCCAAATCTCCGAGTACTGATTTTTCAAAAGTTCGCCCCTAACAAAATGTATTCGCAACATTATCGATCGCTGTCGGAAAAATATTGCCCTGAAAGGGGAGGAAAGCATGTCAGATGGTGTATTTCGAGGAGTTCTTTCGAATAAGGACAAAAAATCGACATGTTTCATATAGCGTTTTCGAGATAGTGAGCAAATACAGAGCAAAAAAGGGCCAAAAAACGGGGTAAAATTGGCCACGCCCACAGGAAAGACCCTCAGGCGGAATTCGCCCATTTTGTGTCCTATTAATCTTGAAGACATGCTCTATCAACTACTATTTTTTCCAGCTTCCCATCTTCTCCGAAACAAAAGATGCAAACGCTCAAAGTGGCCAACCCAGCGCAAGCGCGCGCCGAAAAGTTGAAACTTTGGCCGCTTGCGTCACCCCCAAACCCAAATCCCAAAAATCCCAAACCCATACCATATCGTAGCCCCAATATATAATATATTAACAGTCAGTTTGCACTGCTCAAACTTGTCGTAAACAGGTGCATTGTTCAGGGTGTAATGCAAGATCTGTCTATCCCGAGCACTGGGTATAACAGGCAAAATTTGTTTCCAATCACCACCGAGGAGTACGACACGTCCACCAAATGGCTTATCTTTCTGGTCTCTGGGCGCAGCGACCCTCATTGTTCTGTCGACAAAACTCAAGATTGCATTCGACTGCATTGGGGCCTCATCCCAAATGATGACTTCAACTTGTCTCAAGAACTGACCCTTGTCTGAGGTGATGTCAAGGTTTGTTTTGTCCAGCTCATCATATTCGAGCGGAATTCCAAAACCACTGTGAGCGGTCGTACCATTCCTCTTACGGCATGTCATATCAAGTTTACCTTCACAGGGACCATGAATCATACACTTTTTAATGAGTTCACGATGTCTCATTTTCTCCTCATAATAAGGGTCGTCCTGGGCCGGTTCTGGCGGAATCTCAGTAAAAATTGTCTGGTCAATGATCTCTGGAGTGTCAACGTGACCTTTCTTAAACCAGATCAACAAGTGAATATGAGGCATTCCTCGCTGTTGATATTCAACGTTCCAGACGTGGGCAACAACTTCTCCATGTACACCACGTTCAGTGACGTCTTTCACAAATTCCTTTGCCTTGAGCCAAAAGATTCGGCACACATCATCGGCAATGTCATGCCATGTCATATTAGGCGAGATGAGTTTCAGAATTTCCGTAATCTCCGGCCATTCTGGATTTCCGGTAAATGTTATGAATCGAGATGGTTTGCCATATCTCTTTGAAAGTGCTACACATTGGTAGTACAGTCTTCGGAAGTATTTCGGACCTCAATAAAAGCTTTCAGGGAGTGTAACATAGTTGCCAAGTGCGTATCCCTTTTCTTCAAGCTTCATTTGAACATACTTTGCATTTGCTGACACTTTGGCCAACTTATTGACTTGCTCCTCGCGTTCTCTCTTTATGGCAGTCAGTCGATCTGCTTGAATTCTCAAATATACGTCTAGTTGGAATTGCTGGGTAAGCATACCCCAGTATCTGCACCAATGCATTCTTCTTTCTTCGGGTGTATTACCTTTATCTGCGAACGTGAAATTGTAATATTCAGATCGCGAGAGGAACTCGCGTGGCTTTACCCCAGGAAGGGGATTTCTCTTGCTCATCGTTGTAAACTTTGGCATTCCAAGCTTATAAGTGCGGTTTCCGCGTGGCAATAAAAGTGTATAACTCATGGCATCCCACAGCTGGCTAAAGTGCACAAGCTTCTTATTTGTGAAAGAGGATTTCTGAAAAATTCTTACTCCACGATTCAATTCTTCGTGGCTTGGGCACTGCCCATCTGGGTAGACGTATATGGCTGACATGAACTTGTCGCCTTGTGGCTCTTTCAATCTGCCAGGATGAATCGGATTATTCACTTGAATCATTTTTCCTCCAGCTTGAATGTTAGGTGAGAACTGCTTCACAGCCTCTTCTCTATCGAGAATGTTCAACATGACTTGGTTGGGCTTTCTATTTCGAGCCGCAGCTTTCTTTTTCTCTTCCTCGATCACTTCTTCCAGGCGCATAAAGCATTTCGCGAGATGATTGTGTTCCTGTATCACATTTCGAACTCGCATGAAAATATCAAGATTGTACTTTACATTGTACTTCTTCATAAAGTCGGCACAAGCCTTTTCTGCGCGAGCAGAATCTTTGCAAATGATAAGTGAAACAAACGAAGGATTCGACTTCGAGGTGCTATCTTGAGGGGTCACAATTGTTGCCTCTATTCTCCCATTAAGAACCAAGGGCACTGGGCCTCCTTTGGGAAACTCTGATTTCTTTTTCGTTTTCATAATGGCGCATACAAATGATAGGGGAGAGTTTATCATTCTCACAGTGTCATAAGTAGCTTTTCCAGCCGGTGAAAGGATGTACTCCTTAATTTTTCTCATTTCATCAATGTCCACGAATAGTGGAAAGTCATCTTGGATCTTAACTTGACCGCCTTTGCAGCAAATGGAATCAGGTTCTCCGGGCCATCGCCATGCTTGGCAGTGCACACATTTGGTCTGTGGCGGAAGTACATAAGGCTCCGGTAGAGTACTGTAATTAATCTGGGCACGCATGAGTTGCGGCTGAACCTTTCTAAGTTGTTGCATAAGCTTTCTTTTATACTCATTTGTACCCGATTGTGGGGTTGTTACAATTGCGCTGTGATCATTTGGGACAGCATCAGCAATATCCGTATCAATTATGTCTTGCGAGACTGAAATATGTTCGTTTAGTTTGAGAACTTGACAAATAATTCTTTTCACAACCGTCGGCTCAACATTTTGAGGTGTGTCTTTATTATCAGCTGTTAGCAAGTGCATTAGAGCACATATATATATTCCAGTGTGCGATGGACTCGTAATCAACGGATACTGTTGTTTGAGTTGGCATCGTGCTCGGCGCCTGCCGTAATAAGAAACTACTCGCTTAATGCGGTCAGATTGCTCATTGCTAACATCAATGCAGTATGGATCATAAACTTTTGCCATCTCAGCTTTGATGACAATTAGAGCATATTCATTTGTACTCTTCTTTAGAGGTAAAATGATACCTTGTCTTTTTCCAACATGAAAGCCTTCAAGTCTTCCATTGCTTTCATAAGCATCAAGTGGCAATACAACATATCGCTTATTTGAATTCAGAGCGATCGCAAATTTGTTGATAATTGCATTACTCAGTTGCTCGTACTCTTCAGATAGCAGAGAAATATCGCTACCCTTCAAATCCTCACACTTGAAGGGAATTATCTGCACAACTTCCTTGGCAGCAGTATCACTTTGGGCAGATTTTCTGACCATCTCTGAATCAATTAACATCTTGACGACGATTTCAAGGCATACTGAAGTTTTAAACTCGTCAAATCTCTTCTTTCTCTGCTTTGTCAATTCGCACAAATACTGTTCGGCATTAAAGAATAGAGCAGGAGCAGACTCTTCTGGAGTAGAGTACTTGCATACTTGATTGGACCTCTTCTTGTCCATTAATACTGGCTTGCCAAATGTTATCTCAACAAATTGAGACAGTTGTGCCATGACGGTATCTCTTCGCTCTTTGTCATAGAGTCGAATTGTGATGTTAGGCTTTGTCTCTATCACTCCAAGGATCCATTCGTTTTGATCCTTCAATGGAACGAATATAATGTTCTGCTTCATTTTAGATATGTTTTCAGGAGCTGTGCTCGTTGTAATGCAATCCATAACAACGGAATGCGAATACACAAAAATGCTTTGCTTTGACTCTGCAACCAGGACCTTTAACATTGCTTCAATAATAGAGCTCTCAAAATGTCTTTCGGCATAAGCAGCATATAGTGATATTGCTGATACTGAGATCTCACATGGTTTACCTTTTCGAGGCTGATGTGTCCAGCCAAACTTTTTTAGCATTTCAAGTGACTCATTTGAATATTCGCTTTCATTTGAGCGAACTGACATCGTGGACGATGCCACACTTCTCATTGATGTTATGGAGCCAATAGATGAACGAGAGCTCGATCTTCTAGATCTAGGAGTGGAGTGAGGAGTAACACTATCTTCGATTCCTCCAATTAACTTAATCAACTTGCATGTCTGCAAATAGTGCTTCAACTGCTTTCTGAATGAAGCAGCATCTAAATGCGGCACAACTGTCGGCCGATCATTAACAATTTGCAAAGCGTGGAAAATGGTAATTGGACCACAATTACAACCATCACTTTGCAGAGTGGTAAGGTTGGCACCCGAAGGGGCGGCCATTACTTGAAGTCGAGTTAAGTGATGAATACACTTTTGAATTCTGTATAATTCATTTTGGTCAACTTTATTCAGCGAGACGAAGCGTGGTGACGACATGTCTATGACACTTAGCATAAAGTGGTTATCATTGACCAATGGAAACATAATCATGTCATAATTGCTGAAGTTGTTTGTTCTCAACTTTTGCATGCTGGCTGGACTTCTACAGTATCTTTCATACTGAACCGGATCAATCAGAAAGACATTCTTGCCGTAGCAAATTGCTTGTATAGCACAGTGAACAACTTCGTCATTCAACCAATGGTTGCCTTCCAGCTTTTTTAAACAGTTCCACTTCATTTTGAGCTTCCCTCTTCCTCCCGGAAGTTTGAATCAATGGGCTTTGCAATAAGCATAATTCATTCATCTGTGATAGCAAAACAGACGGGCTCCCAGTAATGTCTTCTATTCTCTTCTTCTTTAGAGAAATGGTGGTGTCTGCGGCATCACTTTTCCGCTTGGGTGTCTCATTAATCCTCTTTGTTACAGATGTTTTGCTCGCACTGGGCAATTTACCCTTCACTGGCGTTCGAAAAAATTCGAATAATTCTCAGAACTTTTACGGACATTCAAATCCGATTCAATGTGAACAGATTCTGGAGAACGTATTTCCCCTGCAGAAGTACCTGGTTTGGATTCATTCTCACCTTTGAAGAGAGAAAGTAGAACTGCCTTATACAGCTGCCATTTAAATCCATTGAGTTCAAAGTTTTCCTTCTGTAAGGCGCATTCTGCATACTTGCACACAAACATCGTGCAACTGTGCTTCATAGACTTATTTTGCTGTTTGCAGTTTTCAAGAGTCGTAATGACTGGTAGTGAAAATTTCTTAACTTGTGCAACAAATGCACAAAGTGCATCAATTGTGCTCTGATATGCTTCAACATTTGAGAGTTGATCGGAATCGCAAATCCTTAGGGTGCTGTCATACCACTTAAAATCACAGTAATACATGTGACTTTTTCGATTAGCATCGGGAATCACAAATTGTGCCATGTATGAATCAGCAATGCTTCCAGCAAATGCTGCAATGCAGGTGAATGGCCCTCCGGACTTTAGTTTGTCGTATCTACATACGACAACTTTTGCCTCTGGCTTCTTTCGAGCAAGCTGTAACACACATGCTTCGGTGACCTCTAGGTCAATAAATTTCTGCCTCGGGTGAAGCTGTGCTTTGACCTTCATAATATCACATATTTCAGACTCAGCTATTTCAGCAGTCAAAGTGCTTGACTTCTTTGACTTCTTTTCAACAGAGTTATTGCTCATTGCTACATTTGTTGTCTTCTTCATAGATTTGAAGAGCTCAAAACTATTAACTATTTCAAAGATTTCCTTCCGGAATTCAGATGCATCAAAGTCATCCTCAATGTCTTTGCCATTACTGAAAACATTCATGGCAAATCGAATTGCATAAACGCCAGAGTCAACATCGCGTTTCTGTTTTGTACAGGTGGCCGTCTTAACGGTTATCTCACTCTTTATCTTCATAACGTGAGAAATTAGGCTGTGAACTGATGTTCGAATCCACTGATATATATTTGCAGTACTCCAAAGAGAATCATATATCGTAAGAGTATTGCTACTCTTTTCAAACAGTGCAAAGAGGAAATGTCCGTTCCTGTTATCATCAACCAGTGGGAGAAGCATTCTCTCCATTGTTTTACATCTATCAGCTGAATACTTGTAAATAAATGATCGCACAGACCTTGCGTTAAACTTATGACTGGCATCAGCATGCCTCAGTGATTCAGAGGCTGAAACATTCAAAAGTACAGTCTTTCCATTGCCATACAAATCGGCAATATTCTCGAAAGCTCTCTGCACTGTGCGATGCATCAATCTTCGCTGAGGATCTTGAACCTCACAGAAAGGTGCCTCCACATCTGCGAAGACGATTCAAGATTTTCCTCTTCAAGCACATTGTATGGTCTAATTATCTCAATTTCTGGTACAACGTCGGGCATTTTTGTGGCATTTTTCTTTAATGTGCTTTTCCTTTTTGCTGGTCAAAGAGGCTTTTTGAATAAATGATCATCATCCTTCGAATTTGATCTCTGACTTCGTCTCGGTTTCACTTCCGTCCACCCTTCTTTTGCCTCTTTTCTTTCACTTGGAATGGCATTGTGCACGCGCTGTTCCACTTCATTTCCTGACTCTAACACTCGTATCATCTTTCTTCTATATTCATTAAAATTAAAAGTGAATGTCCGATTATTAATGGGCACTTTCTTCATAGCTCATTCGTAAAAGTAGCCTGTGAATACACCGCAATTTATTCCATCTGATTGCTGTGGGGCTGACGGCCAGCAGAACTTTGGCATTAGTGTATTTGGAAATACATTCTTTATCAATTCATAAAGAGCCAAGCCAATGAAATGTCGAGAAAAATTCTTATGATCGTAACCTCCTTCAATTGAATCATAAATATTCACAATGTTGCCTTCCTTTCCATACTTCGCGAACCAGAAATGCTGCTTAGTGTCATCATGGACAGCAAATAATATTCTCGTTGCGGTATTTCTGATTGAGTCATTCATGTTTGCAAATGCAGCAGTTATATCTTCTCCTTCCATCTGTCTAAGAGTTCCATTACGAAGCGCTGCTTGATTATGGTTAAAGTGGTCATAAATTGAGCTAAGCGAGAACACTGTATCCTCTTCAGTGTATGTCGTAGTAATTTGTCTGATGTAATCATCCAGAATGACAGTATTTATACAGAACATGTGCCTTTGAAACACAACCGGAATAACAAGTCTCTCAAAGTTTATTCGGCTCTCTTCATTTAGTCCCTCAAATTGTGCATCTTCCATTAGTCCAGCTGCGACTTGAGCGCGTGTAAAAGCGGTGGTTAATGCAACAATGACTTTATTAACATCAGACTCTTTTTCCTTGCACCACTCAACCAGCTTCTCCTTGAAGTACTCGTCAATAATTTCTGCTGGAATTCTGGCATTTGCAACTTTCAATTCATCATACTTGCCCTTTTCTAAATTGCCACCTCCTCTTAGAGGCATTCCTTGAAATAGTCTTTCATTTTCAGATTTCTGATTCATCTTTATGTGCTTTTCACTTCTCTTGATGGATGTGCTATGCACTTGGCAATTTTGCATTTTCTCTTGACAATTCAATGTATCCTTGCATTCAACATGATCACGATTGTTCTTTATGGATACATTTGTTTCATTGAAACCAGTTTGAGGCACTGGGGAAGCCTGTGGACAGTAGCATTGACACATCAGAGACCATGTCCACAACAGCTCTGAGTAAGGGGAGTAGTGGGATGGGCTCAGAGGTACTCCCCCGGTTCCCCCTGAGCCCAGCGCGGCCTCTCCGCGACGACGGCCCGGCCGAAGATCGACCAACCCGCCATCACGTCGAAATCGCAAGCGCATCTGAGAAGAAAGGGTCAGGTCACTGCCACCAGAGTACTGCTTACCTCCTGCAAAAGTGAATTAAATAGTTCACTGGTCTGTTATCCGCTACACATATCTTATGCGTCACGCAACATCAACGGCGCAACTATGTACATACATTCATGAGTAGGCACTTATGCACTTCACTTGCACACAGGCACTAAAGAAAACTTTGCTGATAGCACATCAGACAGAGCAGATACACTCTCAGTTAAGCATTTCAAAAGTGTCGTCTGTATGCTTAAACAATTAGCAGAATGCCAGATCATAAGTGTATGCACATATGTATGTCATAGCAATAAAATGGGCGCAACAAAACATAAATACAAACAACGAATAATAGCAATTATTCTTATCTTTCGTTCATTACTTGTCTGACTCGATGCACGCAATTCTTTTGTTCACATCATGATCACACCGATTATATTCATTATTCACATTTCTCAAATAGGCAGAATTATTTATTTAAATTGAATAGAATATCAATTCCTTCCATAATCAATTCCACTTCATTCATTCATAGCTGAGAGCTCACAATAACAAGTTTTTAGCTTGCATGTGATAATGACAGTTTTATTGTATCTTTGACGGCACTTGAAGTTCAATCATTCAGTATATATCATACTCTGATAATTTTCAACGGAATGGTGAACAGTAAAAATTTCTTATATACAATTCATATCCGATCATTCGTTTCATTCTCGATTAATATTGTCAGAATACTTCAATCATATGGAAGAACACCGATTGATCTCCAAAATATTCACGTAATACGGAGCAAAAATCGTCAATCATTCATAATCAATAAAGGTCGATTGATCTCTATTGATTTATAATATTTAAAATAAATGAGATATATTCATCAGTCGTTCAGATGAACTTCATTCAAAAGAATGATATGAAGGAACATAAAGCGAACCTTGTTAATAATATTCACACACATTATAAAATTGCACTGATAGCATTCTTAATCAAAATATTTCTTCAGGCGGGACTCATCAGATGAGAACCTGATACATTCAGAAACATTGACCCGTTTCGTCCCTTTAATCTCATGACGGGTTATGCAATTGAAGCTTTGAGGGCACTTGAAGTTCAATCATTCTGCACATGTACATAATAATCTGATAATTCTCAACGGAACGATGAATAGCAAAAAATAATACTTATTCACAATGCATATCCGATCATTCCTTTCTTTCTTGAGTAATATTTTCAGAATACTTCATTCATTCGTTATTCGGAAAAACACCCGTTCTTCTCCAAAATATTCATGTGATTCAGTGTAAAAACCGGCGATCATTCTTAATTAATAAAAAATAATGAATCTTTATCGATGCATAAAATTAAAAATATATGACTCAGTCGTTCATGTTACTTTCATATTCTGGCTCAAAAAATATTGCGCGTATGAATATTGCGCTTTACGACTTCGCGCATTCATGATATGAATATCAGCAGCTGTTTGAAAGAATGACAGGAACGTACGGAAATGGAACCCTGTTAATAAAATTCACAACAAATTAATAGTGCTTTCAGAGCATTCTTCACCAACATATCAGTTCAGGCGGGACTCATCAGATGAGAACCTGATACATTCAGAAAGATTGACCCGTTTCGTCCCTTTAATCTCATGACGGGTTCTTTAATAAACCTGAGGTAGTACTCGTATGAATTACAGATCATTCGTAGCCTTTGTATGGCTCAGTTCAATCATTAATTGGCTTTCATGAAATTCAGTGAGCAGACTGCAGTTTAAAGACTTGCTGTGCCTTGGTCTTTCATTGATAAGTAGAGAGGAAAGACAGAGAGAGAGAAATAGAGAGACAGAGAGAGCGAGAGCGGGGAGAGAGAGATAGATAGAGAGAGAGAGAGAGAGAGAGAGAGAGAGAGAAAGAAAGACACAGTGGCAGAGATAGAGAAAGAGAGGGAAAAGAAAGAGAGATAGAGAAGTAGAGGGAAAGAGAAATAGAGATAGAGAAGTAGAGGGAAAGAGAAAGAGAAAGAGAAGAAAGAGAGAGAGAGAGAGAGAGAGAGAGAAAGAGAAATAAAGAAAGTGAGAGAGACACAAAGGCAGAGATAGAGAAAGAGAGGGAAAAGAAAAAAGAGATAAAGAAATAGAGGGAAAGAGAAAGAAAGAGGGAGAGAGAAAGAGAGAGAGAGAAATAGATACATACATACAGACAGACAGAGAGAAAGAGAGAGTGGGAGAGATAGAAAGAGAGAGAGAGAAGAGAGAAAAAGAGAGAGAGAGACAGACACAGAAAAAAAGAGAGTGAGAAAGAAAGAGAGACAGAGAAAGAGAGAGAGTGTGTGAGAGAGAGAAATCAAGACAAAAGGTGAAAGAGCGGAAAGATAAAATAAATAAGGTAGCCCCAGAAGGTTCACCATACTGATCTATGCGGTGGCCTATATCCGTAAACGGATCTTTGCCTTTGGCCTTTATCCTTCATAGTGGATCTATGCCGTTGCCTTTATCAGCATGGAGTGAACCAACCGAGGCCACGGATTCACAAGGACTTGTGGTGACTTATATCCATCAACGGATCTCTGCCTTTGGCCTTTATCCTTCATAATGGATCTTTGCCTTTTATCAGGTGTTGAAGGAACAAAAAGGTTGCATCATTAGATTCACCATACTGATCTATGCGGTGGTCTATATCCGTAAACGGATCTTTGCCTTTGGCCTCTATCCTTCATAGCGGATCTTTGCCGTTGCCTTTATCAGTATCGGTAAACCCAACGAGACGACCAATTCATTAAGAGAAACCAGAGAAAACAGGTAGCCCCAGAAGGTTCACCATACTGATCTATGCGGTGGCCTATATCCGTAAACGGATCTTTGCCTTTGGCCTTTATCCTTCATAGTGGATCTATGCCGTTGCCTTTATCAGCATGGAGTGAACCAACCGAGACCACGGATTCACAATGACTTGTGGTGGCTTATATCCATCAACGGATCTCTGCCTTTGGCCTTTATCCTTCATAATGGATCTTTGCCTTTTATCAGGTGCTGAAGGAACAAAAAGGTTGCATCATTAGATTCACCATACTGATCTATGCGGTGGTCTATATCCGTAAACGGATCTTTGCCTTTGGCCTCTATCCTTCATAGCGGATCTTTGCCGTTGCCTTTATCAGTATCGGTAAACCCAACGATACGACCAATTCATTAAGAGAAACCAGAGAAAACAGGTAGCCCCAGAAGGTTCACCATACTGATCTATGCGGTGGCCTATATCCGTAAACGGATCTTTGCCTTTGGCCTCTATCCTTCATAGCGGATCTTTGCCGTTGCCTTTATCAGTATCGGTAAACCCAACGAGACGACCAATTCATTAAGAGAAACCAGAGAAAGAGAGATAGAGATGACTGCAAACAGGTAGCCCCAGAAGGTTCACCATACTGATCTATGCGGTGGCCTATATCCGTAAACGGATCTTTGCCTTTGGCCTTTATCCTTAATAGTGGATCTATGCCGTTGCCTTTATCAGCATGGAGTGAACCAACCGAGACCACGGATTCGCAATGACTTGTGGTGGCTTATATCCATCAACGGATCTCTGACTTTGGCCTTCATCCTTCATAATGGATCTTTGCCTTTTATCAGGTGCTGAAGGAACAAAATGGTTGCATCATTACATTCACCATACTGATCTATGCGGTGGCCTATATCCGTAAACGGATCTTTGCCTTTGGCCTCTATCCTTAATAGTGGATCTATGCCGTTGCCTTTATCAGCATGGAGTGAACCAACCGAGACCACGGATTCACAATGACTTGTGGTGGCTTATATCCATCAACGGATCTCTGCCTTTGGCCTTCATCCTTCATAATGGATCTTTGCCTTTTATCAGGTGCTGAAGGAACAAAATGGTTGCATCATTACATTCACCATACTGATCTATGCGGTGGCCTATATCCGTAAACGGATCTTTGCCTTTGGCCTCTATCCTTAATAGTGGATCTATGCCGTTGCCTTTATCAGCATGGAGTGAACCAACCGAGACCACGGATTCACAATGACTTGTGGTGGCTTATATCCATCAACGGATCTCTGCCTTTGGCCTTCATCCTTCATAATGGATCTTTGCCTTTTATCAGGTGCTGAAGGAACAAAATGGTTGCATCATTACATTCACCATACTGATCTATGCGGTGGCCTATATCCGTAAACGGATCTTTGCCTTTGGCCTCTATCCTTCATAGCGGATGTTTGCCGTTGCCTTTATCAGTATCGGTAAACCCAACGAGACAACCAGTTCACTCACAATCAGAGAAACAGAGACAGTGCACATTAACATAACATAAACATCCACAACAGTGTAATGAGGTTAGTTGAAAATACGACTCACGTCACCGATCTATGCCATTACTTTATTCTCAGTCCATTGGACACTTTCTCCTCTTCTGAGATCTTCAAATTCAGGCCTTTATGAGTAGTACGTGAGCCGTGTGAGTGTAGTGCAGTGAAGTGTTAACTCATGCAAGTGACTTAAATATATATAAAAAAGTCTAAATTATAGTGAAATAATGCAGTGGTTAAAAAAAATAAAGTAGCTATTAGTACCCCGCAAACTTTATTGGAACCCCCCCCCCCTCTAATAGTACCCCCCTCTGATAAAGTAATTGAAAAATGGAACCCCTCCCTCTAGTAGAACCCCCCCCCCTCCAATAGTGCCCCCCTAACAGCCTAATATCTTAGCTCGAGACGTACCTCGAATGGATCCTGGAGGCATGGGTTGCTCTCCCCAATGAACTTATTGCAAATTCATTCAAAATATGTGGTAAAATGGATATTCTAGTAATGATTCCTATGAATTCGAGCTATGATACTTCTTTTTTTTTGAGAAGAAAATGTTGTTATCAAACTTTTAGTGTCTCACATTGAAAAATAGTACCCCTCCCTCTAGTAGAACCCCTCCCTCTAATAGTGCTCCCCTCTCGCAAGGGTATTGAAATATAGAAACCCCGGGGGTACTAATAGAGAAAATACAGTATTTGGCACAAAATTAGTCATATAAATGACATCCATTTTTTTAGGATGGAAACTGAATGATTTACCCGAAATATACTTTTCTAGACGCTACAAACTGGATTGGATTCCAAAAATAAAGTATTACTTTTAACCACTGCATAAATGAAATTATTTATAATCTAGAAAAATAAAAATAAAAACAAATCCGGTTCGCTTCGCATTCCCAACTTTATAACTCTTTCTTCAAAACACTATGTTACCCACTTTATATCTCTTTCTACAAGAGAATCTATTCCCCTCTTTATATCCTATTCTATAAAAAAAAAATATTTGCAAATACATCTCGCTCAACTGCTCACATTCAACTCTGAAATGGACCGCTAGATTACAAAGGGGCAAGATATACTCACTATCCACTTGTTGATGAGAACGGCCCTTGAAGGCGATGAAGTTCATCCTCGAGGACGGTGAGCGACGGGAAGTCGCCCCGTCGACGATGAGAGGGGAAAGGTGGGACAAGTCAACTCCTATCATCTCGCTCTCTTTCTCTTTTTCCCTAATCTACAGGGTGAATTACCTGGTGCACGCTATGCCGTCGTCATCGCCGCCTTCATGCAACGGAAGTCTCGCGTCACAAGGCGGGCCGCAAATCCCGCGCGTACGCTCTAGAAATAAACTATTTTACTAATAATCGCAAAAGTACGTCCGAACATTTGTATGTCCGTAAAACATCCAACTGACCATATGATTATTTCTTATAATAAAATGAACTTGAAATGAACCCGGGAGCACAAAAAAGCATGGTAAATTCGTAATTTTTTTATCGTTTAAACGGCACACGGAGAACAAGTCCCTAACATTTCTCAAAATATTGAACCATTAAAATTATGCACTTCTAATCGATCTTTAGGGCGTACTTGAAAAAACTCGGAAGTAAAAAGTAATTTCAATTTTTAGTTTCCCCTGCCGAAAATAAACTCAGAAAAAATTTAATATACATTCAACTTGCCTTAACTGAATCCAATTAATATCACCAAAAAAAGAATGTTCTCAATGTTCACAATTAATAAATGTGTGCATTATATCCTTATATTCTGAATGCTTCAAGAATAAATTAAGTTTACTTAAACCCAATAATATTGTTTTTATTTTAGCTCAATTTGTTGAGCGCGGTTTATTATATAAAAGAACGCCAAATATAAAACAAAAATGGTATACAACCCATTCCACCACACTTACTTCAGAGGAAAAAAAACCATAATCAGTCGAACTGCAATATAAAGAATGTATTTCATGTCTTTCAAATCCCCATTACAGTTCGCCACATATAAAAAAAAAATAATATCCTAAAAGATAATCATAATTGCATTCAACTCGTTGGCCTATAAAGAATAAATAAAAATTTAAGTCATATGTCCACTTTGATTTTATACAGTATCCTAATAAGAAGCTGTTTAAACATTAAAACAGAAGCTGTTTAAACATTAAAACGAGACTAAAAAACAAATTGAAGCCTTACTGTAAGGCCCTTAAAAGCCTGAAGAATCGAGTTGCTTCACCTTCTCTCAGCTTCTCTCCTCTATCTATCTGCTTTCCTTCCTCTCTCTCCCTCATTCTCTGCTTAAGTGTTAACTACTAAAAACTAATAATTACATGGGTCTTTAAAAGGATAAATCAATATTTTCACTCATACGCCTACTTTAGCTATTATACATTATCATAATAAAGTTATTTAAAAATCAAAACGACATTACTAACAACTGGGTAACCTACAAAGGCAATGCCATGTATATATGCATCAACATCTATTTATATAGGGAAAGATTAAATGAATATGTGCATTTTCATTTAAAAAAAACCCCTAACGACGTCAAAACAAACAAAGGAGCATGCAAATAACTGTTTAAATACTGTTCAATATAACTACGCCTTAGTGGCGCCAAACCCACAAAAAAGACAAAAAGTTATATTCCCAAACATTAAGGATCCTCACAAAAAACATTCATAAAGAGTCTCTCATTCTGTACTCGCCACCCCCCCCCCCTTTGCTTCCCCTTTTTCTCTGCAACTCTTTCTCTATGCTTTCCTCTGTCTCTGCACACCATGATAGAGATACTTCAGCTTTTATTTATACAGGGATCTATGCTTTCCACTGTCACTGCAACTCTCTCTCTATGCTTTCCTCTGTCTCTGCAACACCATGATAGAGATACTTCAGCTTTAATTTATACAGGGAGGCATAAAATGAACATTCGCGTTTAAAAATTTAACTAAATGAGGTAGAAAAGAAGAATATTAAAGTACATTTAAAACAATTTCAATATAAATACGCCATAATCAAATTTTCGAAGTAATGTGAAATAAAGTAATGCAAAAGTAACTTTTAAAATGGCATTCAAAAACGTAAACCAACAGTATCCAGCTCCCATTCAAAAAGTTTAGAAATTATATTCAAAAACGTTTACGGACGTCAAATAGTTGTATTTACGCCTCCACAACTAATCCAATCTTGTATTACAGTACCCTCTTGCATTCAAAAACAGTATGAAAGTGAACATATAAAATTATACTAACATCAAAACTACAGTATTCATTATTTAAATCCATATTCCATCACCCACTTTTATGGGATCACATTTTAATTACACCAAAAATATTATTATACTTACATCAAACAAAAAACCCATGAAATTTTTTTTTTTAATAACCATGGACATTAGCGAGGGTAAATCAGGGATTTCACTCATATGCATACTGTAACTATTATACAGTACAGTATCATATTAAAAGGTAATCTAAATAAAAAAATTAAAAGGAATTCGAAACTTGGTGCCTTATAAAATAAAATAAAAAACATTTCTCTCCCTCTGTTTCCCTTTCCTTGCATTTCTTTCTGCTTCCCTTATGTTCTTTTTTCTTTCTCTCTCCTTCTATTTAACTCTCCTGTATTCTCTCTAGTTTATCCAAGTAAGCATTAAATGAACATTCGCACTAAAAAGAAATATACCTAAATGGTGTCAGAGAAAGGAATATTATTAAAGAACCCTTTAAAAAAATTTCATTACAGTACCCCTAACCTAAATAAAACGACCCAGTCTTAACACGAAAAAAAAAATTTCTCATTTATACCTTTATTTATCTTGGAAAGAATTGGAAAAATAATAAATCTAAAGCTGAGAAAAAAAAAAGATTGAATTACAAAAAATTTAAAAGGAAAACAAAACTAATATTAGGAGATACGCACACAAAGAAATCCACGTGAAACAACGCTAAAGCATTCACTATCTAAATAGGAAGGGTATGAGAAAAAATATCCAAAAAAGAAATGCATTCCCAAAGGAATTTAAAAAAAAAAGATTAACATGACTTAAACTGAAACAACTAAGAGACAGAGAAAGGAATATTATTATTTCATTACAGTACCAGTAACCTAAATAAAACGACCCAGTCTTAACACAGAAAAAAAATTCTCATTTATACCTTAATTTATCTTGGAAAGAATTGAAAAAAAGAATAAATCTAAAGTTGAAAAAAGAATAAATCTAAAGCTGAGAAAAAGAAAAGATTGAATTACAAAAAAATTAAAAGGAAAACAAAACTAATATTAGGAGATACGCACACAAAGAAATCCACGTGAAACAACGCTAACGCATTAACTATCTAAATGGAAAGGGTAACCCCAGGAATAAAGGAAGAAAATATTTACGATACATTTTACCCAAACAGCTATGGCAACGCTCCTGCATTAACCAGCTAAATGGAACGGGTATGAGAAAAAAAAATTCCCCAAAACTAAGAGATTTGAATTCGATTAAAAAAAAAAACCAACCTGAACGAAATAAGTTTTGAATATTAAAAAAGAAACAATATTATTCAAATCCTATGCTAAACCAATCTAGAGTAATAATAGCATTTTAAGAGGAACAATACTTTAAAAGTTACACCTTAAGACATAAAAGAATAAATGTTTGTATTCATATCGCTGCTTATAGTAACCTGGCCTCATGCATATCAATACAAATGTAATCCTTAAGCATAATATAACATACCCCAATTAAATAAAAGGTTTAGCAAATTGTAAATATAAAAAAAAAATCGTAACATCCATACATAAATAGCCCATTTGCATGCAGGAACAAAGAGTACACACACCCAATACCGTATGTTCGTTAATAATACCGTACCAACAGAAAAGAAAAATTAAGATATTAATTGTATTTTCTTTGACTGAAATATTTTATATAAATGAAAACCCAGAAAAGATAAATAACTACTTTCAATTGTACTCCTACCATACAATATCCTAAAGAACATTATCATTGTTAATTTATCAAGTTCAACAGTCCAAACAACCCAGTACCATAGAAACACAAAAGGATCGTATTCCAAAACTGTAAATAAAGATCTTTTATTCGTCGACGAACATTAAATATCATGAATGTTCCAAAAAAAAATTCTCCAGAGAAACATCAAGATAATAATTTACTTAAACCAAACTAATACCCCAATATTCCAGAATTAACCACCTGCTAAAAAACACCGAAAAGAAAAACAAGGTTCGTAACAAAGGGTAAAAGCATTTCGAAAGATATGTTTAAAAAAAGAGTACCTTAATTTTCTTGCGTGGCCGGTGTGGCCGAAGTCGTCGCCGACTTCATTGAACGGACGGCCTTCATTCGGACTTCCTTTGGCTCTGAAGAACAGAAACAATGATTTGTAATCTAAATAGAACTAATGCAAAAACCTTAAATAAGAAGAAAAATACGCCGCTTTTATACAAAATCAAGCACCTACAATATCCCATATTATTATAGGATTATATTCGCACAACTATCCAACGGTCCAGCATTAACCAGCTAAAAGAAATACGAAAAAATAGCCCCAAAAAGAATATGCATTCTCAAAGTAATCTTTAAAAAATTACCTTGATGTAACCTGAAACAACTAAGTAAATAAGGGAAAAAGTAACTACGCCATTTTAACAAATACAAAATATCCAGAAGAACCCAACGTTAGAAAATAAACATTGCGATTATAACCATGAATATACTTGTTTTGTTCAACATTCAACTAAAAGAAATAATATAAGTAAAAAAGCAACAAAAAACAGTAATGTCTAACCGTTGGAGGTGACGTCGATCCTTGCGTCCCTTCGAGCCGGCGGACGCCTTTTCCGGAAACTTTAAAATTGTTTGAATATATTGGAATTCTCTTAATAAAAAGTACGCAAAAACCCTTTGTAAAACACACAAAAACCATAGCCAGATCGAAAGGTAATTAACATTAAGCAACCATTAAGTAAGCATACAAACAGTCGCAATCAATGATTACATCTGCTCTTAAATAAGAAAAAAACATGCCTACCGTGGGCGACGATGCCGTTGCTGCGAATGGGCGCTGGTAGTTGCGCGTGCCCACCACATGGCGTGAGCAGAAGAACTCAGCCAAAATCTTCTTCTCGCCTGAGACAAAAGTTTTTTAGAAATGCACCAGGCATCATAGTGCATATGTCTTCAGAAATCGTTTTTGATACTTCCAACTCATTTTTACGTTATTTTGCAGTTATTCTATGTTTATTTCGCAAAAATGATCAAATAAAAAAAGAAAAGAGATGCTAAAACGGATGACTCTAAGTCCACTTTCCAAAAAAATGTGTGTTTTTAGAGTGACGTGCACCAGTCAGGTTATGGTACTCACGCACCAGGTGCCATAACGTACCTAATGAAGAGAATCCTGGTATGTTTTATTCTTTTTCGATGCTGATTTTTAATGTTCATTCAGTGTTAAGAAGAAACCAATAAGGTAGACAAAAATATGTCGCTTTTGGTTCAATTAAAAAAGAAACCAAGCCACGTTCAAAAATGGCATTCAATTCTCTTCTAACCTTGATTATAAAGGTTTTCTAGTGCTCAAGACTTTTCACTGAAACGCGCAAAAGGGTTTGCCCGCGCGCGACTCCGAACCTGGGTCGTTAGAAAATCTGCGTGCGATGAAAATGTACCAAAAAGCCACAAAATAATTCATATCTCGAATATGCCTGAACAAATACCGACGACCAACCTATCATTCGATATCTAATTTTTGGCTCTATTCGAATAAAAATATGCCCCAAAAAGTGTCAGTGATAGCTAAGGTCGAAAAAGTGGCCTAAACCTTCTGACCCCAAAAGTAGATCAAAAACGATAAAATATTAAAACGTTTTGTATGACACATTTGTTCGTCTTCTCGAGAGCTACAGAATCATATATAACATGTTGCGATCACACCAACATCCGAGAAAAAACAGCCGCGGAAATGACCTCCCAAAAATTTGACATTTCACGGCCCCCTCAGGGTACTTTCCCGGAATCCCAGCCAAACGGGAGTAGGCTCATTTCAAAGCTCTCCAACAACTAAACAATATTCTGAATGTCCTGTACCGCTCCAATTCCAAATCTCAGAGTATTGATTTTCCAAAGGTTTGCTCCTAACAAAATGGGTCCGCCTGTTTTTGCCCTTTATCTATCGATCTCGGACGGCTATGGAGCAGATCAATAGATCAGAAGATGCGCCTTGAAAAAAAAACTACATCATATATGTTCGAGAATCGAAAATCGTACAAACAGAATTTTCGATAGTGAGCAAATACAGAGAAAAAAAGGGCCAAAAAAGGGGGTCAAAATTTGGCCACGCCCCCTGGATACCCCTGAGGCACTATCATCAAACCAACCAGGAATCTTAATAATTAAGACATGGGCTATCGACTCATATTTTTTTCATTCTCCAACTCCTCTCCGTTCAAAAGATCCAATCGCTCAAAGTGGCCAACCCAGCGCAAGCGCGCGCCGAAAAGTTGCAACTTTGACCGCTGGCGCCACCCACAAACAGAGGTGCAAGAGGCCCGGGCCGGGCAGGGCCGGGCCCAAGCTAGGGCCCCCCCCTGTAGGGCCGGGCCGGGCCGGGCCCAAGCTAGGGCCCAGCCCTGGGCCCGTTTGGGCCCGTTTTTTCGAAAATATGCTAGCGAGCATTCTCATGACCGACCGAACTCATATTGCTCAAGTTGATTATACGCTATAATTCGGCTCTCATTCCGCTTCGGAATGTAATAAATGAAATACCTTCCATCGCTGTCCGCATTTTTTGCTGCATGTCGCGTTTGTTTCTGACGTTTGTATAAGTCTATTTAATTGGTAGCTCCCATACAGGGAGATGCGAGACCCCAATTGCAGCGAGTACGACATGGATTCGATATGCGAAGATGACAAGAAAATTCTGCGAAAAATTTTCGGTGCGGTTTATTTATTGTTGCTTAAAGATTTTGCTTTGTTAAGGTTAGCTTTGTAATGAGAATGAAGATTTTGTCATCAGGTAAGGACTTCGGTACCAAGATCTTCAAGAAGGGGCAGCTTCAAGCGATTGTCCGTGCGCAGACCGAGAAGAAGCTCTCTAAAGAGTACGCGTACTTCCGAAATCGCAAGAAGATGGATCCGAGCGATCCCATGAAGCAGCTTTTCTACAGCCCTGAGGGGGACGAGGCTTCAGCTTTCTACACTCAGTTGCTGTATTGTTCTCAGTGTCGCCTAGTCATGGTTCTTGGAGGGAATTCGAGGTACTTTGTCTTGTTTTAATGCACTTTTTTTACTAGTGTTTTGATTGCGATTGGCGGCCATTTTTTTTATGAGACTGATTTCAGTCGTCATTTGGAGAATTGCCAAAGAGGACGTCAACAGAAAATACTGAAGACTCAAGAATTGCGCAGCGGGCCGATTGATGGCTTCTTGTCTAGCGTTTCTGTTGCGGGCACGCTTGAAGAAAAACGACAACTCTCAACTGCCATTGCTAAGTGGGTCTCGGGAGACTCCCGACCATTCTCTATTTGTGAGGACCGTGGATTCCAAGACGTTATTTCTGCCGCTCTGAAAATTGGGTTAGATATTAGCCTTTTCTTGTTTGCATAGGTTTCAGTGTATATTTTTCAGAGCAAAGCGTAAGCAAGTCGACAATCTCAAGGTCGACTCAATCATTCCTTCGAGGACTACAGTAACTACTCGAGTAAACGAACTTCACTCTGAGCTGCTCGCAACGAAAGGTGCTGAAGTAATCCAACATCTGGACGAGTATGGCGGTGCAATCTCGGCAGACTACGGCAAACGGAAGGACGATTACATAACACTGGTGCTACACATTGTTCGCGATTGGTTAGTGTTTGATATAGTCATTGTAACATATTTAAGATTTTTAAAAATATAGTGTTTTTAATATTTTAAAAATATAGTGTTAATACATTACTATAATATAGTCTGTGTTCCACCTTTCTAGGCGTTACTACAGTGTTCATGCCGCGATGAAGCGGTGTGAGGTTGCGAGAAAGGACAGCACCCAAGTGTGGAATGACATCAAGTCGGCAGCAGCAACATTCGGATTATCGGAAGCGACGCTCTCTAAGTTGTATGCAGCATCTGATGAGGGCTCCAATATCAGCAAGGCGCTTCGGATCAACATATGCAAAAGTTGGATTCATTATCTACCACTTGTAGATTGTTCTAGACATCGTTTTGTTTTAGAAGTGTCTTGCATCTGCCATGTCGCGAACAACATATGCAAGCGAACATTCAACCCGTACAAGGATCGCAAGAGCCTACTGTTCGCAAATGATCTAACTGCAGAAGATCTCGGTCATATTCGACATGGACGGCGAATTCTCGATAACTTGAAGACCGTTGTCAATGGAGTGAGAGGATCTTCTCTTGGAATGACGCTCTCTAGAAAGCTCCCGTTGGAAGTGGAGACTCGCTGGTTGTCTAAGCTGAAGTCGGCAAGGGCATTCAAAGAATGTGCCTCTGATCTGTTCGGTCACAAAGACCGAAGCAAACTACCTGAGGTTGTTTTTAAGCTGTTTTTCTGTACTGACATGAATCGCCAACAGTATATTTTCAGGATGTTCGAAATGCTTTGGACTTCCTCTCCATGAATCGCACGGAATTCGATGATGTTCTTTACATCTTGGAGCAGTTTGAGCAATTCATCATATTCTTCCAGGTTTGGGAAGTCCACTTATTTTCCAATTATATAAGAGTTGTTTAGGGAGACGCGGCATTGCTCTGTGAGGTCTGGCCTAAATGGCACGAACTACGAGAGCGATTCCATACGATTGTGACAACTACTGACTCCGACCTACTCAGCGCGCTCGGTAGAAGTGCATACAAATGCATGATGAGGAAGGAGGACGATGGAATCATTACCAAGTTCCACCGGATTGCCACCCTCCTGCACCCAAGAAGGAGCAAGCTTCGACTCCTTGCCACTGATGACGAGCGGAAGGATGTGATTAGGGAGTTAAAAGATCTCCTTGGAAATTCCTTGAATCATACCCAGTCTTCCTCTTCCCAACCAAAACCGGCGAAGCTCCCCCGAACTGCTTATGATAATGCGTCTGACTCTGAAGACGAGGATAACTTTTCCGAAGTTGATACATACCTGAATTCGCACTTTAAATTTGTTGACTCTAACGGTGATGACCATGACGATCCCCTGCTGGCTTGGAAAAATCGTGCATCTGATTTCCCAAAATTGTCTCGTCTTGTTGTTCAGCTTTATGCCATTCCAGCTTCAACTGCCGTTGCAGAACGCTCTTTTTCTGACCTCAGAAATCTGATTCCCGAGAAACGTGAGAGTCTTTCACCCGAATCTGTCTTCAACTCTCTTGTTGTTCGTTCCCTTTTGAAGCTCTAGTGTTAACACTCGCCCGGAATGTATAGAACAACAAGCGGTTAATCAATCCCATTTTTTTCTAATCAATCAATCCAAGATTGTTACATCCCGGTAAATGTATTTGTGCTCAGTTGTTCATGAAGCCCTGTGAACAGGATTTTTTATCTTCTTAATAAAAGGACTAATGAAAAATAGGAATCTGACATGTTAAGAAGAATTGGAGAGGAATAAAAGTACGAATCTGGCATGTTTAAATAATTGGGCCGGCCCGGGCCGGCCCGGGCCGGGCCGGGCCCAAAATTCAAGGGCCCGAAATCCGCGGGCCGGGCCGGGCCGAGATTTTAGGGTCTAAGGGCCGGCCGGGCCCAAAAAAGTTGGGCCAACTTGCACCTCTGCCCACAAACCCAAAACCTAAAAATCCCAAACTAATACCAAAACGTAGCCCCAATATTCATTTACCATCCTAAAAAAACCCCACCCCAAAATCTCACTCCCACCGCCCACCACGCCGCTCCGCGCAAACCCCGGCAATAAACCACAAGCAATGCTAAGTATACTCTCTCATGGTTAAGTAAGGTTAAGTATGGTTAAGTATGGTTAAGTAAGGTTAAGTATGGTTAAGTATGGTTCAGTAAGGTTAACTATGGTTATGTAAGGTTAAGTATGGTTAAGTATGGTTAAGTATGGTTAAGTATGGTTAAGTAAGGTTAAGTATGGTTAAGTAAGGTTAAGTATGGTTAAGTACTAGCGGAGCTATGGGGGGACCTGGTTTCAGTATCGCCGCCCATTATCTCCCTTGGAGTGCGCGCTATGTCCTAGCATTTAGAACTTTGCATTGGGGGTCGAATTAAAAAGCGCAAAAGAGTTTGCTCGCGCGCGGATTCGAACCTGGGTCGGTAGAAAATCTGCGTGCGATGAAAATGCACCAAAAAGCCACAAAATAATTCATATCTCGAATATGCCTGGATCAAATCCCATGATTCGATAGCTAATTTTAGGGTCTATTCGAATAAAAATGTGCCCCAAAAAGAGTCAGTGATAGATAAGGTCGAAAAAGTGGCCTGAACATTCTCGGACCAAAAGTAGATCAAAAACGTCGTTGTATGGAAAAGTTTTGTATGAGACAATTGTTCACCTTCGCAACAGCTACAGAATGATATATAACACGTTGCCATAACTCCAACATCCGAGAAAAAACAGCCGCGGAAATGACCTCCCAAAAATTTGACATTTCACGGCCCCCTCAGGGTACTTTCCCGGAATCCCAGCCAAACGGGAGTAGGCTCATTTTAAAGCTATCGTAAAACTGTTCAATATTCTAAATGTCCCATCCCGCTCCAATCCCTAATCTCCGAGTATTGATTTTTCAAAGGTTCGCTCCTAACAAAATGGGTCGGCCTGTTTTTGCCTCGTCTCTATTGATCTAGGCAACTTCAGGACCTGGGCAATAGATCAGTCGATGCGCCGTCCAAAACTACATGATATTTGTAGAAAGCAGCGAAAGCGCAGGTACAGATTTTGAGAAAGTGAGCAAATACCGAGAAAAAAAGGGCCAAAAAAGGGGGTCAAAATTTGGCCACGCCCCCTGGATACCCCTGAGGCACTATCATCAAACCAACCAGGAATCTTAATAATTAAGACATGGGCTATCAACTCATATTTTTTTCATTCCCCAACTCCTCTCCGTTCAAAAGATCCAATCGCTCAAAGTGGCCAACCCAGCGCAAGCGCGCGCCGAAAAGTTGCAACTTTGACCGCTGGCGCCACCCACAAACCCAAAACCTAAAAATCCCAAACTAATACCAAAACGTAGCCCCAATATTCATTTACCATCCTAAAAAACCCCACCCCAAAATCTCACTCCCACCGCCCACCACGCAGCTCCGCGCAAACCCCGGCAATAAACCACAAGCAATGCTAAGTATACTCTCTCATGGTTAAGTAAGGTTAAGTATGGTTAAGTATGGTTAAGTAAGGTTAAGTATGGTTAAGTATGGTTAAGTATGGTTAAGTATGGTTAAGTAAGGTTAAGTATGGTTAAGTATGGTTAAATATGGTTAAGTATGGTTAAGTAAAGTTAAGTATGGTTAAGTAAGGTTAAGTATGGTTAAGTATGGTTCAGTAAGGTTAACTATGGTTATGTAAGGTTAAGTATGGTTAAGTAGGGTTAAGTATGGTTAAGTATGGTTAAGTATGGTTAAGTAAGGTTAAGTATGGTTAAGTAAGGTTAAGTATGGTTAAGTACTAGCGGAGCTATGGGGGGACCTGGTTTCAGTATCGCCGCAGATTATCTCCCTTGGTTAAGTAAGGTTAAGTATGGTTAAGTAAGGTTAAGTATGGTTAAGTATGGTTCAGTAAGGTTAACTATGGTTATGTAAGGTTAAGTATGGTTAAGTAGGGTTAAGTATGGTTAAGTATGGTTAAGTATGGTTAAGTAAGGTTAAGTATGGTTAAGTAAGGTTAAGTATGGTTAAGTACTAGCGGAGCTATGGGGGGACCTGGTTTCAGTATCGCCGCCCATTATCTCCCTTGGAGTGCGCGCTATGTCCTAGCATTTAGAACTTTGCATTGGGGGTTGAATTAAAAAGCGCAAAAGAGTTTGCTCGCGCGCGGATTCGAACCTGGGTCGGTAGAAAATCTGCGTGCGATGAAAATGCACCAAAAAGCCACAAAATAATTCATATCTCGAATATGCCTGGATCAAATCCCATGATTCGATAGCTAATTTTAGGGTCTATTCGAATAAAAATGTGCCCCAAAAAGAGTCAGTGATCGATAAGGTCGAAAAAGTGGCCTGAACATTCTCGGACCAAAAGTAGATCAAAAACGTCGTTGTATGGAAAAGTTTTGTATGAGACAATTGTTCACCTTCGCAACAGCTACAGAATGATATATAACACGTTGCCATAACTCTAACATCCGAGAAAAAACAGCCGCGGAAATGACCTCCCAAAAATTTGACATTTCACGGCCCCCTCAGGGTACTTTCCCGGAATCCCAGCCAAACGGGAGTAGGCTCATTTTAAAGCTATGGTAAAACTGTTCAATATTCTAAATGTCCCATCCCGCTCCAATCCCTAATCTCCGAGTATTGATTTTTCAAAGGTTCGCTTCTAACAAAATGGGTCGGCCTGTTTTTGCCTCGTATCTATTGATCTAGGCAACTTCAGAACCTGGGCAATAGATCAGAAGATGCGCCTTGAAAAACTACATGATATATGTAGAAAGCAGCGAAAGCGCAGGTACAGATTTTGAGAAAGTGAGCAAATACAGAGAAAAAAAAGGCCAAAAAAGGGGGTCAAAATTTGGCCACGCCCCCTGGATACCCCTGAGGCACTATCATCAAACCAACCAGGAATCTTAATAATTAACACATGGGCTATCGACTCATATTTTTTTCATTCCCCAACTCCTCTCCGTTCAAAAGATCCAATCGCTCAAAGTGGCCAACCCAGCGCAAGCGCGCGCCGAAAAGTTGCAACTTTGACCGCTGGCGCCACCCACAAACCAAAAACCTAAAAATCCCAAACTAATACCAAAACGTAGCCCCAATATTCATTTACCATCCTAAAAAAACCCCACCCCAAAATCTCACTCCCACCGCCCACCACGCCGCTCCGGGCAAACCCCGGCAATAAACCACAAGCAATGCTAAGTATACTCTCTCATGGTTAAGTAAGGTTAAGTATGGTTAAGTATGGTTAAGTAAGGTTAAGTATGGTTAAGTATGGTTAAGTATGGTTAAGTATGGTTAAGTAAGGTTAAGTATGGTTAAGTATGGTTAAATATGGTTAAGTATGGTTAAGTAAGGTTAAGTATGGTTAAGTAAGGTTAAGTATGGTTAAGTATGGTTCAGTAAGGTTAACTATGGTTATGTAAGGTTAAGTATGGTTAAGTATGGTTAAGTATGGTTAAGTATGGTTAAGTAAGGTTAAGTATGGTTAAGTAAGGTTAAGTATGGTTAAGTACTAGCGGAGCTATGGGGGGACCTGGTTTCAGTATCGCCGCCCATTATCTCCCTTGGAGTGCGCGCTATGTCCTAGCATTTAGAACTTTACATTGGGGGTCGAATTAAAAAGCGCAAAAGAGTTTGCTCGCGCGCGGATTCGAACCTGGGTCGGTAGAAAATCTGCGTGCGATGAAAATGCACCAAAAAGCCACAAAATAATTCATATCTCGAATATGCCTGGATCAAATCCCATGATTCGATAGCTAATTTTAGGGTCTATTCGAATAAAAATGTGCCCCAAAAAGAGTCAGTGATAGATAAGGTCGAAAAAGTGGCCTGAACATTCTCGGACCAAAAGTAGATCAAAAACGTCGTTGTATGGAAAAGTTTTGTATGAGACAATTGTTCACCTTCGCAACAGCTACAGAATGATATATAACACGTTGCCATAACTCTAACATCCGAGAAAAAACAGCCGCGGAAATGACCTCCCAAAAATTTGACATTTCACGGCCCCCTCAGGGTACTTTCCCGGAATCCCAGCCAAACGGGAGTAGGCTCATTTTAAAGCTATCATAAAACTGTTCAATATTCTAAATGTCCCATCCCGCTCCAATCCCTAATCTCCGAGTATTGATTTTTCAAAGGTTCGCTCCTAACAAAATGGGTCGGCCTGTTTTTGCCTCGTATCTATTGATCTAGGCAACTTCAGGACCTAGGCAATAGATCAGTCGATGCGCCGTCCAAAACTACATGATATATGTAGAAAGCAGCGAAAGCGCCGGTACAGATTTTGAGAAAGTGAGCAAATACCGAGCAAAAAAGGGCCAAAAAGGTGGGTAAAAGTTTGGCCACGCCCCCTGGCCACCCCTGAGGCACTATCAACTAACCAACCAGGAATCTTAATAATTAAGACATGGGCTATCGACTCATATTTTTTTCATTCCCCAACTCCTCTCCGTTCAAAAGATCCAATCGCTCAAAGTGGCCAACCCAGCGCAAGCGCGCGCCGAAAAGTTGCAACTTTGACCGCTGGCGCCACCCCCAAACCCAAATCCCAAAAATTCCAAACCAATACCAAAACGTAGCCCCAATATTCATTAACCATCCTAAAAAAAACCCCACTCGAAAATCTCAACTCCCCCGCCCACTACGCCGCTCCGCGCAAACCCCGGCAATAAACCACAAGCAATGCTAAGTATAGTCTCTCATGGTTAAGTAAGGTTAAGTATGGTTAAGTATGGTTAAGTAAGGTTAAATATGGTTAAGTATGGTTAAGTATGGTTAAGTATGGTTAAGTAAGGTTAAGTATGGTTAAGTATGGTTAAATATGGTTAAGTATGGTTAAGTAAGGTTAAGTATGGTTAAGTAAGGTTAAGTATGGTTAAGTATGGTTCAGTAAGGTTAACTATGGTTATGTAAGGTTAAGTATGGTTAAGTATGGTTAAGTATGGTTAAGTATGGTTAAGTAAGGTTAAGTATGGTTAAGTAAGGTTAAGTATGGTTAAGTACTAGCGGAGCTATGGGGGGACCTGGTTTCAGTATCGCCGCCCATTATCTCCCTTGGAGTGCGCGCTATGTCCTAGCATTTAGAACTTTGCATTGGGGGTCGAATTAAAAAGCGCAAAAGAGTTTGCTCGCGCGCGGATTCGAACCTGGGTCGGTATAAAATCTGCGTGCGATGAAAATGCACCAAAAAGCCACAAAATAATTCATATCTCGAATATGCCTGGATCAAATCCCATGATTCGATAGCTAATTTTAGGGTCTATTCGAATAAAAATGTGCCCCAAAAAGAGTCAGTGATAGATAAGGTCGAAAAAGTGGCCTGAACATTCTCGGACCAAAAGTAGATCAAAAACGTCGTTGTATGGAAAAGTTTTGTATGAGACAATTGTTCACCTTCGCAACAGCTACAGAATGATATATAACACGTTGCCATAACTCCAACATCCGAGAAAAAACAGCCGCGGAAATGACCTCCCAAAAATTTGACATTTCACGGCCCCCTCAGGGTACTTTCCCGGAATCCCAGCCAAACGGGAGTAGGCTCATTTTAAAGCTATCGTAAAACTGTTCAATATTCTAAATGTCCCATCCCGCTCCAATCCCTAATCTCCGAGTATTGATTTTTCAAAGGTTCGCTCCTAACAAAATGGGTCGGCCTGTTTTTGCCTCGTATCTATTGATCTAGGCAACTTCAGGACCTGGGCAATAGATCAGTCGATGCGCCGTCCAAAACTACATGATATATGTAGAAAGCAGCGAAAGCGCAGGTACAGATTTTGAGAAAGTGAGCAAATACAGAGAAAAAAAGGGCCAAAAAAGGGGGTCAAAATTTGGCCACGCCCCCTGGATACCCCTGAGGCACTATCATCAAACCAACCAGGAATCTTAATAAATAAGACATGGGCTATCGACTCATATTTTTTTCATTCCCCAACTCCTCTCCGTTCAAAAGATCCAATCGCTCAAAGTGGCCAACCCAGCGCAAGCGCGCGCCGAAAAGTTGCAACTTTGACCGCTGGCGCCACCCACAAACCCAAAACCTAAAAATCCCAAACTAATACCAAAACGTAGCCCCAATATTCATTTACCATCCTAAAAAACTCCACCCCAAAATCTCACTCCCACCGCCCACCACGCCGCTCCGCGCAAACCCCGGCAATAAACCACAAGCAATGCTAAGTATACTCTCTCATGGTTAAGTAAGGTTAAGTATGGTTAAGTATGGTTAAGTAAGGTTAAATATGGTTAAGTATGGTTAAGTATGGTTAAGTATGGTTAAGTAAGGTTAAGTATGGTTAAGTATGGTTAAATATGGTTAAGTATGGTTAAGTAAGGTTAAGTTTGGTTAAGTAAGGTTAAGTATGGTTAAGTATGGTTCAGTAAGGTTAACTATGGTTATGTAAGGTTAAGTATGGTTAAGTATGGTTAAGTATGGTTAAGTATGGTTAAGTAAGGTTAAGTATGGTTAAGTAAGGTTAAGTATGGTTAAGTACTAGCGGAGCTATGGGGGGACCTGGTTTCAGTATCGCCGCCCATTATCTCCCTTGGAGTGCGCGCTATGTCCTAGCATTTAGAACTTTGCATTGGGGGTCGAATTAAAAAGCGCAAAAGAGTTTGCTCGCGCGCGGATTCGAACCTGGGTCGGTAGAAAATCTGCGTGCGATGAAAATGCACCAAAAAGCCACAAAATAATTCATATCTCGAATATGCCTGGATCAAATCCCATGATTCGATAGCTAATTTTAGGGTCTATTCGAATAAAAATGTGCCCCAAAAAGAGTCAGTGATAGATAAGGTCGAAAAAGTGGCCTGAACATTCTCGGACCAAAAGTAGATCAAAAACGTCGTTGTATGGAAAAGTTTTGTATGAGACAATTGTTCACCTTCGCAACAGCTACAGAATGATATATAACACGTTGCCATAACTCTAACATCCGAGAAAAAACAGCCGCGGAAATGACCTCCCAAAAATTTGACATTTCACGGCCCCCTCAGGGTACTTTCCCGGAATCCCAGCCAAACGGGAGTAGGCTCATTTTAAAGCTATCATAAAACTGTTCAATATTCTAAATGTCCCATCCCGCTCCAATCCCTAATCTCCGAGTATTGATTTTTCAAAGGTTCGCTCCTAACAAAATGGGTCGGCCTGTTTTTGCCTCGTATCTATTGATCTAGGCAACTTCAGGACCTGGGCAATAGATCAATCGATGCGCCGTCCAAAACTACATGATATATGTAGAAAGCAGCGAAAGCGCAGGTACAGATTTTGAGAAAGTGAGCAAATACAGAGAAAAAAAGGGCCAAAAAAGGGGGTCAAAATTTGGCCACGCCCCCTGGATACCCCTGAGGCACTATCATCAAACCAACCAGGAATCTTAATAAATAAGACATGGGCTATCGACTCATATTTTTATCATTCCCCAACTCCTCTCCGTTCAAAAGATCCAATCGCTCAAAGTGGCCAACCCAGCGCAAGCGCGCGCCGAAAAGTTGCAACTTTGACCGCTGGCGCCACCCACAAACCCAAAACCTAAAAATCCCAAACTAATACCAAAACGTAGCCTCAATATTCATTTACCATCCTAAAAAAACCCCACCCCAAAATCTCACTCCCACCGCCCACCACGCCGCTCCGCGCAAACCCCGGCAATAAACCACAAGCAATGCTAAGTATACTCTCTCATGGTTAAGTAAGGTTAAGTATGGTTAAGTATGGTTAAGTAAGGTTAAGTATGGTTAAGTATGGTTAAGTATGGTTAAGTATGGTTAAGTAAGGTTAAGTATGGTTAAGTATGGTTAAATATGGTTAAGTATGGTTAAGTAAGGTTAAGTATGGTTAAGTAAGGTTAAGTATGGTTAAGTATGGTTCAGTAAGGTTAACTATGGTTATGTAAGGTTAAGTATGGTTAAGTAGGGTTAAGTATGGTTAAGTATGGTTAAGTATGGTTAAGTAAGGTTAAGTATGGTTAAGTAAGGTTAAGTATGGTTAAGTATTAGCGGAGCTATGGGGGGACCTGGTTTCAGTATCGCCGCAGATTATCTCCCTTGGTTAAGTAAGGTTAAGTATGGTTAAGTAAGGTTAAGTATGGTTAAGTATGGTTCAGTAAGGTTAACTATGGTTATGTAAGGTTAAGTATGGTTAAGTAGAGTTAAGTATGGTTAAGTATGGTTAAGTATGGTTAAGTAAGGTTAAGTATGGTTAAGTAAGGTTAAGTATGGTTAAGTACTAGCGGAGCTATGGGGGGACCTGGTTTCAGTATCGCCGCCCATTATCTCCCTTGGAGTGCGCGCTATGTCCTAGCATTTAGAACTTTGCATTTGGGGTTGAATTAAAAAGCGCAAAAGAGTTTGCTCGCGCGCGGATTCGAACCTGGGTCGGTAGAAAATCTGCGTGCGATGAAAATGCACCAAAAAGCCACAAAATAATTCATATCTCGAATATGCCTGGATCAAATCCCATGATTCGATAGCTAATTTTAGGGTCTATTCGAATAAAAATGTGCCCCAAAAAGAGTCAGTGATCGATAAGGTCGAAAAAGTGGCCTGAACATTCTCGGACCAAAAGTAGATCAAAAACGTCGTTGTATGGAAAAGTTTTGTATGAGACAATTGTTCACCTTCGCAACAGCTACAGAATGATATATAACACGTTGCCATAACTCTAACATCCGAGAAAAAACAGCCGCGGAAATGACCTCCCAAAAATTTGACATTTCACGGCCCCCTCAGGGTACTTTCCCGGAATCCCAGCCAAACGGGAGTAGGCTCATTTTAAAGCTATGGTAAAACTGTTCAATATTCTAAATGTCCCATCCCGCTCCAATCCCTAATCTCCGAGTATTGATTTTTCAAAGGTTCGCTTCTAACAAAATGGGTCGGCCTGTTTTTGCCTCGTATCTATTGATCTAGGCAACTTCAGAACCTGGGCAATAGATCAGAAGATGCGCCTTGAAAAACTACATGATATATGTAGAAAGCAGCGAAAGCGCAGGTACAGATTTTGAGAAAGTGAGCAAATACAGAGAAAAAAAAGGCCAAAAAAGGGGGTCAAAATTTGGCCACGCCCCCTGGATACCCCTGAGGCACTATCATCAAACCAACCAGGAATCTTAATAATTAAGACATGGGCTATCGACTCATATTTTTTTCATTCCCCAACTCCTCTCCGTTCAAAAGATCCAATCGCTCAAAGTGGCCAACCCAGCGCAAGCGCGCGCCGAAAAGTTGCAACTTTGACCGCTGGCGCCACCCACAAACCCAAAACCTAAAAATCCCAAACTAATACCAAAACGTAGCCCCAATATTCATTTACCATCCTAAAAAAACCCCACCCCAAAATCTCACTCCCACCGCCCACCACGCCGCTCCGGGCAAACCCCGGCAATAAACCACAAGCAATGCTAAGTATACTCTCTCATGGTTAAGTAAGGTTAAGTATGGTTAAGTATGGTTAAGTAAGGTTAAGTATGGTTAAGTATGGTTAAGTATGGTTAAGTATGGTTAAGTAAGGTTAAGTATGGTTAAGTATGGTTAAATATGGTTAAGTATGGTTAAGTAAGGTTAAGTATGGTTAAGTAAGGTTAAGTATGGTTAAGTATGGTTCAGTAAGGTTAACTATGGTTATGTAAGGTTAAGTATGGTTAAGTATGGTTAAGTATGGTTAAGTATGGTTAAGTAAGGTTAAGTATGGTTAAGTAAGGTTAAGTATGGTTAAGTACTAGCGGAGCTATGGGGGGACCTGGTTTCAGTATCGCCGCCCATTATCTCCCTTGGAGTGCGCGCTATGTCCTAGCATTTAGAACTTTGCATTGGGGGTCGAATTAAAAAGCGCAAAAGAGTTTGCTCGCGCGCGGATTCGAACCTGGGTCGGTAGAAAATCTGCGTGCGATGAAAATGCACCAAAAAGCCACAAAATAATTCATATCTCGAATATGCCTGGATCAAATCCCATGATTCGATAGCTAATTTTAGGGTCTATTCGAATAAAAATGTGCCCCAAAAAGAGTCAGTGATAGATAAGGTCGAAAATGTGGCCTGAACATTCTCGGACCAAAAGTAGATCAAAAACGTCGTTGTATGGAAAAGTTTTGTATGAGACAATTGTTCACCTTCGCAACAGCTACAGAATGATATATAACACGTTGCCATAACTCTAACATCCGAGAAAAAACAGCCGCGGAAATGACCTCCCAAAAATTTGACATTTCACGGCCCCCTCAGGGTACTTTCCCGGAATCCCAGCCAAACGGGAGTAGGCTCATTTTAAAGCTATGGTAAAACTGTTCAATATTCTAAATGTCCCATCCCGCTCCAATCCCTAATCTCCGAGTATTGATTTTTCAAAGGTTCGCTTCTAACAAAATGGGTCGGCCTGTTTTTGCCTCGTATCTATTGATCTAGGCAACTTCAGAACCTGGGCAATAGATCAGAAGATGCGCCTTGAAAAACTACATGATATATGTAGAAAGCAGCGAAAGCGCAGGTACAGATTTTGAGAAAGTGAGCAAATACAGAGAAAAAAAGGGCCAAAAAAGGGGGTCAAAATTTGGCCACGCCCCCTGGATACCCCTGAGGAACTATCATCAAACCAACCAGGAATCTTAATAAATAAGACATGGGCTATCGACTCATATTTTTTTCATTCCCCAACTCCTCTCCGTTCAAAAGATCCAATCGCTCAAAGTGGCCAACCCAGCGCAAGCGCGCGCCGAAAAGTTGCAACTTTGACCGCTGGCGCCACCCACAAACCCAAAACCTAAAAATCCCAAACTAATACCAAAACGTAGCCCCAATATTCATTTACCATCCTAAAAAAACCCCACCCCAAAATCTCACTCCCACCGCCCACCACGCCGCTCCGCGCAAACCCCGGCAATAAACCACAAGCAATGCTAAGTATACTCTCTCATGGTTAAGTAAGGTTAAGTATGGTTAAGTATGGTTAAGTAAGGTTAAGTATGGTTAAGTATGGTTAAGTATGGTTAAGTATGGTTAAGTAAGGTTAAGTATGGTTAAGTATGGTTAAATATGGTTAAGTATGGTTAAGTAAGGTTAAGTATGGTTAAGTAAGGTTAAGTATGGTTAAGTATGGTTCAGTAAGGTTAACTATGGTTATGTAAGGTTAAGTATGGTTAAGTAGGGTTAAGTATGGTTAAGTATGGTTAAGTATGGTTAAGTAAGGTTAAGTATGGTTAAGTAAGGTTAAGTATGGTTAAGTATTAGCGGAGCTATGGGGGGACCTGGTTTCAGTATCGCCGCAGATTATCTCCCTTGGTTAAGTAAGGTTAAGTATGGTTAAGTAAGGTTAAGTATGGTTAAGTATGGTTCAGTAAGGTTAACTATGGTTATGTAAGGTTAAGTATGGTTAAGTAGGGTTAAGTATGGTTAAGTATGGTTAAGTATGGTTAAGTAAGGTTAAGTATGGTTAAGTAAGGTTAAGTATGGTTAAGTACTAGCGGAGCTATGGGGGGACCTGGTTTCAGTATCGCCGCCCATTATCTCCCTTGGAGTGCGCGCTATGTCCTAGCATTTAGAACTTTGCATTTGGGGTTGAATTAAAAAGCGCAAAAGAGTTTGCTCGCGCGCGGATTCGAACCTGGGTCGGTAGAAAATCTGCGTGCGATGAAAATGCACCAAAAAGCCACAAAATAATTCATATCTCGAATATGCCTGGATCAAATCCCATGATTCGATAGCTAATTTTAGGGTCTATTCGAATAAAAATGTGCCCCAAAAAGAGTCAGTGATCGATAAGGTCGAAAAAGTGGCCTGAACATTCTCGGACCAAAAGTAGATCAAAAACGTCGTTGTATGGAAAAGTTTTGTATGAGACAATTGTTCACCTTCGCAACAGCTACAGAATGATATATAACACGTTGCCATAACTCTAACATCCGAGAAAAAACAGCCGCGGAAATGACCTCCCAAAAATTTGACATTTCACGGCCCCCTCAGGGTACTTTCCCGGAATCCCAGCCAAACGGGAGTAGGCTCATTTTAAAGCTATGGTAAAACTGTTCAATATTCTAAATGTCCCATCCCGCTCCAATCCGTAATCTCCGAGTATTGATTTTTCAAAGGTTCGCTTCTAACAAAATGGGTCGGCCTGTTTTTGCCTCGTATCTATTGATCTAGGCAACTTCAGAACCTGGGCAATAGATCAGAAGATGCGCCTTGAAAAACTACATGATATATGTAGAAAGCAGCGAAAGCGCAGGTACAGATTTTGAGAAAGTGAGCAAATACCGAGAAAAAAAAGGCCAAAAAAGGGGGTCAAAATTTGGCCACGCCCCCTGGATACCCCTGAGGCACTATCATCAAACCAACCAGGAATCTTAATAATTAAGACATGGGCTATCGACTCATATTTTTTTCATTCCCCAACTCCTCTCCGTTCAAAAGATCCAATCGCTCAAAGTGGCCAACCCAGCGCAAGCGCGCGCCGAAAAGTTGCAACTTTGACCGCTGGCGCCACCCACAAACCCAAAACCTAAAAATCCCAAACTAATACCAAAACGTAGCCCCAATATTCATTTACCATCCTAAAAAAACCCCACCCCAAAATCTCACTCCCACCGCCCACCACGCCGCTCCGGGCAAACCCCGGCAATAAACCACAAGCAATGCTAAGTATACTCTCTCATGGTTAAGTAAGGTTAAGTATGGTTAAGTATGGTTAAGTAAGGTTAAGTATGGTTAAGTATGGTTAAGTATGGTTAAGTATGGTTAAGTAAGGTTAAGTATGGTTAAGTATGGTTAAATATGGTTAAGTATGGTTAAGTAAGGTTAAGTATGGTTAAGTAAGGTTAAGTATGGTTAAGTATGGTTCAGTAAGGTTAACTATGGTTATGTAAGGTTAAGTACGGTTAAGTAGGGTTAAGTATGGTTAAGTATGGTTAAGTATGGTTAAGTAAGGTTAAGTATGGTTAAGTAAGGTTAAGTATGGTTAAGTATTAGCGGAGCTATGGGGGGACCTGGTTTCAGTATCGCCGCAGATTATCTCCCTTGGTTAAGTAAGGTTAAGTATGGTTAAGTAAGGTTAAGTATGGTTAAGTATGGTTCAGTAAGGTTAACTATGGTTATGTAAGGTTAAGTATGGTTAAGTAGAGTTAAGTATGGTTAAGTATGGTTAAGTATGGTTAAGTAAGGTTAAGTATGGTTAAGTAAGGTTAAGTATGGTTAAGTACTAGCGGAGCTATGGGGGGACCTGGTTTCAGTATCGCCGCCCATTATCTCCCTTGGAGTGCGCGCTATGTCCTAGCATTTAGAACTTTGCATTTGGGGTTGAATTAAAAAGCGCAAAAGAGTTTGCTCGCGCGCGGATTCGAACCTGGGTCGGTAGAAAATCTGCGTGCGATGAAAATGCACCAAAAAGCCACAAAATAATTCATATCTCGAATATGCCTGGATCAAATCCCATGATTCGATAGCTAATTTTAGGGTCTATTCGAATAAAAATGTGCCCCAAAAAGAGTCAGTGATCGATAAGGTCGAAAAAGTGGCCTGAACATTCTCGGACCAAAAGTAGATCAAAAACGTCGTTGTATGGAAAAGTTTTGTATGAGACAATTGTTCACCTTCGCAACAGCTACAGAATGATATATAACACGTTGCCATAACTCTAACATCCGAGAAAAAACAGCCGCGGAAATGACCTCCCAAAAATTTGACATTTCACGGCCCCCTCAGGGTACTTTCCCGGAATCCCAGCCAAACGGGAGTAGGCTCATTTTAAAGCTATGGTAAAACTGTTCAATATTCTAAATGTCCCATCCCGCTCCAATCCCTAATCTCCGAGTATTGATTTTTCAAAGGTTCGCTTCTAACAAAATGGGTCGGCCTGTTTTTGCCTCGTATCTATTGATCTAGGCAACTTCAGAACCTGGGCAATAGATCAGAAGATGCGCCTTGAAAAACTACATGATATATGTAGAAAGCAGCGAAAGCGCAGGTACAGATTTTGAGAAAGTGAGCAAATACAGAGAAAAAAAAGGCCAAAAAAGGGGGTCAAAATTTGGCCACGCCCCCTGGATACCCCTGAGGCACTATCATCAAACCAACCAGGAATCTTAATAATTAAGACATGGGCTATCGACTCATATTTTTTTCATTCCCCAACTCCTCTCCGTTCAAAAGATCCAATCGCTCAAAGTGGCCAACCCAGCGCAAGCGCGCGCCGAAAAGTTGCAACTTTGACCGCTGGCGCCACCCACAAACCCAAAACCTAAAAATCCCAAACTAATACCAAAACGTAGCCCCAATATTCATTTACCATCCTAAAAAAACCCCACCCCAAAATCTCACTCCCACCGCCCACCACGCCGCTCCGGGCAAACCCCGGCAATAAACCACAAGCAATGCTAAGTATACTCTCTCATGGTTAAGTAAGGTTAAGTATGGTTAAGTATGGTTAAGTAAGGTTAAGTATGGTTAAGTATGGTTAAGTATGGTTAAGTATGGTTAAGTAAGGTTAAGTATGGTTAAGTATGGTTAAATATGGTTAAGTATGGTTAAGTAAGGTTAAGTATGGTTAAGTAAGGTTAAGTATGGTTAAGTATGGTTCAGTAAGGTTAACTATGGTTATGTAAGGTTAAGTATGGTTAAGTATGGTTAAGTATGGTTAAGTATGGTTAAGTAAGGTTAAGTATGGTTAAGTAAGGTTAAGTATGGTTAAGTACTAGCGGAGCTATGGGGGGACCTGGTTTCAGTATCGCCGCCCATTATCTCCCTTGGAGTGCGCGCTATGTCCTAGCATTTAGAACTTTGCATTGGGGGTCGAATTAAAAAGCGCAAAAGAGTTTGCTCGCGCGCGGATTCGAACCTGGGTCGGTAGAAAATCTGCGTGCGATGAAAATGCACCAAAAAGCCACAAAATAATTCATATCTCGAATATGCCTGGATCAAATCCCATGATTCGATAGCTAATTTTAGGGTCTATTCGAATAAAAATGTGCCCCAAAAAGAGTCAGTGATAGATAAGGTCGAAAATGTGGCCTGAACATTCTCGGACCAAAAGTAGATCAAAAACGTCGTTGTATGGAAAAGTTTTGTATGAGACAATTGTTCACCTTCGCAACAGCTACAGAATGATATATAACACGTTGCCATAACTCTAACATCCGAGAAAAAACAGCCGCGGAAATGACCTCCCAAAAATTTGACATTTCACGGCCCCCTCAGGGTACTTTCCCGGAATCCCAGCCAAACGGGAGTAGGCTCATTTTAAAGCTATGGTAAAACTGTTCAATATTCTAAATGTCCCATCCCGCTCCAATCCCTAATCTCCGAGTATTGATTTTTCAAAGGTTCGCTTCTAACAAAATGGGTCGGCCTGTTTTTGCCTCGTATCTATTGATCTAGGCAACTTCAGAACCTGGGCAATAGATCAGAAGATGCGCCTTGAAAAACTACATGATATATGTAGAAAGCAGCGAAAGCGCAGGTACAGATTTTGAGAAAGTGAGCAAATACAGAGAAAAAAAGGGCCAAAAAAGGGGGTCAAAATTTGGCCACGCCCCCTGGATACCCCTGAGGCACTATCATCAAACCAACCAGGAATCTTAATAAATAAGACATGGGCTATCGACTCATATTTTTTTCATTCCCCAACTCCTCTCCGTTCAAAAGATCCAATCGCTCAAAGTGGCCAACCCAGCGCAAGCGCGCGCCGAAAAGTTGCAACTTTGACCGCTGGCGCCACCCACAAACCCAAAACCTAAAAATCCCAAACTAATACCAAAACGTAGCCCCAATATTCATTTACCATCCTAAAAAACCCCACCCCAAAATCTCACTCCCACCGCCCACCACGCCGCTCCGCGCAAACCCCGGCAATAAACCACAAGCAATGCTAAGTATACTCTCTCATGGTTAAGTAAGGTTAAGTATGGTTAAGTATGGTTAAGTAAGGTTAAGTATGGTTAAGTATGGTTAAGTATGGTTAAGTATGGTTAAGTAAGGTTAAGTATGGTTAAGTATGGTTAAATATGGTTAAGTATGGTTAAGTAAGGTTAAGTATGGTTAAGTAAGGTTAAGTATGGTTAAGTATGGTTCAGTAAGGTTAACTATGGTTATGTAAGGTTAAGTATGGTTAAGTAGGGTTAAGTATGGTTAAGTATGGTTAAGTATGGTTAAGTAAGGTTAAGTATGGTTAAGTAAGGTTAAGTATGGTTAAGTATTAGCGGAGCTATGGGGGGACCTGGTTTCAGTATCGCCGCAGATTATCTCCCTTGGTTAAGTAAGGTTAAGTATGGTTAAGTAAGGTTAAGTATGGTTAAGTATGGTTCAGTAAGGTTAACTATGGTTATGTAAGGTTAAGTATGGTTAAGTAGGGTTAAGTATGGTTAAGTATGGTTAAGTATGGTTAAGTAAGGTTAAGTATGGTTAAGTAAGGTTAAGTATGGTTAAGTACTAGCGGAGCTATGGGGGGACCTGGTTTCAGTATCGCCGCCCATTATCTCCCTTGGAGTGCGCGCTATGTCCTAGCATTTAGAACTTTGCATTTGGGGTTGAATTAAAAAGCGCAAAAGAGTTTGCTCGCGCGCGGATTCGAACCTGGGTCGGTAGAAAATCTGCGTGCGATGAAAATGCACCAAAAAGCCACAAAATAATTCATATCTCGAATATGCCTGGATCAAATCCCATGATTCGATAGCTAATTTTAGGGTCTATTCGAATAAAAATGTGCCCCAAAAAGAGTCAGTGATCGATAAGGTCGAAAAAGTGGCCTGAACATTCTCGGACCAAAAGTAGATCAAAAACGTCGTTGTATGGAAAAGTTTTGTATGAGACAATTGTTCACCTTCGCAACAGCTACAGAATGATATATAACACGTTGCCATAACTCTAACATCCGAGAAAAAACAGCCGCGGAAATGACCTCCCAAAAATTTGACATTTCACGGCCCCCTCAGGGTACTTTCCCGGAATCCCAGCCAAACGGGAGTAGGCTCATTTTAAAGCTATGGTAAAACTGTTCAATATTCTAAATGTCCCATCCCGCTCCAATCCCTAATCTCCGAGTATTGATTTTTCAAAGGTTCGCTTCTAACAAAATGGGTCGGCCTGTTTTTGCCTCGTATCTATTGATCTAGGCAACTTCAGAACCTGGGCAATAGATCAGAAGATGCGCCTTGAAAAACTACATGATATATGTAGAAAGCAGCGAAAGCGCAGGTACAGATTTTGAGAAAGTGAGCAAATACAGAGAAAAAAAAGGCCAAAAAAGGGGGTCAAAATTTGGCCACGCCCCCTGGATACCCCTGAGGCACTATCATCAAACCAACCAGGAATCTTAATAATTAAGACATGGGCTATCGACTCATATTTTTTTCATTCCCCAACTCCTCTCCGTTCAAAAGATCCAATCGCTCAAAGTGGCCAACCCAGCGCAAGCGCGCGCCGAAAAGTTGCAACTTTGACCGCTGGCGCCACCCACAAACCCAAAACCTAAAAATCCCAAACTAATACCAAAACGTAGCCCCAATATTCATTTACCATCCTAAAAAAACCCCACCCCAAAATCTCACTCCCACCGCCCACCACGCCGCTCCGGGCAAACCCCGGCAATAAACCACAAGCAATGCTAAGTATACTCTCTCATGGTTAAGTAAGGTTAAGTATGGTTAAGTATGGTTAAGTAAGGTTAAGTATGGTTAAGTATGGTTAAGTATGGTTAAGTATGGTTAAGTAAGGTTAAGTATGGTTAAGTATGGTTAAATATGGTTAAGTATGGTTAAGTAAGGTTAAGTATGGTTAAGTAAGGTTAAGTATGGTTAAGTATGGTTCAGTAAGGTTAACTATGGTTATGTAAGGTTAAGTATGGTTAAGTATGGTTAAGTATGGTTAAGTATGGTTAAGTAAGGTTAAGTATGGTTAAGTAAGGTTAAGTATGGTTAAGTACTAGCGGAGCTATGGGGGGACCTGGTTTCAGTATCGCCGCCCATTATCTCCCTTGGAGTGCGCGCTATGTCCTAGCATTTAGAACTTTGCATTGGGGGTCGAATTAAAAAGCGCAAAAGAGTTTGCTCGCGCGCGGATTCGAACCTGGGTCGGTAGAAAATCTGCGTGCGATGAAAATGCACCAAAAAGCCACAAAATAATTCATATCTCGAATATGCCTGGATCAAATCCCATGATTCGATAGCTAATTTTAGGGTCTATTCGAATAAAAATGTGCCCCAAAAAGAGTCAGTGATAGATAAGGTCGAAAAAGTGGCCTGAACATTCTCGGACCAAAAGTAGATCAAAAACGTCGTTGTATGGAAAAGTTTTGTATGAGACAATTGTTCACCTTCGCAACAGCTACAGAATGATATATAACACGTTGCCATAACTCTAACATCCGAGAAAAAACAGCCGCGGAAATGACCTCCCAAAAATTTGACATTTCACGGCCCCCTCAGGGTACTTTCCCGGAATCCCAGCCAAACGGGAGTAGGCTCATTTTAAAGCTATGGTAAAACTGTTCAATATTCTAAATGTCCCATCCCGCTCCAATCCCTAATCTCCGAGTATTGATTTTTCAAAGGTTCGCTTCTAACAAAATGGGTCGGCCTGTTTTTGCCTCGTATCTATTGATCTAGGCAACTTCAGAACCTGGGCAATAGATCAGAAGATGCGCCTTGAAAAACTACATGATATATGTAGAAAGCAGCGAAAGCGCAGGTACAGATTTTGAGAAAGTGAGCAAATACAGAGAAAAAAAGGGCCAAAAAAGGGGGTCAAAATTTGGCCACGCCCCCTGGATACCCCTGAGGCACTATCATCAAACCAACCAGGAATCTTAATAAATAAGACATGGGCTATCGACTCATATTTTTTTCATTCCCCAACTCCTCTCCGTTCAAAAGATCCAATCGCTCAAAGTGGCCAACCCAGCGCAAGCGCGCGCCGAAAAGTTGCAACTTTGACCGCTGGCGCCACCCACAAACCCAAAACCTAAAAATCCCAAACTAATACCAAAACGTAGCCCCAATATTCATTTACCATCCTAAAAAAACCCCACCCCAAAATCTCACTCCCACCGCCCACCACGCCGCTCCGCGCAAACCCCGGCAATAAACCACAAGCAATGCTAAGTATACTCTCTCATGGTTAAGTAAGGTTAAGTATGGTTAAGTATGGTTAAGTAAGGTTAAGTATGGTTAAGTATGGTTAAGTATGGTTAAGTATGGTTAAGTAAGGTTAAGTATGGTTAAGTATGGTTAAATATGGTTAAGTATGGTTAAGTAAGGTTAAGTATGGTTAAGTAAGGTTAAGTATGGTTAAGTATGGTTCAGTAAGGTTAACTATGGTTATGTAAGGTTAAGTATGGTTAAGTAGGGTTAAGTATGGTTAAGTATGGTTAAGTATGGTTAAGTAAGGTTAAGTATGGTTAAGTAAGGTTAAGTATGGTTAAGTACTAGCGGAGCTATGGGGGGACCTGGTTTCAGTATCGCCGCAGATTATCTCCCTTGGTTAAGTAAGGTTAAGTATGGTTAAGTAAGGTTAAGTATGGTTAAGTATGGTTCAGTAAGGTTAACTATGGTTATGTAAGGTTAAGTATGGTTAAGTAGGGTTAAGTATGGTTAAGTATGGTTAAGTATGGTTAAGTAAGGTTAAGTATGGTTAAGTAAGGTTAAGTATGGTTAAGTACTAGCGGAGCTATGGGGGGACCTGGTTTCAGTATCGCCGCCCATTATCTCCCTTGGAGTGCGCGCTATGTCCTAGCATTTAGAACTTTGCATTGGGGGTTGAATTAAAAAGCGCAAAAGAGTTTGCTCGCGCGCGGATTCGAACCTGGGTCGGTAGAAAATCTGCGTGCGATGAAAATGCACCAAAAAGCCACAAAATAATTCATATCTCGAATATGCCTGGATCAAATCCCATGATTCGATAGCTAATTTTAGGGTCTATTCGAATAAAAATGTGCCCAAAAAAGAGTCAGTGATCGATAAGGTCGAAAAAGTGGCCTGAACATTCTCGGACCAAAAGTAGATCAAAAACGTCGTTGTATGGAAAAGTTTTGTATGAGACAATTGTTCACCTTCGCAACAGCTACAGAATGATATATAACACGTTGCCATAACTCTAACATCCGAGAAAAAAAAGCCGCGGAAATGACCTCCCAAAAATTTGACATTTCACGGCCCCCTCAGGGTACTTTCCCGGAATCCCAGCCAAACGGGAGTAGGCTCATTTTAAAGCTATGGTAAAACTGTTCAATATTCTAAATGTCCCATCCCGCTCCAATCCCTAATCTCCGAGTATTGATTTTTCAAAGGTTCGCTTCTAACAAAATGGGTCGGCCTGTTTTTGCCTCGTATCTATTGATCTAGGCAACTTCAGAACCTGGGCAATAGATCAGACGATGCGCCTTGAAAAACTACATGATATATGTAGAAAGCAGCGAAAGCGCAGGTACAGATTTTGAGAAAGTGAGCAAATACAGAGAAAAAAAGGGCCAAAAAAGGGGGTCAAAATTTGGCCACGCCCCCTGGATACCCCTGAGGCACTATCATCAAACCAACCAGGAATCTTAATAAATAAGACATGGGCTATCGACTCATATTTTTTTCATTCCCCAACTCCTCTCCGTTCAAAAGATCCAATCGCTCAAAGTGGCCAACCCAGCGCAAGCGCGCGCCGAAAAGTTGCAACTTTGACCGCTGGCGCCACCCACAAACCCAAAACCTAAAAATCCCAAACTAATACCAAAACGTAGCCCCAATATTCATTTACCATCCTAAAAAACCCCACCCCAAAATCTCACTCCCACCGCCCACCACGCCGCTCCGCGCAAACCCCGGCAATAAACCACAAGCAATGCTAAGTATACTCTCTCATGGTTAAGTAAGGTTAAGTATGGTTAAGTATGGTTAAGTAAGGTTAAATATGGTTAAATATGGTTAAGAATGGTTAAGTATGGTTAAGTAAGGTTAAGTATGGTTAAGTATGGTTAAATATGGTTAAGTATGGTTAAGTAAGGTTAAGTATGGTTAAGTAAGGTTAAGTATGGTTAAGTATGGTTCAGTAAGGTTAACTATGGTTATGTAAGGTTAAGTATGGTTAAGTATGGTTAAGTATGGTTAAGTATGGTTAAGTAAGGTTAAGTATGGTTAAGTAAGGTTAAGTATGGTTAAGTACTAGCGGAGCTATGGGGGGACCTGGTTTCAGTATCGCCGCCCATTATCTCCCTTGGAGTGCGCGCTATGTCCTAGCATTTAGAACTTTGCATTGGGGGTCGAATTAAAAAGCGCAAAAGAGTTTGCTCGCGCGCGGATTCGAACCTGGGTCGGTAGAAAATCTGCGTGCGATGAAAATGCACCAAAAAGCCACAAAATAATTCATATCTCGAATATGCCTGGATCAAATCCCATGATTCGATAGCTAATTTTAGGGTCTATTCGAATAAAAATGTGCCCCAAAAAGAGTCAGTGATAGATAAGGTCGAAAAAGTGGCCTGAACATTCTCGGACCAAAAGTAGATCAAAAACGTCGTTGTATGGAAAAGTTTTGTATGAGACAATTGTTCACCTTCGCAACAGCTACAGAATGATATATAACACGTTGCCATAACTCCAACATCCGAGAAAAAACAGCCGCGGAAATGACCTCCCAAAAATTTGACATTTCACGGCCCCTCAGGGTACTTTCCCGGAATCCCAGCCAAACGGGAGTAGGCTCATTTTAAAGCTATCATAAAACTGTTCAATATTCTAAATGTCCCATCCCGCTCCAATCCCTAATCTCCGAGTATTGATTTTTCAAAGGTTCGCTCCTAACAAAATGGGTCGGCCTGTTTTTGCCTCGTATCTATTGATCTAGGCAACTTCAGGACCTGGGCAATAGATCAGTCGATGCGCCGTCCAAAACTACATGATATATGTAGAAAGCAGCGAAAGCAAAGGTACAGATTTTGAGAAAGTGAGCAAATACAGAGAAAAAAAGGGCCAAAAAAGGGGGTCAAAATTTGGCCACGCCCCCTGGATACCCCTGAGGCACTATCATCAAACCAACCAGGAATCTTAATAAATAAGACATGGGCTATCGACTCATATTTTTTTCATTCCCCAACTCCTCTCCGTTCAAAAGATCCAATCGCTCAAAGTGGCCAACCCAGCGCAAGCGCGCGCCGAAAAGTTGCAACTTTGACCGCTGGCGCCACCCACAAACCCAAAACCTAAAAATCCCAAACTAATACCAAAACGTAGCCCCAATATTCGTTTACCATCCTAAAAAACCCCACCCCAAAATCTCACTCCCACCGCCCACCACGCCGCTCCGCGCAAACCCCGGCAATAAACCACAAGCAATGCTAAGTATACTCTCTCATTATTTAAGTAAGGTTAAGTATGGTTAAGTATGGTTAAGTAAGGTTAAATATGGTTAAGTATGGTTAAGTATGGTTAAGTATGGTTAAGTAAGGTTAAGTATGGTTAAGTATGGTTAAATATGGTTAAGTATGGTTAAGTAAGGTTAAGTATGGTTAAGTAAGGTTAAGTATGGTTAAGTATGGTTCAGTAAGGTTAACTATGGTTATGTAAGGTTAAGTATGGTTAAGTATGGTTAAGTATGGTTAAGTATGGTTAAGTAAGGTTAAGTATGGTTAAGTAAGGTTAAGTATGGTTAAGTACTAGCGGAGCTATGGGGGGACCTGGTTTCAGTATCGCCGCCCATTATCTCCCTTGGAGTGCGCGCTATGTCCTAGCATTTAGAACTTTGCATTGGGGTCGAATTAAAAAGCGCAAAAGAGTTTGCTCGCGCGCGGATTCGAACCTGGGTCGGTAGAAAATCTGCGTGCGATGAAAATGCACCAAAAAGCCACAAAATAATTCATATCTCGAATATGCCTGGATCAAATCCCATGATTCGATAGCTAATTTTAGGGTCTATTCGAATAAAAATGTGCCCCAAAAAGAGTCAGTGATAGATAAGGTCGAAAAAGTGGCCTGAACATTCTCGGACCAAAAGTAGATCAAAAACGTCGTTGTATGGAAAAGTTTTGTATGAGACAATTGTTCACCTTCGCAACAGCTACAGAATGATATATAACACGTTGCCATAACTCCAACATCCGAGAAAAAACAGCCGCGGAAATGACCTCCCAAAAATTTGACATTTCACGGCCCCCTCAGGGTACTTTCCCGGAATCCCAGCCAAACGGGAGTAGGCTCATTTTAAAGCTATCATAAAACTGTTCAATATTCTAAATGTCCCATCCCGCTCCAATCCCTAATCTCCGAGTATTGATTTTTCAAAGGTTCGCTCCTAACAAAATGGGTCGGCCTGTTTTTGCCTCGTATCTATTGATCTAGGCAACTTCAGGACCTGGGCAATAGATCAGTCGATGCGCCGTCCAAAACTACATGATATATGTAGAAAGCAGCGAAAGCGCAGGTACAGATTTTGAGAAAGTGAGCAAATACAGAGAACAAAAGGGCCAAAAAAGGGGGTCAAAATTTGGCCACGCCCCCTGGATACCCCTGAGGCACTATCATCAAACCAACCAGGAATCTTAATAAATAAGACATGGGCTATCGACTCATATTTTTTTCATTCCCCAACTCCTCTCCGTTCAAAAGATCCAATCGCTCAAAGTGGCCAACCCAGCGCAAGCGCGCGCCGAAAAGTTGCAACTTTGACCGCTGGCGCCACCCACAAACCCAAAACCTAAAAATCCCAAACTAATACCAAAACGTAGCCCCAATATTCATTTACCATCCTAAAAAACCCCACCCCAAAATCTCACTCCCACCGCCCACCACGCCGCTCCGCGCAAACCCCGGCAATAAACCACAAGCAATGCTAATAGATAAACATATAGTCCCCGGCCAAGAACCATTTGAGCATAATCTTCTGGGACTCATCATTGATGGTTACGTTCAGGAAGTACAGTTTGTTGATCTGGTCGACGACGTTCTGGATGAATGCACGCAGCATGGTGCCAGAGTCGGTTTCCTTGTACATTGCCACGATCATGCTGTTTTGAACAGAGTTCACTTTCTCAATGTTTCCGATCGATATTGAAACTTTGGTCTTGTCTCCACCCTTATCACCAGTCACGCATAGCCAGATTCGATTAGCAAATTTCCCATCAAGGATGAGTTGTTCACTTTCCAAAAGATCATGAACTCTGCATGTGAGTGCCTCCTTGATATTTTCCATTTGAATGACAGGAATAGAACGGGACTCTCCATCTTTTTGGATTGAAACTGTAGAGAACTTGTAGCGGAATCGGCTGGCATACTCCACTCTTAGTATGCGTACTAGATATGTTGGCGAGAAAATGTCAGAGTTGACGCAGGCTAGGAATGATTTGCATGTTAGCCGCTGACTCAAGTTGATTCGCGCACGAGTACAGAGAAGGAGATCCAACCCAGGCGTGAGCTTCTGAATACCGGAGTCTAGCGTAATGTTGTGTCGCCGAATGTACAACCGGATAATTTCAGTCATTTCAGCCCGTTGTTTCTCTCGATCCTTGGAAGCCTCGATTCCGGCGTACCGGCTCATCGTGCCATGAAGAGCGACCAGACGTCTCCGCTGCTGAACTGGCTGAACCTGCGAGAAATTCGCCATCGCCTTCTCCCTCTTGTCTCTGTTCATGATCGTAGCGAGTTGTTCTTGCAAATTTTTGATCTTTCTATTTGCTCTGCGCTTCTCATTTCGGAGGTTTCTGATGTTGTCACTCTGCTTGTGTAATCTGCACTGTGAAGGAGTGCGAGCACGGACACGCAGTTCTAAATCGATGCATCTTGCCTTGACCTCACTCAACTGCAACCAGTCTCTCTCAGCTATTTCTTCCAAATCGGTGCATTTTGTTTGAGCTTCTCTCAACTGTTGTTCTAACTCGGTGCAGCTTGTCTTCACCTCACTCAACTTTTGTTATAAATCGGCGCAGTTTGTCTCGGCCTCTTTTAACTGCAGTTCTAAGACTCTCTTGGCCACTTTCAAGTCCCCGCTTTCATTCTCTTGCCAATTCACCCGTTGTTCAAGTTCCTCATTTTTCAAATTCAGACACGCTATTTCATCTTCCTTTTCAGCCAAGAGAACTTTAAGCCGGTGAGCTCCATTTCAGATTCAGCATTCCTCCTGGTGGCCTTCTCGAGAGTGAACAGGCGGATTCTCGTGGACGACAACTCATCAGTGGCGGATTTCAGCTCAGCCTCCAACTCGCTGATCCTATCTGCTCTACGATCGGCGGCCTTCTTTCCAGACAGTTGGAGCCGTTCTGCTATCCTCTCTGCAGCTGTCTTGGCAGAGTCCTTTGGGCTTCGCATGCTCAACTCTTTGAACTGGGGAGTCGTCTGCGTGCTCAACCCTTTGCGGGGAGTTGTTTGAGTGCTTGACCCTTTGCGGGGAGTTGTGTTCATGCTCGACCCTGTCATCTGGGGAGTTGTGTTCGTGCTCAACCCTGTCATCTGGGGAGATTCCATGCTAGATTTCCTCTTCCCTCTGGGTGCGAATGACGACGGGGTCAGATTGACGACGGGGGGCGGCATTCTAAGGTGGGCAGAGGGGCTGGCAGGTCTAGGCCCAGCTACTTCTACTTCAACGGAATCATCCATCTCTGGCCGTAAAATTGGCATCTCATCATCATCTACACTTCCGTTCATTGCACTGCAAGTGAAAGGACGTAAAAACAATTTTTTTTCTTAAAACAGCAACAATTCTCGCGAACAAAAACAACAAACTACGCGTTCTACATCAACAACAACAACAAAAGGGGGAAGGGGCTTGTCGAATTGGGGGGGGGGGGAGACGGAGTCTGCGCGGTCACCGGGATCTGCAAGTCATCATCTTCAAATACATATCTGAACCTCTCATTATCTCTTTCAATCTCTTTGAAAAATAGCTGACTCATCCATATTGCAGAGGAAGTGGTAGAGATCGGAGATGAGAGAGAGAGGGGGAGGTGCCGATGGAAAGAGACGGCAGCGGCGGCCAGACACGACTTCACTGAAATCAGCAATTTCAGGGTACGAAGGAATGGAGATAGGAAGAACAAAAGAAGACGGGGATACTCCTGGAGCTCCCCGAGCACCTCCAGGAGTACCTCCCCGAGCACCTCCAGGAGTACCTCCCCGAGTACCTCCAGGAGTACCTCCCGGAGTACCTCCCCGAGCACCTCCAGGAGTACCTCCCCGAGCACCTCCAGGAGTACCTCCCCGAGTACCTCCAGGAGTACCTCTCGGAGTACCTCCCCGAGCACCTCCAGGAGTACCTCCCCGAGCACCTCCAGGAGTACCTCCCCGAGTACCTCCCCGAGCACCTCCAGGAGTACCTCCCGGAGTACCTCCCGGATTACCTTCAGGAAAGATTCCAGAATATGCTTCACAGTAACCTCAAAAGACGACACCAGAGAGATGGCGAGGCGGAAGAAGTGAAAGGAAGAAGACGGAGAGATTGAGCAGAGCGAGTTGGGGGCCTGCAACTAGGGTTGGGTTGGCTAAAAACTGATTAATTGTCATCAAAATGTTCCTCAGTAAGTCATAAGTCCGCTCCCTTCTTGTCCAGGTTGGTACCTGGACAAGAAGGGAGCGGGACTAGACAGACGATTGGAGGACAGGGCGGCTGCAAGATCACGCTTATAGTTTATTGTTACACTTTACATAAAATGGTGACTAACGGCGGAGGCGTTTGGTGGTTCTCGACGGGCGTGAGAGTCTTGCGTGGCGGCACCAGATCCGGCTTCTTCTTCGATGGTGGCTTCCTGCAAAGAATAAGGCCAAAGTCGTGTTTCAATTAATACATTCCACCGACTAACTCTTCGTTCTCCGTCGATGAAGACGAAGAAGAAGACGACGACGAAGAAGACGAAGAAGAAGACGACGACAAAGAAGATGATGAAGAGGACGACGACGACCTTCTAGGCAAACAAAAGCGATTATGCGATTGGGAATTTTTGTAAAAAAAAAAAAGGTACTCTCATAACCCTTAACGATCTCTACGAGAAGAATAGACACCTGAACTGGGATCAATGACACTTCTTCCCAGCCCTTCATTGCAACACCCTTATCGAGAATAACAACGCGATCTTAGTCAAAATTAAATCCATAATTGTTTTTTAATGAGGTTATAATTAAAAATTAGTGTTATATTCGTGATCCCCGCGTCAAACAACCCACCCTTAGTCAACATTTTTGGGGCCCCTCTGGGGTAGTGATAGTCGAAGAGTACCAAAACCATAATAAAGAGAGAGAAACCTGCGAATCTTCTTTTCCTTGTTCTCCTCCTCCTTCTTGGCGCGCTCCGTCTTCTGCTTCTCTCGCTCTCTCTGCTCCTCCTCCTCCTTTTTCTCTCGCTGCTTCCGTTCCTTCTCCTCCTCCTCCTTCTTCTGCTTCTCTCTCTCTCTCTCTTCCTCCTCTTGCTGCTTCTTCTTCTCCTTCTCGATTTCCTCTTCCTTCTTCTTCTTTCTTTCCTCCTTCCTCTTCGTCTTCCCTTCCTCTCCTCCCGCCGCCTTCTTCAGCTTCCTCTTCAGCTTTTCCTTCATCCGCCGTCTCTCTTCCTTCCTTATTTTCTTCTCCTCTTCGGCCCTGAAGAAATCAAAAGTTAAATAGTGAAATATATTATAAATATAGTGAAATATCCATATGGGAAGAAAAACATCCTAATCTTTGAAGGGCTTCCTCCACTCCTTTCTTTATTCCATCTTCGATACGTACGGGGGAGTCCGGCGCGGTCCGCGTCCTCCGCGCCTGCCTTCATAGTAACTCATCACCTAAATAAAAGATAATTAACTGTGATTAACACATCCTACGTGTAAAATACGATAGAATAACAAGGCATGACTAAATAGATTAGCAGAAATTCTAGAACGAGCGGGAAAACGCGCATTTTATCTAACCACGCGCGGACACAGCTGACGCGTTGCGGTCGCGTCGCGGCCTGACCATTTTAGCACTGGCGCTGAGGATCGTTTTTAAGCCTGCATAAATGACCGTGTAGGCACAGTTGCACAAAGCCTGTAGCGTAGTATAAAAGGCAGCTGATGTGCGAGAAATCGATCATGAGCCAGATTAGCTGTTCACATGTTTTCTGTAATCAAAGAGATTAAATGCTGATAATTTATTCACTCCACCTGACTGAGTGATGTTACAGGCAATTTGAAGCGTGTGAATAAATAGATAACTGAACACGTTGGACATCCCAGCAATTAAATAGTATGCATGCCTATTTCTTTTGATCCCCTTATGGGAATTCTGACCTTGAATCGTTCGTCGACGATCTTGTCGTCCTCAAAGTAGGCCATGAGTTGTGAGTAGACAAAGATGTTCGCGAAGCCGTTCATCAACTGGACACGCACGATGGCCACCTTCCGAGCGCGATTCCCTCTGACGTGCTCGACTCCACTCGCCACCTGTTTACGAGAGAAATTGATTTATTTTCTCTCCTCCAATCTTAATTACTCAGGTAGCAAAACGTTATTTTTTCTTCTGACAAGAGGCTTGAGAAAAGCCGTTCTTTTTTAGGGCGATTTTCTACGAGGAGACATTTTTGCTAGTCTTTAAAATTTCCACCAATGTTACTCTCCACTTGGAAGAGGACGCTTCGACGAAAGAATAAAGAACGTTCGTACACTTACGTATGACTTTGTGACAACGTCCAGCAAGCTGTAGGAGATGAGAATGGCAATGACCAGCAGAACGCGAGTCGAATACATCATGTGCGAGTCTGATTATTAATTAATTAATCAATATATTTTTTTATATTATTATCATTCAAAGCTGGTAGCCATGATGACAATTACAATATGAAAATCATGGAATAGATATCCGGCGGAGCGGCTCTCTTGCCAAGAGCAAACATCATTGAGTCCGATAGTAATAATATTAACAACATTAAAATAAATAATATACGCGTATATTCTACGCGTTTCAAACAGTGTGGATACTATTTCTTAGAATATAATAATAAAATAGAAATCAAAATTAGTTACATAAGTGAGCAGGTGAGGAAGACTTCGAGGCAAAAGTAAAAGATGAGGAAGTACTCGCTCTCTCTTTTCCTTCCTCTTCTTTATCTCTCTCTATCTCTCTCTCCTTCTCTCGCTCTCTTTCTCTATCCCTCTTACTCTCTTTCTCTCTATTTCTCAATTTCTCTTTCCCTCTTTCTATCTCTCTGTTACAACCATTTATCCTCCTTTCGATCAGATTCAAAACCTTCTTCGTGACTGGCAACCACGACTACTACTATGGCGACGTGCGAGAATGGTTCGCTCTCTATCGTGAAAAAAGCATCAGGGTGCTCGATAACAGGTGGCAGAGGGACAGAGACATCACTACCTCTTCGATCGCTTCGCTTTTGCATTCATTCACTTCTTGCTTTTTTTGCTGATTCCTGCTGTAACCAATATGGCCAGGATTCATTCAGCCACGCTCTCTTCCATGGCTTGTGCCTCGCTGGCGTCAATGACGTGTCCGGCGGCAAGAGCGGGTCACGTCGTACGGCGGGCTCGGCTCGCCCGGCCGCGTCGATTTCCCGCTCCCCTCCGGATGGGCGAAGGCGCCGAACCTTCTTGAAGATCCCGTCGTGAAGGAGCTGGCAAGAAGATGCCAGCTCAAGTAGTAGCTACGCAAAGTTGCCTTTGTATTATTCGTATATGTACATTGAAATCTATATGAAAATTTGTATTTTTTCATTTGTCTACATTGAAATCCGTATGTAACTCTGTCAGATTCTTCTTCGTTTCTGCATTGACCGCGGCGTTGCCGTGATCCCGAAGAGCGTCAACGACGGCCGCCTCAAGCAGAACATTGACGTGTTCGACTTCAAGCTGTCGCCGAACGATGCTCGCGCGGCCACATCGACAGCGTCTCTTCCTTCAGGAATTGTATAGTTACTTCCATATACAAACCTGTCGTTGGGACGTAAACTTAGCGCTATGGTAAAACAGCTGACTAGCGAATATGAGGACGCGGGTTCGAAACCCACTGGGCACTATGAGCCCCTCGGACTCTCCTCGCCATTAATGATAAAGCTTCCGGCAAAACTGAGTACATCCTCTTCTTGCAGCATGATCGACCATCCCGAGGATGGCTTCGCTAGCGAACGCTGAAGGATACTGCGATATGGAAAAATTGACAAAAGCTTTCAGTAGAGCGTGGCCATTGAGATTTGGAGGAGTACAACACGGCTAGACTATTAAATGCTTTTAACTTATATATGTTCTCGTTAAAGTTTATCAGTATAGTTACACGTATTAAATGCTATAAAACGCTTGATAACAAAATTGCGAAAATATTGATTAAAAGGAAACGGATGAGACAAAATATGTTATTGACTGTGACTTACTTTTTGTCGTCAGTTTTCTTGTGAGCGATAACCAATGATAAGTGCAATCATTAACAATTTCGTTGGTCCTTCAGAAATTTTTTTATCGCAGCATGCTCTATCGCAGACAGACATAAAAAAGAATTGTGGGGGTGTAACTGATGGTGAGAGGTTCTAGTACAGACTGACCCTTTTTTTTATTCTCAAGTGGTAAACCTACGCACCTGTTCATTTTCATAGAGTGCAGCCGTGGCGATGAGTGGGTAGCCGAACTCGCCGATGGCCTTTTCGACTGCAGAGCGCACCGAATCATCCTTGGACTGGAAACGTAACAGTTTTATGGTTTCTTATACCTTGAGTAGTTCGAGTTTTTAAGAAAAATAAGTCAAAACTTTATTTACTCGTCAATATGTATGTAAAGATTCGAGGAAAGGAAAGAAAGAAAGGAACTTGCCTGCCACGTGCCGAGTCCGAGAAGCGGCATTTCAACACCATTCGACATCTTGACTGTCGGCACTTTCACCGCCATTGTCGAGTCTAGACGAGAAGTCAAAGAGACGTTCTGCAATTAGTAGCACATTAAACTCTTGAAAGCAGAGAATATGGTTGGCCCTTCTGATGGGGCCCAAATACATACTCTATTTTCTGGGGCACACAAAGAGGTGAAGAATGAAGGGAGAGAGATTTCGCACTCATAAAATCACTTGGGCTTGTCTCGCATCTGCAACTTTGCCCTTTTGCCAACATGCCACGGAGCCCGATCAAGCTAGAGAAATGAGACGAAAATGGCTTTTTCAAGTAAACTCCACGTCCCTTCTCCATCAGTCTGATGCAATAATAGATCCGTTCGCTGTCAGGTTCGATATTTGGCTTATGATCTGCGTCAACAGAATTGGCTTAGAATTTTCATGTGTCTTGAATGTGACTGACATCTTGAAGTATAGATGCAAATTTTCCCTGTCTTATGAGAAAAGTCCAACTGCACTACTATCAATGTCTTGGGGTTAGGACAAATTAAAAAAATCTGCCAGTTATAAAGTGAGACCAAACCTTGTGTTAACCCGCTTATTGTCAGGATTAGCCTCTGAAAGGTGACACTTAACCACGGCGTCGAATGAACAGCGGTTAAAAGCGTTTTTTTTTAAATATTTTTGCTTCTAGCGAAGAAAACCTCATAACTGGATTGGCTTTGATGTTTGTTGTAAAATAAAAAAAAATTTTACCTATGCGTATCTAACCCCTATCTCAAGTTGTTTATTTGCCTCAGTTTTCTTTGACATCTTAATCTTACAAAGCAACGTTAAAATTGGATGATCATTGCGAAATAGGGGCAGAGACGAACACTTCTTCCCGTCTGTTGGCACTCGTTGCTTGGTTTGTGGGGACGCGTGTGTCGACAGGGACGCTGTAAGCACTTTCATTGCTACTCGTATCATCAGACAACTTTACCAACAGTAACGAAACAATGTGTAACAACACACAAAAAACAGCAAGAACACGCTCGGAGGAGTTGAACTGGCCTGTTGTAGCCAGTAGCAATATTATTATTAGGATATCTGAACTTCAGGTCAGGATAATGAATTGTGTAATCGAACTAGAAGTACATATATGTATGTATAGATATGTACGGACATTCTTATGTATATATGAAAATAGCTAATAGTCGCCTTTTACGCCCATGACAAAGTAACGATCAACACTTCACTCATTCCCAACATCTTCATCGGCGACCCTTGATAGAGCGTTCCTGCCGAGACGAAAAGGCTGCCCGAGCCGACGGGTAAATCGTATCTTCCTAAATAAATTGGAAATATATATATATATATATAAATAAATATAAATAAATAAATTTTCGAATGAAACATAGTACATTTCGTCATTAGTGTACTCAAATACTCACCATAAAAATAGGGAAGGAGCCAGTAGACGACGGGAGCGACAACGTAATACTGTCCAGCGTGCGTATGACCGTGACAAAGAATAAAATTAATGTTTTATTTAATTAATTTAGTTACTGTACTTAATTTAGTTCAAGTGAATAAAGCGAAACTAAATTAAAAGAGAAAAAGATATCTGCTTACCAGAAATGACCAAATCGATCGATGCGAGGAGTTCCTTTTTGATCTCCCGAACTGCGGAGGAACGGAGAGAGAGAGGAAGAAAAGAGAGAGAGAGAAGAGAGAGATAGAGAGAATAGAGAGAGGGTACGAGAACCCATTGCAGGTGGCCAAGCTGACGGATGTCCTGCTCGACCAGACCGTGGATGCTGTCCTCATCGTGGGCGACATGGTAGACGGGACACGAGCGCAGCTCGCTCATCGTCTCGAACCGCTGTGGGCCGTCTCTCACAGGTCTCTTTCTCTCTTTCTCTTCATCCTCCCTCTTTCCTCTCCGTTCTCGTTCCCACTCGCTCTCTCTTTTCCTTCCTCTTCTTTATCTCTCTCTATCTCTCTCTCTCTCCTTCTCTATCTCTCTTTCTCTATCCCTCTTACTCTCTTTCTCTCTATTTCTCAATTTCTCTTTCCCTCTTTCTATCTCTCTAGAGAGAGAGGAGACAGAGAGAGAGAGGAGACAGAGAGAGAGAGGAGACAGAGAGAGAGAGAGAAGACAGAGAGAGAGAGGAACGGAGAGAGAGAGGAAGAAAAGAGAGAGAGAGAAGAGAGAGATAGAGAGAATAGAGAGAGGGTACGAGAACCCATTGCAGGTGGCCAAGCTGACGGATGTCCTGTTGTGGGAGAGAAGAATGCGAGAAGCACCGACGGGGCAGCCGGCGAACGCGAGAGAAGCATTCAGAGAATGGTTTGGCACTCTTCAATGTTGATTGTATTCTCTCTCTATCTTTATGCTCCTCTAGCTATCTCGCTTTCCCTCTCTGTCTACATATCTCTCCTCCTCATTATCTTTCTTTCCCAATCTTTCTCTACATGCATATAACGTTGAGTCATTCCTCTCTATCTTCTTCGCTCAACTTCCTCCCCACTAACAATATGAGGATCTTCCGAAAAAAAAATGAAAGGATCGAACCCGCTCTTGCCGCCGGACACGTCATTGACGCCAGCGAGGCACAAGCCATGGAAGAGAGCGTGGCTGAATGAATCCTGGCCATATTGGTTACAGCAGGAATCAGCAAAAAAAGCAAGAAGTGAATGAATGCAAAAGCGAAGCGATCAAAGAGGTAGTGATGTCTCTGTCCCTCTGCCACCTGTTATCGAGCACCCTGATGCTTTTTTCACGATAGAGAGCGAGCCATTCTCGCACGTCGCCATAGTAGTAGTCGTGGTTGCCAGTCACGAAGAAGGTTTTGAATCTGATCGAAAGGAGGATAAATGGTTGTAACAGAGAGATAGAAAGAGGGAAAGAGAAATTGAGAAATAGAGAGAAAGAGAGTAAGAGGGATAGAGAAAGAGAGATAGAGAAGGAGAGAGAGAGAGATAGAGAGAGATAAAGAAGAGGAAGGAAAAGAGAGAGCGAGTGGGAACGAGAACGGAGAGGAAAGAGGGAGGATGAAGAGAAAGAGAGAAAGAGACCTGTGAGAGACGGCCCACAGCGGTTCGAGACGATGAGCGAGCTGCGCTCGTGTCCCGTCTACCATGTCGCCCACGATGAGGACAGCATCCACGGTCTGGTCGAGCAGGACATCCGTCAGCTTGGCCACCTGCAATGGGTTCTCGTACCCTCTCTCTATTCTCTCTATCTCTCTCTTCTCTCTCTCTCTTTTCTTCCTCTCTCTCTCCGTTCCTCTCTCTCTCTGTCTTCTCTCTCTCTCTCTGTCTCCTCTCTCTCTCTGTCTCCTCTCTCTCTCTGTCTCCTCTCTCTCTCTGTCTCCTCTCTCTCTTTTCTTCCTCTCTCTCCGTTCCTCTCTCTCTTTGTCTCATCTCTCTCTTCTTCCTCTCTCTCTCTCCATTCTCTTTCTCTCTCTATTCCCTCTCCTTCTCTATTCAATCATTCTCCGCAAAGGTTCTCTCTCTATTCCCTCTATTCTCTCTCTCTCTATCTCTCCATCTCTCCCTCACTATCCACGGATTACTTGCCTGGCTCTTATAGACGCTGGCTCCCACGTGTACATCGGCAACGACAGCGAATTTAATCGAGGAGCCATTCTCTATTGACAAGCCACGGATTGGAAAGTTGACATGTCTGGAAAGGGCGCCAAATTCAAACGAGAAATTGTGTGGTTACATTTATTCGTTTTATTTATTTGTTTGCCGCTATATAACTGCAAAATAATATAAAAAAGATTAGAAGGATGAGTTTTGAGAGAAAGTCTCGAACCGAACAACAATCTTGTCAGACGAGTAGTACATGAGCAGAGAGACGATGGCTGTCGCAATCAGCGAGCACTTCACTTGCCATTTTCTAAAGAGAAAAGAAAGAAGGGATTCTTTTCTTTTTTTCTCTTTACATCTTTGAACTCAATTAAAATACTGAATAGATAATTAGCCAACTTGTTGAACGCAACATTGTGAAGGATCGACGGCTTGCAGTTCGTCAGCCAATACAGTAGTCTCGTTGATGTATCCCACTGCTGAAATGCAAAATTTGAAATATTACATTTAAATTAAACTTAGAAACTATGGTTATTAGAAAAAGCAAAAGAGAAGACTCAGAAAAAGGCACCTCTAAGAGAAGCACCACACAGCTCATGATATAGAAACCTGCAAACATTCCAAAAAGATTCGTCCAGAAACCCGCAATGATATTTGCGACTGTAAAGCTTATTCATTGAATGAATCAAGAGTATAATTTGAACTCCTCTCGTCAAAGAAAAGAAGCGCGAAATCGAAATAACTTTTTTTAACGGCCATTGTTAACCTTCAAATAGGCACAGTTGCATAAAGCCTTTAGACCCACACCTTCCGAGCGCGATCCCCTCTGACGTGCTCGACTCCACTCGCCATCTGTTTACGAGAGAAATTGATTTCTTTTCTCTCCTCCAATCTTAATTACTCAGGTAGCAAAACGTTATTTTTTCTTCTGACAAGAGGCTTGAGAAAAGCCGTTCTTTTTTAGGGCGATTTTCTACGAGGAGACATTTTTGCTAGTCTTTAAAATTTCCACCAATGTTACTCTCCACTTGGAAGAGGACGCTTCGACGAAAGAATAAAGAACGTTCGTACACTTACGTATGACTTTGTGACAACGTCCAGCAAGCTGTAGGAGATGAGAATGGCAGTGACCAGCATAACGCGAGTCGAATACATCATGTGCGAGTCTGATTATTTATTAATTAATCAAAATATTTTTTATATTATTATCATTCAAAGCTGGTAGCCATGATGACAATTACAATATGAAAATCATGGAATAGATATCCGGCGGAGCGGCTCTCTTGCCAAGAGCAAACATCATTGAGTCCGATAGTAATAATATTAACAACATTAAAATAAATAATATACGCGTATATTCTACGCGTTTCAAACAGTGTGGATACTATTTCTTAGAATATAATAATAAAATAGAAATCAAAATTAGTTACATAAGTGAGCAGGTGAGGAAGACTTCGAGGCAAAAGTAAAAGATGAGGAAGTAATCGACGCAAATGCGACTCTTCTCCATAGCATGTTGGTGATCGGTTCATAGAGCACTTTTTCCTTTTTTTCTTTTTCTTTTCTCTTTCTCTCTCCGTATACTTCGAATAACTCTCCCTCAATCTCTAACCATTTCTTCCTCTCTCTTTCTCTCTGTGTCAGCGCTTGGTTCAATCTAGAAACTTTCTCTACTCGGTTCAAAAATACGTAGCCTGTATGTAGCAACAGTAAAAATAACTTGTCCGAACCCTAACTATGTATGTGGCTTCTTATGGATGTAACCTTCTCTCTCTCTCTTATGAATAGATGGGGATTTTCGAAATAAAGCAACAGGAAGATCCAAACAGTTTAAGGGGAGGGCAACGAACAAAGATTGCAGGCCAACAGGGAGGACACACCAACTGTTTGCCTTTGTCAAAGCACAAACAATGCAATCAGTCAAGGGATACTACACAATTTATTATGCCAATCAATATAGCCACTTTAACGGGTTTGCCAAGGTTTGAGGAAATGAAGTGACGTAGATCACAGCATTTCCTCAAACTTTGGAAATGTAGTGATCTACGCCACTTCATTTCCTCAAACAGTACATTTTTATATAGTGTAAAATGTTGTATATTTGTATACATTGCTGCGCAATGCCGGTTCACTCGCTTGAAGCGCTTTCTAAATGTCCAAATCTGCTCTCTTCCTTCTTGTCATTTCACTGGTGTAGACATACGAAAGGCATACTCTTCATGTCGAAAGCGTGTGATAATCATATGGGCATTTTCGCCGAAGTGTTATCCATCTTTTTGTTATCCATCTTTCAGATCGCGGCTCCAGACGCAGCAAAAGAGGCATGTTTGTTGGCACAGTCAAGCCGTGAAGCTCAAAAAAGTCCAATAATAACTCAGGGCTCAAGACACATAGAGAAAGAGAGAGAGAGAGAAAGAGAGAGAGAGAGAGAGAGAAAGAGAGAGAGGGAGAGAGAGAGAGGTGTGAATGCCAGCTGGGCATACGGCGCAAACTGTTCACAGATCGGCTCGATGATACACGCATTCCCAGACTTCTCTACTCTATTGCCACAATTCAAGGTCTCCAACTCGCTTTTGTTTAGACTCATGGTACAATAAAGACCCATAGTCAAGTGAAAGTGTACGCGAGCAACTTCATTGTTAGTCTCGATATGCTTGCAATTGATAAATAAGCTATTTCCGATGGTTTTTACATAATAAAATAAAATAAAATATAGTATGCAAATATGACAGTTAAGTCTGGGAATGCGTGTATCATCGAGCCGATCTGTGAACAGTTTGCGCCGTATGCCCAGCAGGCATTCACACCTCTCTCTCTCTCCCTCTCTCTCTTTCTCTCTCTCTCTCTCTCTTCTCTCTCTCTCTCTTTCTCTATGTGTCTTGAGCCCTGAGTTATTATTGGACTTTTTTGAGCTTCACGGCTTGACTGTGCCAACAAACATGCCTCTTTTGCTGCGTCTGGAGCCGCGATCTGAAAGATGGATAACAAAAAGATGGATAACACTTCGGCAAAAATGCCCATATGATTATCACACGCTTTCGACATGAAGAGTTGCGAGCAATATGCCTTTCGTATGTCTACACCAGTGAAATGACAAGAAGGAAGAGAGCAGATTTGGACATTTAGAAAGCGCTTCAAGCGAGTGAACGGGCATTGCGCAGCAATGCATACAAATATACAACATTTTACACTATATAAAAATGTACTGTTTGAGGAAATGAAGTGGCGTAGATCACTACATTTCCAAAGTTTGAGGAAATGCTGTGATCTACGTCACTTCAATTCCTCAAACCTTGGCAAACCCGTTAAAGTGGCTATATTGATTGGCATAATAAATTGTGTAGTATCCCTTGACTGATTGCATTGTTTGTGCTTTGACAAAGGCAAACAGTTGGTGTGTCCTCCCTGTTGGCCTGCAATCTTTGTTCGTTGCCCTCCCCTTAAACTGTTTGGATCTTCCTGTGGCTTTATTTCGAAAATCCCTATCTATTCATAAGAGAGAGAGAGAAGGTTACATCCATAAGAAGCCACATACATAGTTAGGGTTCGGACAAGTTATTTTTACTGTTGCTACATACAGGCTACGTATTTTTGAACAGAGTAGAGAAAGTTTCTAGATTGAACCAAGCGCTGACACAGAGAGAAAGAGAGAGGAAGAAATGGTTAGAGATTGAGGGAGAGTTATTCGAAGTATACGGAGAGAGAAAGAGAAAAGAAAAAGAAAAAAAGGAAAAAGTGCTCTATGAACCGATCACCAACATGCTATGGAGAAGAGTCGCATTTGCGTCGATTACTTCCTCATCTTTTACTTTTGCCTCGAAGTCTTCCTCACCTGCTCACTTATGTAACTAATTTTGATTTCTATTTTATTATTATATTCTAAGAAATAGTATCCACACTGTTTGAAACGCGTAGAATATACGCGTATATTATTTATTTTAATGTTGTTAATATTATTACTATCGGACTCAATGATGTTTGCTCTTGGCAAGAGAGCCGCTCCGCCGGATATCTATTCCATGATTTTCATATTGTAATTGTCATCATGGCTACCAGCTTTGAATGATAATAATATAAAAAATATATTGATTAATTAATTAATAATCAGACTCGCACATGATGTATTCGAATCGCGTTCTGCTGGTCATTGCCATTCTCATCTCCTACAGCTTGCTGGACGTTGTCACAAAGTCATACGTAAGTGTACGAACGTTCTGTATTCTTTCGTCGAAGCGTCCTCTTCCAAGTGGAGAGTAACATTGGTGGAAATTTTAAAGACTAGCAAAAATGTCTCCTCGTAGAAAATCGCCCTAAAAAAGAACGGCTTTTCTCAAGCCTCTTGTCAGAAGAAAAAATAACGTTTTGCTACCTGAGTAATTAAGATTGGAGGAGAGAAAAGAAATCAATTTCTCTCGTAAACAGGTGGCGAGTGGAGTCGAGCACGTCAGAGGGGATCGCGCTCGGAAGGTGTGGGTCTAAAGGCTTTATGCAACTGTGCCTATTTGAAGGTTAACAATGGCCGTTAAAAAAAGTTATTTCGATTTCGCGCTTCTTTTCTTTGACGAGAGGAGTTCAAATTATACTCTTGATTCATTCAATGAATAAGCTTTACAGTCGCAAATATCATTGCGGGTTTCTGGACGAATCTTTTTGGAATGTTTGCAGGTTTCTATATCATGAGCTGTGTGGTGCTTCTCTTAGAGGTGCCTTTTTCTGAGTCTTCTCTTTTGCTTTTTCTAATAACCATAGTTTCTAAGTTTAATTTAAATGTAATATTTCAAATTTTGCATTTCAGCAGTGGGATACATCAACGAGACTACTGTATTGGCTGACGAACTGCAAGCCGTCGATCCTTCACAATGTTGCGTTCAACAAGTTGGCTAATTATCTATTCAGTATTTTAATTGAGTTCAAAGATGTAAAGAGAAAAAAAGAAAAGAATCCCTTCTTTCTTTTCTCTTTAGAAAATGGCAAGTGAAGTGCTCGCTGATTGCGACAGCCATCGTCTCTCTGCTCATGTACTACTCGTCTGACAAGATTGTTGTTCGGTTCGAGACTTTCTCTCAAAACTCATCCTTCTAATCTTTTTTATATTATTTTGCAGTTATATAGCGGCAAACAAATAAATAAAACGAATAAATGTAACCACACAATTTCTCGTTTGAATTTGGCGCCCTTTCCAGACATGTCAACTTTCCAATCCGTGGCTTGTCAATAAAGAATGGCTCCTAGATTAAATTCGCTGTCGTTGCCGATGTACACGTGGGAGCCAGCGTCTATAAGAGCCAGGCAAGTAATCCGTGGATAGTGAGGGAGAGATGGAGAGATAGAGAGAGAGAGAATAGAGGGAATAGAGAGAGAACCTTTGCGGAGAATGATTGAATAGAGAAGGAGAGGGAATAGAGAGAGAAAGAGAATGGAGAGAGAGAGAGGAAGAAGAGAGAGAGGAGACAAAGAGAGAGAGGAACGGAGAGAGAGGAAGAAAAGAGAGAGAGGAGACAGAGAGAGAGAGGAGACAGAGAGAGAGAGGAGACAGAGAGAGAGAGGAGACAGAGAGAGAGAGAGAAGACAGAGAGAGAGAGGAACGGAGAGAGAGAGGAAGAAAAGAGAGAGAGAGAAGAGAGAGATAGAGAGAATAGAGAGAGGGTACGAGAACCCATTGCAGGTGGCCAAGCTGACGGATGTCCTGCTCGACCAGACCGTGGATGCTGTCCTCATCGTGGGCGACATGGTAGACGGGACACGAGCGCAGCTCGCTTATCGTCTCGAACCGCTGTGGGCCGTCTCTCACAGGTCTCTTTCTCTCTTTCTCTTCTTCCTCCCTCTTTCCTCTCCGTTCTCGTTCCCACTCGCTCTCTCTTTTCCTTCCTCTTCTTTATCTCTCTCTATCTCTCTCTCTCTCCTTCTCTATCTCTCTTTCTCTATCCCTCTTACTCTCTTTCTCTCTATTTCTCAATTTCTCTTTCCCTCTTTCTATCTCTCTGTTACAACCATTTATCCCCCTTTCGATCAGATTCAAAACCTTCTTCGTGACTGGCAACCACGACTACTACTATGGCGACTTCACTACCTCTTTGATCGCTTCGCTATTGCATTCATTCACTTCTTGCTTTTTTTGCTGATTCCTGCTGTAACCAATATGGCCTGGATTCATTCAGCCACGCTCTCTTCCATGGCTTGTGCCTCGCTGGCGTCAATGACGTGTCCGGCGGCAAGAGCGGGTTCGATCCTTTCATTTTTTTTCCGGAAGATCCTCATATTGTTAGTGGGGAGGAAGTTGAGCGAAGAAGATAGAGAGGAATGACTCAACGTTATATGCATGTAGAGAAAGATTGGGAAAGAGAGATAATGAGGAGGAGAGATATGTAGACAGAGAGGGAAAGCGAGATAGCTAGAGGAGCATAAAGATAGAGAGAGAATACAATCAACATTGAAGAGTGCCAAACCATTCTCTGAATGCTTCTCTCGCGTTCGCCGGCTGCCCCGTCGGTGCTTCTCGCATTCTTCTCTCCCACAACCCGGCCGCAGTTCGGGAGATCAAAAAGGAACTCATCGCATCGATCGATTTGATCATTTCTGGTAAGCAGATATCTTTTTCTCTTTTAATTTAGTTTCGCTTTATTCACTTGAACTAAATTAAGTATAGTAACTAAATTAATTAAATAAAACATTAATTTTATTCTTAGTCACGGTCATACGCACGCTGGGCAGTATTACGTTGTCGCTCCCGTCGTCTACTGGCTCCTTCCCTATTTTTATGGTGAGTATTTGAGTACACTAATGACGAAATGTACTATGTTTCATTCGAAAATTTATTTATTTATATTTATTTATATATATATATATTTTTTTTCCAATTTATTTAGGAAGATACGATTTACCCGTCGGCTCGGGCAGCCTTTTCGTCTCGGCAGGAACGCTCTATCAAGGGTCGCCGATGAAGATGTTGGGAATGAGTGAAGTGTGGATCGTTACTTTGTCAAGGGCGTAAAAGGCGACTATTAGCTATTTTCATATACATAAGAATGTCCGTACATATCTATACATACATATATGTACTTCTAGTTCGATTACACAATTCATTATCCTGAACTGAAGTTCAGATATCCTAATAATAATATTGCTACTGGCTACAACAGGCCAGTTCAACTCCTCCGAGCGTGTTCTTGCTGTTTTTTGTGTGTTGTTACACATTGTTTCGTTACTGTTGGTAAAGTTGTCTGATGATACGAGCTAATGGAATTTATGGAACGGAATGACACCTTTTATTTGAACAGAGGAAGCGCTTTTAATTTCGAGAGAAGAGACATCAAATCATTTAAAAAAATTACGATAGGAATATCCGAAGGCTTCACTTAATTTTGCCAGAAACATCCATATTGAAGCAAGTAGCAATGAAAGTGCTTACAGCGTCCCTGTCGACACACGCGTCCCCACAAACCAAGCAACGAGTGCCAACAGATGGGAAGAAGTGTTCGTCCCTGCCTATATTTCGCAATGATCATCCAATTTTAACGTTGCTTTGTAAGATTAAGATGTCAAAGAAAGAAACAAGCCATGGAAGAGAGCGTGGCTGAATGAATCCTGGCCATATTGGTTACAGCAGGAATCAGCAAAAAAAGCAAGAAGTGAATGAATACAAAAGCGAAGCGATCAAAGAGGTAGTGATGTCTCTGTCCCTTTGCCACCTGTTATCGAGCACCCTGATGCTTTTTTCACTATAGAGAGCGAGCCATTCTCGCACGTCGCCATAGTAGTAGTCGTGGTTGCCAGTCACGAAGAAGGTTTTGAATCTGATCGAAAGGAGGATAAATGGTTGTAACAGAGAGATAGAAAGAGGGAAAGAGAAATTGAGAAATAGAGAGAAAGAGAGTAAGAGGGATAGAGAAAGAGAGATAGAGAAGGAGAGAGAGAGAGATAGAGAGAGATAAAGAAGAGGAAGGAAAAGAGAGAGCGAGTGGGAACGAGAACGGAGAGGAAAGGGGGAGGAAGAAGAGAAAGAGAGAAAGAGACCTGTGAGAGACGGCCCACAGCGGTTCGAGACGATGAGCGAGCTGCGCTCGTGTCCCGTCTACCATGTCGCCCACGATGAGGACAGCATCCACGGTCTGGTCGAGAAGGACATCCGTCAGTTTGGCCACCTGCAATGGGTTCTCGTACCCTCTCTCTATTCTCTCTATCTCTCTCTTCTCTCTCTCTCTCTTTTCTTCCTCTCTCTCTCCGTTCCTCTCTCTCTGTCTTCTCTCTCTCTCTCTCTGTCTCCTCTCTCTCTCTGTCTCCTCTCTCTCTCTGTCTCCTCTCTCTCTTTTCTTCCTCTCTCTCCGTTCCTCTCTCTCTTTGTCTCATCTCTCTCTTCTTCCTCTCTCTCTCTCCATTCTCTTTCTCTCTCTATTCCCTCTCCTTCTCTATTCAATCATTCTCCGCAAAGGTTCTCTCTCTATTCCCTCTATTCTCTCTCTCTCTATCTCTCCATCTCTCCCTCACTATCCACGGATTACTTGCCTGGCTCTTATAGACGCTGGCTCCCACGTGTACATCGGCAACGACAGCGAATTTAATCGAGGAGCCATTCTCTATTGACAAGCCACGGATTGGAAAGTTGACATGTCTGGAAAGGGCGCCAAATTCAAACGAGAAATTGTGTGGTTACATTTATTCGTTTTATTTATTTGTTTGCCGCTATATAACTGCAAAATAATATAAAAAAGATTAGAAGGATGAGTTTTGAGAGAAAGTCTCGAACCGAACAACAATCTTGTCAGACGAGTAGTACATGAGCAGAGAGACGATGGCTGTCGCAATCAGCGAGCACTTCACTTGCCATTTTATAAAGAGAAAAGAAAGAAGGGATTCTTTTCTTTTTTCTCTTTACATCTTTGAACTCAATTAAAATACTGAATAGATAATTAGCCAACTTGTTGAACGCAACATTGTGAAGGATCGACGGCTTGCAGTTCGTAAGCCAATACAGTAGTCTCGTTGATGTATCCCACTGCTGAAATGCAAAATTTGAAATATTACATTTAAATTAAACTTAGAAACTATGGTTATTAGAAAAAGCAAAAGAGAAGACTCAGAAAAAGGCACCTCTAAGAGAAGCACCACACAGCTCATGATATAGAAACCTGCCAACATTCCAAAAAGATTCGTCCAGAAACCCGCAATGATATTTGCGACTGTAAAGCTTATTCATTGAATGAATCAAGAGTATAATTTGAACTCCTCTCGTCAAAGAAAAGAAGCGCGAAATCGAAATAACTTTTTTTAACGGCCATTGTTAACCTTCAAATAGGCACAGTTGCACAAAACCTGGAGCGTAGTATAAAAGGCAGCTGATGTGCGAGAAAACGATCATGAGCCAGATTAGCTGTTCACATGTTTTCTGTAATCAAAGAGATTAAATGCTGATAATTTATTCACTCCACCTGACTGAGTGTTGTTACAGGCAATTTGTAGCGTGTGAATAAATAGATAACTGAACACGTTGGACATCCCAGCAATTAAATAGTATGCATGCCTATTTCTTTTGATCCCCTTAAGGGAATTCTGACCTTGAATCGTTCGTCGACGATCTTGTCGTCCTCAAAGTAGGCCATGAGTTGTGAGTAGACAAAGATGTTCGCGAGGCCGTTAATCAACTGTAAACGCACGATGGCCACCTTCCGAGCGCGTATCCCTCTGACGTGCTCGACTCCACTCGCCACCTGTTTACGAGAGAAATTGATTTCTTTTCTCTCCTCCAATCTTAATTACTCAGGTAGCAAAACGTTATTTTTTCTTCTGACAAGAGGCTTGAGAAAAGCCGTTCTTTTTTAGGGCGGTTTTCTACGAGGAGACATTTTTGCTAGTCTTTAAAATTTCCACCAATGTTACTCTCCACTTGGAAGAGGACGCTTCGACGAAAGAATAAAGAACGTTCGTACACTTACGTAAGACTTTGTGACAACGTCCAGCAAGCTGTAGGAGATGAGAATGGCAATGACCAGCAGAACGCGATTCGAATACATCATGTGCGAGTCTGATTATTAATTAATTAATCAATATATTTTTTATATTATTATCATTCAAAGCTGGTAGCCATGATGACAATTACAATATGAAAATCATGGAATAGATATCCGGCGGAGCGGCTCTCTTGCCAAGAGCAAACATCATTGAGTCCGATAGTAATAATATTAACAACATTAAAATAAATAATATACGCGTATATTCTACGCGTTTCAAACAGTGTGGATACTATTTCTTAGAATATAATAATAAAATAGAAATCAAAATTAGTTACATAAGTGAGCAGGTGAGGAAGACTTCGAGGCAAAAGTAAAAGATGAGGAAGTAATCGACGCAAATGCGACTCTTCTCCATAGCATGTTGGTGATCGGTTCATAGAGCACTTTTTCCTTTTTTTTTTTTTCTTTTCTCTTTCTCTCTCCGTATACTTCGAATAACTCTCCCTCAATCTCTAACCATTTCTTCCTCTCTTTTTCTCTCTGTGTCAGCGCTTGGTTCAATCTAGAAACTTTCTCTACTCTGTTCAAAAATACGTAGCCTGCGTGTAACTATACTGATAAACTTTAACGAGAACATATATAAGGTAAAAGCATTTAATAGTCTAGCCGTGTTGTACTCCTCCAAATCTCAATGGAAACGCTCTACTGAAAGCTTTTGTCAATTTTTCCATATCGCAGTATCCTTCAGCGTTCGCTAGCGAAGCCATCCTCGGGATGGTCGATCATGCTGCAAGAAGAGGATGTACTCAGTTTTGCCGGAAGCTTTATCATTAATGGCGAGGAGAGTCCGATTGGCTCATAGTGCCCAGTGGGTTTCGAACCCGCGTCCTCATATTCGCTAGTCAGCTGTTTTACCACCGCGCTAAGTTTACGTCCCAACGACAGGTTTGTATATGGAAGTAACTATACAATTCCTGAAGGAAGAGACGCTGTCGATGTGGCCGCGCGAGCAGCGTCTTGAGATCGTTCGGCGACAGCTTGAAGTCGAACACGTCAATGTTCTGCTTGAGGCGGCCGTCGTTGACGCTCTTCGGGATCACGGCAACGCCGCGGTCAATGCAGAAACGAAGAAGAATCTGACAGAGTTACATACGATTTTCAATGTAGACAAATGAAAAAATACAAATTTTCATATAGATTTCAATGTACATATACGAATAATACAAAGGAAACTTTGCCTACTTGAGCTGGCGTCTTCTTGTACTTGGCGGCCAGCTCCTTCACGACGGGATCTTCAAGAAGGTTCGGCGCAGGCGCCCATCCGGAGGGGAGCGGGAAATCGACGCGGCCGGGCGAGCCGAGCCCGCCGTACGACGTGATCGTGATGCCGTGCTTGGCGCACACTTCAACGAGCTCCTCTTGCGGCCAGTACAAGTACAGCTCCACCTTCAATCATATTTGTATCATTTATTTATTTATTCATTTAATTATTCAACAAATCATTTCGAAGTGACGACATTCACAACGATTGATGGAAAAAGAAAGGAAAGAACTGAAACGCTACAGATGAAAAAGTAAATATGCAACGATATAAGAGATATTGAGATAGAAAGCAAGCAAAGTTTCTAAGACAAAATCCAAAGAGTACTTTGCAAATTTCGACAAAAAAATTCATTAGAAGTTATGGGTTTCTGAACTAATTTTTTGGCAATAAATTTTTAGAAAAGAAAAAAAGGCGATAAATTGCAGAATCCATAGTATGCCCTGTAGGATTAGAATATATTCCAATGAATAACTTTTACCTGAAGGTTATGGATGGGAATGCGTGCAACTTTGAGGACGCGCTCAATCTGCTCGGCGCTCCAGTTGGACACGCCAATCGCACGCGTCATTCCCTTCTCGTACATCGCTTCCAGACTCTTAAATTCATCGGGTTCAACATGGCCGTGGAATTGTAAACACGAAGAAAAAACGATGCGATCACATAAACTACATAAATATACAAACCCTCCAAAAAAATCCACGACAGTCACGTCCTTCTCCTGCACGGTCATTGTTTCCTGAACGAGAATAGCAATCGTTGTGATTAGTGGAATAAGAAATAATACAATTTTAAGTAAAAAAAAGTTGAAAGTCTCATTTCCACCATAATTTGATGAGCGGCCGTGGATTTGCAAATTACTTTTGAAATAGCTAACATCGAACGCAGTTGGCATGTGCGCTAGAAGAAGGTCAACACGGTCGACTTGGAGCTTGGCGATCGATGCGCGGACGCTGCCTTCAAAGCGAGCCGGATTCAGATGCGTCGGCCAAACCTGTAAGCAAAGGGCACCGTGTGAATTCGAATTATGTTGAACATGACATTAAAAAAGAGGTCACGACAGTTGAAATGTAGTGAAGTTGAAAAGTCGGCAAATACATTGTATGTACCTTTGTAGTGATGAAGACATCATTGCGATGAACCGTGCCCGCCTTGAACAGCTTCGCCAGTACGTCGCCGATCACCTATATAAAATATGTACCCATATTTTTAAACTCTTTATTAGCTGATGAGCTGCTGGAATATAAGAAATGAAGCTGTTTGCTTTTTTTTATTCTCAAGTGGTAAACCTACGCACCTGTTCATTTTCATAGGGCCAACCATATTCTCTGCTTTCATAGGGCCAACCATATTCTCTGCTTTCAAGAGTTTAATGTGCTACTAATTGCAGAACGTCTCTTTGACTTCTCGTCAAGATGTCGAATGGTGTTGAAATGCCGCTTCTCGGACTCGGCACGTGGCAGGCAAGTTCCTTTCTTTCTTTCCTTTCCTCGAATCTTTACATAAATATTGACGAGTAAATAAAGTTTTGACTTATTTTTCTTAAAAACTCGAACTACTCAAGGTATAAGAAACCATAAAACTGTTACGTTTCCAGTCCAAGGATGATTCGGTGTGCTCTGCAGTCGAAAAGGCCATCGGCGAGTTCGGCTACCCACTCATCGACACGGCTGCACTCTATGAAAATGAACAGGTGCGTAGGTTTACCACTTGAGAATAAAGACTTTCTTTTTCCATCAATCGTTGTGAATGTCGTCACTTCGAAATGATTTGTTGAATAATTAAATGAATAAATAAATAAATGATACAAATATGATTGAAGGTGGAGCTGTACTTGTACTGGCCGCAAGAGGAGCTCGTTGAAGTGTGCGCCAAGCACGGCATCACGATCACGTCGTACGGCGGGCTCGGCTCGCCCGGCCGCGTCGATTTCCCGCTCCCCTCCGGATGGGCGCCGGCGCCGAACCCTCTTGAAGATCCCGTCGTGAAGGAGCTGGCCGCCAAGTACAAGAAGACGCCAGCTCAAGTAGTAGCTACGCAAAGTTGCCTTTGTATTATTCGTATATGTACATTGAAATCTATATGAAAATTTGTATTTTTTCATTTGTCTACATTGAAATCCGTATGTAACTCTGTCAGATTCTTCTTCGTTTCTGCATTGACCGCGGCGTTGCCGTGATCCCGAAGAGCGTCAACGACGGCCGCCTCAAGCAGAACATTGACGTGTTCGACTTCAAGCTGTCGCCGAACGATGCTCGCGCGGCCACATCGACAGCGTCTCTTCCTTCAGGAATTGTATAGTTACTTCCATATACAAACCTGTCGTTGGGACGTAAACTTAGCGCTATGGTAAAACAGCTGACTAGCGAATATGAGGACGCGGGTTCGAAACCCACTGGGCACTATGAGCCCCTCGGACTCTCCTCGCCATTAATGATAAAGCTTCCGGCAAAACTGAGTACATCCTCTTCTTGCAGCATGATCGACCATCCCGAGGATGGCTTCGCTAGCGAACGCTGAAGGATACTGCGATATGGAAAAATTGACAAAAGCTTTCAGTAGAGCGTGGCCATTGAGATTTGGAGGAGTACAACACGGCTAGACTATTAAATGCTTTTAACTTATATATGTTCTCGTTAAAGTTTATCAGTATAGTTACACGTATTAAATGCTATAAAACGCTTGATAACAAAATTGCGAAAATATTGATTAAAAGGAAACGGATGAGACAAAATATGTTATTGACTGTGACTTACTTTTTGTCGTCAGTTTTCTTGTGAGCGATAACCAATGATAAGTGCAATCATTAACAATTTCGTTGGTCCTTCAGAAATTTTTTTATCGCAGCATGCTCTATCGCAGACAGACATAAAAAAGAATTGTGGGGGTGTAACTGATGGTGAGAGGTTCTAGTACAGACTGACCCTTTTTTTTATTCTCAAGTGGTAAACCTACGCACCTGTTCATTTTCATAGAGTGCAGCCGTGGCGATGAGTGGGTAGCCGAACTCGCCGATGGCCTTTTCGACTGCAGAGCGCACCGAATCATCCTTGGACTGGAAACGTAACAGTTTTATGGTTTCTTATACCTTGAGTAGTTCGAGTTTTTAAGAAAAATAAGTCAAAACTTTATTTACTCGTCAATATGTATGTAAAGATTCGAGGAAAGGAAAGAAAGAAAGGAACTTGCCTGCCACGTGCCGAGTCCGAGAAGCGGCATTTCAACACCATTCGACATCTTGACTGTCGGCACTTTCACCGCCATTGTCGAGTCTAGACGAGAAGTCAAAGAGACGTTCTGCAATTAGTAGCACATTAAACTCTTGAAAGCAGAGAATATGGTTGGCCCTTCTGATGGGGCCCAAATACATACTCTATTTTCTGGGGCACACAAAGAGGTGAAGAATGAAGGGAGAGAGATTTCGCACTCATAAAATCACTTGGGCTTGTCTCGCATCTGCAACTTTGCCCTTTTGCCAACATGCCACGGAGCCCGATCAAGCTAGAGAAATGAGACGAAAATGGCTTTTTCAAGTGAACTTTTTTTTTCAAGTTTGTGGGACGCTGTAAGCACTTTCATCAATATGGATGTTTCTGGCAAAATTAAGTGAAGACAGCCTTCGGATATTCCTATCGTAACTTTTTTTAATGATTTGATTTCTCTTCTCTCGAAATTAAAAGCGCTTCCTCTGTTCAAATAAAAGGTGTCATTCCGTTCCATAAATTCCATTAGCTCGTATCATCAGACAACTTTACCAATAGTAACGAAACAATGTGTAACAACACACAAAAAACAGCAAGAACACGCTCGGAGGAGTTGAACTGGCCTGTTGTAGCCAGTAGCAATATTATTATTAGGATATCTGAACTTCAGGTCAGGATAATGAATTGTGTAATCGAACTAGAAGTACATATATGTATGTATAGATATGTACGGACATTCTTATGTATATATGAAAATAGCTAATAGTCGCCTTTTACGCCCTTGACAAAGTAACGATCCACACTTCACTCATTCCCAACATCTTCATCGGCGACCCTTGATAGAGCGTTCCTGCCGAGACGAAAAGGCTGCCCGAGCCGACGGGTAAATCGTATCTTCCTAAATAAATTGGAAAAATATATATATATATATAAATAAATATAAATAAATAAATTTTCGAATGAAACATAGTACATTTCGTCATTAGTGTACACAAATACTCACCATAAAAATAGGGAAGGAGCCAGTAGACGACGGGAGCGTCTGGGAATGCGTGTATCATCGAGCCGATCTGTGAACAGTTTGCGCCGTATGCCCAGTTGGCATTCACACCTCTCTCTCTCTCCCTCTCTCTCTTTCTCTCTCTCTCTCTCTCTTTCTCTCTCTCTCTTTCTCTATGTGTCTTGAGCCCTGAGTTATTATTGGACTTTTTTGAGCTTCACGGCTTGACTGTGCCAACAAACATGCCTCTTTTGCTGCGTCTAGAGCCGCGATCTGAAAGATGGATAACAAAAAGATGGATAACACTTCGGCAAAAATGCCCATATGATTATCACACGCTTTCGACATGAAGAGTTGCGAGCAATATGCCTTTCGTATGTCTACACCAGTGAAATGACAAGAAGGAAGAGAGCAGATTTGGACATTTAGAAAGCGCTTCAAGCGAGTGAACGGGCATTGCGCAGCAATGCATACAAATATACAACATTTTACACTATATAAAAATGTACTGTTTGAGGAAATGAAGTGGCGTAGATCACTACATTTCCAAAGTTTGAGGAAATGCTGTGATCTACGTCACTTCATTTCCTCAAACCTTGGCAAACCCGTTAAAGTGGCTATATTGATTGGCATAATCAATTCTGTAGTATCCCTTGACTGATTGCATTGTTTGTGCTTTGACAAAGGCAAACAGTTGGTGTGTCCTCCCTGTTGGCCTGCAATCTTTGTTCGTTGCCCTCCCCTTAAACTGTTTGGATCTTCCTGTGGCTTTATTTCGAAAATCCCTAACTATTCATAAGAGAGAGAGAGAAGGTTACATCCATAAGAAGCCACATACATAGTTAGGGTTCGGACAAGTTATTTTTACTGTTGCTACATACAGGCTACGTATTTTTGAACAGAGTAGAGAAAGTTTCTAGATTGAACCAAGCGCTGACACAGAGAGAAAGAGAGAGGAAGAAATGGTTAGAGATTGAGGGAGAGTTATTCGAAGTATACTGAGAGAGAAAGAGAAAAGAAAAAGAAAAAAACAAAAAAGTGCTCTATGAACCGATCACCAACATGCTATGGAGAAGAGTCGCATTTGCGTCGATTACTTCCTCATCTTTTACTTTTGCCTCGAAGTCTTCCTCACCTGCTCACTTATGTAACTAATTTTGATTTCTATTTTATTATTATATTCTAAGAAATAGTATCCACACTGTTTGAAACGCGTAGAATATACGCGTATATTATTTATTTTAATGTTGTTAATATTATTACTATCGGACTCAATGATGTTTGCTCTTGGCAAGAGAGCCGCTCCGCCGGATATCTATTCCATGATTTTCATATTGTAATTGTCATCATGGCTATTAGCTTTGAATGATAATAATATAAAAAAAAATATATTGATTAATTAATTAATAATCAGACTCGCACATGATGTATTCGACTCGCGTTCTGCTGGTCATTGCCATTCTCATCTCCTACAGCTTGCTGGACGTTGTCACAAAGTCATACGTAAGTGTACGAACGTTCTTTATTCTTTCGTCGAAGTGTCCTCTTCCAAGTGGAGAGTAACATTGGTGGAAATTTTATAGACTAGCAAAAATGTCTCCTCGTAGAAAATCGCCCTAAAAAAGAACGGCTTTTCTCAAGCCTCTTGTCAGAAGAAAAAATAACGTTTTGCTACCTGAGTAATTAAGATTGGAGGAGAGAAAAGAAATCAATTTCTCTCGTAAACAGGTGGCGAGTGGAGTCGAGCACGTCAGAGGGAATCGCGCTCGGAAGGTGGCCATCGTGCGTGTCCAGTTGATGAATGGCCTCGCGAACATCTTTGTCTACTCACAACTCATGGCCTACTTTGAGGACGACAAGATCGTCGACGAACGATTCAAGGTCAGAATTCCCTTAAGGGGATCAAAAGAATGAGGCATGCATACTATTTAATTGCTGGGATGTCCAACGTGTTCAGTTATCTATTTATTCACACGCTTCAAATTGCCTGTAACAACACTCAGTCAGGTGGAGTGAATAAATTATCAGCATTTAATCTCTTTGATTACAGAAAACATGTCAGCTGCCTTTTATACTACGCTCCAGGTTTTGTGCAACTGTGCCTATTTGAATCAGCTGCCTTTTATACTACGCTCCAGGTTTTGTGCAACTGTGCCTATTTGAAGGTTAACAATGGCCGTTAAAAAAAGTTATTTCGATTTCGCGCTTCTTTTCTTTGACGAGAGGAGTTCAAATTATACTCTTGATTCATTCAATGAATAAGCTTTACAGTCGCAAATATCATTGCGGGTTTCTGGACGAATCTTTTTGGAATGTTTGCAGGTTTCTATATCATGAGCTGTGTGGTGCTTCTCTTAGAGGTGCCTTTTTCTGAGTCTTCTCTTTTGCTTTTTCTAATAACCATAGTTTCTAAGTTTAATTTAAATGTAATATTTCAAATTTTGCATTTCAGCAGTGGGATACATCAACGAGACTACTGTATTGGCTGACGAACTGCAAGCCGTCGATCCTTCACAATGTTGCGTTCAACAAGTTGGCTAATTATCTATTCAGTATTTTAATTGAGTTCAAAGATGTAAAGAGAAAAAAAGAAAAGAATCCCTTCTTTCTTTTCTCTTTAGGAAATGGCAAGTGAAGTGCTCGCTGATTGCGACAGCCATCGTCTCTCTGCTCGTGTACTACTCGTCTGACAAGATTGTTGTTCGGTTCGAGACTTTCTCTCAAAACTCATCCTTCTAATCTTTTTTATATTATTTTGATGTTATATAGCGGCAAACAAATAAATAAAACGAATAAATGTAACCACACAATTTCTCGTTTGAATTTGGCGTTCTTTCCAGACATGTCAACTTTCCAATCCGTGGCTTGTCAATAGAGAATGGCTCCTCGATTAAATTCGCTGTCGTTGCCGATGTACACGTGGGAGCCAGCGTCTATAAGAGCCAGGCAAGTAATCCGTGGATAGTGAGGGAGAGATGGAGAGATAGAGAGAGAGATAATAGAGGGAATAGAGAGAGAACCTTTGCGGAGAATGATTGAATAGAGAAGGAGAGGGAATAGAGAGAGAAAGAGAATGGAGAGAGAGAGAGGAAGAAGAGAGAGAGGAGACAAAGAGAGAGAGGAACGGAGAGAGAGGAAGAAAAGAGAGAGAGGAGACAGAGAGAGAGAGGAGACAGAGAGAGAGAGGAGACAGAGAGAGAGAGAGAGAAGACAGAGAGAGAGGAACGGAGAGAGAGAGGAAGAAAAGAGAGAGAGAGAAGAGAGAGATAGAGAGAATAGAGAGAGGGTACGAGAACCCATTGCAGGTGGCCAAACTGACGGATGTCCTTCTCGACCAGACCGTGGATGCTGTCCTCATCGTGGGCGACATGGTAGACGGGACACGAGCGCAGCTCGCTCATCGTCTCGAACCGCTGTGGGCCGTCTCTCACAGGTCTCTTTCTCTCTTTCTCTTCTTCCTCCCTCTTTCCTCTCCGTTCTCATTCCCACTCGCTCTCTCTTTTCCTTCCTCTTCTTTATCTCTCTCTATCTCTCTCTCTCCTTCTCTCGCTCTCTTTCTCTATCCCTCTTACTCTCTTTCTCTCTATTTCTCAATTTCTCTTTCCCTCTTTCTATCTCTCTGTTACAACCATTTATCCTCCTTTCGATCAGATTCAAAACCTTCTTCGTGACTGGCAACCACGACTACTACTATGGCGACGTGCGAGAATGGCTCGCTCTCTATCGTGAAAAAAGCATCAGGGTGCTCGATAACAGATGGCAGAGGGACAGAGACATCACTACCTCTTTGATCGCTTCGCTTTTGCATTCATTCACTTCTTGCTTTTTTTGCTGATTCCTGCTGTAACCAATATGGCCAGGATTCATTCAGCCACGCTCTCTTCCATGGCTTGTGCCTCGCTGGCGTCAATGACTTGTCCGGCGGCAAGAGCGGGTTCGATCCTTTCATTTTTTTTTCGGAAGATCCTCATATTGTTAGTGGGGAGGAAGTTGAGCGAAGAAGATAGAGAGGAATGACTCAACGTTATATGCATGTAGAGAAAGATTGGGAAAGAGAGATAATGAGGGGGAGAGATATGTAGACAGAGAGGGAAAGCGAGATAGCTAGAGGAGCATAAAGATAGAGAGAGAATACAATCAACATTGAAGAGTGCCAAACCATTCTCTGAATGCTTCTCTCGCGTTCGCCGGCTGCCCCGTCGGTGCTTCTCGCATTCTTCTCTCCCACAACCCGGCCGCAGTTCGGGAGATCAAAAAGGAACTCCTCGCATCGATCGATTTGGTCATTTCTGGTAAGCAGATATCTTTTTCTCTTTTAATTTAGTTTCGCTTTATTCACTTGAACTAAATTAAGTATAGTAACTAAATTAATTAAATAAAACATTAATTTTATTCTTTGTCACGGTCATACGCACGCTGGACAGTATTACGTTGTCGCTCCCGTCGTCTACTGGCTCCTTCCCTATTTTTATGGTGAGTATTTGAGTACACTAATGACGAAATGTACTATGTTTCATTCGAAAATTTATTTATTTATATTTATTTATATATATATATTTTTTCCAATTTATTTAGGAAGATACGATTACCCGTCGGCTCGGGCAGCCTTTTCGTCTCGGCAGGAACGCTCTATCAAGGGTCGCCGATGAAGATGTTGGGAATGAGTGAAGTGTGGATCGTTACTTTGTCAAGGGCGTAAAAGGCGACTATTAGCTATTTTCATATATACATAAGAATGTCCGTACATATCTATACATACATATATGTACTTCTAGTTCGATTACACAATTCATTATCCTGACCTGAAGTTCAGATGTGTTGTTACACATTGTTTCGTTACTGTTGGTAAAGTTGTCTGATGATACGAGCTAATGGAATTTATGGAACGGAATGACACCTTTTATTTGAACAGAGGAAGCGCTTTTAATTTCGAGAGAAGAGACATCAAATCATTTAAAAAAATTACGATAGGAATATCCGAAGGCTGTCTTCACTTAATTTTGCCAGAAACATCCATATTGAAGCAAGTAGCAATGAAAGTGCTTACAGCGTCCCTGTCGACACACGCGTCCCCACAAACCAAGCAACGAGTGCCAACAGATGGGAAGAAGTGTTCGTCTCTGCCCCTATTTCGCAATGATCATCCAATTTTAACGTTGCTTTTTAAGATTAAGATGTCAAAGAAAGAAACAACTTGAGATAGGGGTTAGATACGCATTGGTAAATGTTTTTTTATTATTTTACAACAAACATCAAAGCCAATCCAGGTATGAGGTTTTCTTCGCTAGAAGCAAAAATATTAAATTTAAAAAAAACGCTTTTAACCGCTGTTCATTCGACGCCGTGGTAAGTGTCACCTTTCAGAGGCTAATCCTGACAATAAGCGGGTTAACACAAGGTTTGGTCTCACTTTATAACTGGCAGATTTTTTTTCATTTGTCCTAACCCCAAGACATTGATAGTAGTGCAGTTGGACTTTTCTCATAAGACAGGGAAAATTTGCATCTATACTTCAAGATGTCAGTCACATTTAAGACACATGAAAATTCTAAGCCAAATCTGTTGACGCATATCATAAGCCAAATATCGAACCTGACAGCGAACGGATCTATTATTGCATCAGACAGATGGAGAAGGGACGTGGAGTTCACTTGAAAAAGCCATTTTCGTCTCATTTCTCTAGCTTGATCGGGCTCCGTGGCATGTTGGCAAAAGGGCAAAGTTGCAGATGCGAGACAAGCCCAAGTGATTTTATGAGTGCGAAATCTCTCTCCCTTCATTCTTCACCTCTTTGTGTGCCCCAGAAAATAGAGTATGTATTTGGGCCCCATCAGAAGGGCCAACCATATTCTCTGCTTTCAAGAGTTTAATGTGCTACTAATTGCAGAACGTCTCTTTGACTTCTCGTCTAGACTCGACAATGGCGGTGAAAGTGACGACAGTCAAGATGTCGAATGGTGTTGAAATGCCGCTTCTCGGACTCGGCACGTGGCAGGCAAGTTCCTTTCTCTCTTTCCTTTCCTCGAATCTTTACATAAATATTGACGAGTAAATAAAGTTTTGACTTATTTTTCTTAAAAACTCGAACTACTCAAGGTATAAGAAACCATAAAACTGTTACGTTTCCAGTCCAAGGATGATTCGGTGCGCTCTGCAGTCGAAAAGGCCATCGGCGAGTTCGGCTACCCACTCATCGACACGGCTGCACTATATGAAAATGAACAGGTGCGTAGGTTTACCACTTGAGAATAAAAAAAAGCAAACAGCTTCATTTCTTATATTCCAGCAGCTCATCAGCTAATAAAGAGTTTAAAAATATGGGTACATATTTTATATAGGTGATCGGCGACGTACTGGCGAAGCTGTTCAAGGCGGGCACGGTTCATCGCAATGATGTCTTCATCACTACAAAGGTACATACAATGTATTTGCCGACTTTTCAACTTCACTACATTTCAACTGTCGTGACCTCTTTTTTAATGTCATGTTCAACATATTTCGAATTCACACGGTGACCTTTGCTTACAGGTTTGGCCGACGCATCTGAATCCGGCTCGCTTTGAAGGCAGCGTCAGCGCATCGCTCGCCAAGCTCCAAGTCGACCGTGTTGACCTTCTTCTAGCGCACATGCCAACTGCGTTCGATGTTAGCTATTTCAAAAGTAATTTGCAAATCCACGGCCGCTCATCAAATTATGGTGGAAATGAGACTTTCAACTTTTTTTTACTTAAAATTGTATTATTTCTTATTCCACTAATCACAACGATTGCTATTCTCGTTCAGGAAACAATGACCGTGCAGGAGAAGGACGTGACTGTCGTGGATATTTGGAGGGTTTGTATATTTATGTAGTTTATGTGATCGCATCGTTTTTTCTTCGTGTTTACAATTCCACGGCCATGTTGAACCCGATGAATTTAAGAGTCTGGAAGCGATGTACGAGAAGGGAATGACGCGTGCGATTGGCGTGTCCAACTGGAACGCCGAGCAGATTGAGCGCGTCCTCAAAGTTGCACGCATTCCCATCCATAACCTTCAGGTAAAAGTTATTCATTGGAATATATTCTAATCCTACAGGGCATACTATGGATTCTGCAATTTATCGCCTTTTTTTCTTTTCTAAAAATTTATTGCCAAAAAATTAGTTCAGAAACCCATAACTTCTAATGAATTTTTTTGTCGAAATTTGCAAAGTACTCTTTGGATTTTGTCTTAGAAACTTTGCTTGCTTTCTATCTCAATATCTCTTATATCGTTGCATATTTACTTTTTCATCTGTAGCGTTTCAGTTCTTTCCTTTCTTTTTCCATCAATCGTTGTGAATGTCGTCACTTCGAAATGATTTGTTGAATAATTAAATGAATAAATAAATAAATGATACAAATATGATTGAAGGTGGAGCTGTACTTGTACTGGCCGCAAGAGGAGCTCGTTGAAGTGTGCGCCAAGCACGGCATCACGATCACGTCGTACGGCGGGCTCGGCTCGCCCGGCCGCGTCGATTTCCCGCTCCCCTCCGGATGGGCGCCGGCGCCGAACCCTCTTGAAGATCCCGTCGTGAAGGAGCTGGCCGCCAAGTACAAGAAGACGCCAGCTCAAGTAGTAGCTACGCAAAGTTGCCTTTGTATTATTCGTATATGTACATTGAAATCTATATGAAAATTTGTATTTTTTCATTTGTCTACATTGAAATCCGTATGTAACTCTGTCAGATTCTTCTTCGTTTCTGCATTGACCGCGGCGTTGCCGTGATCCCGAAGAGCGTCAACGACGGCCGCCTCAAGCAGAACATTGACGTGTTCGACTTCAAGCTGTCGCCGAACGATCTCAAGACGCTGCTCGCGCGGCCACATCGACAGCGTCTCTTCCTTCAGGAATTGTATAGTTACTTCCATATACAAACCTGTCGTTGGGACGTAAACTTAGCGCGGTGGTAAAACAGCTGACTAGCGAATATGAGGACGCGGGTTCGAAACCCACTGGGCACTATGAGCCAATCGGACTCTCCTCGCCATTAATGATAAAGCTTCCGGCAAAACTGAGTACATCCTCTTCTTGCAGCATGATCGACCATCCCGAGGATGGCTTCGCTAGCGAACGCTGAAGGATACTGCGATATGGAAAAATTGACAAAAGCTTTCAGTAGAGCGTGGCCATTGAGATTTGGAGGAGTACAACACGGCTAGACCATTAAATGCTTTTATCTTATATATGTTCTCGTTAAAGTTTATCAGTATAGTTACACGTATTAAATGCTATAAAACGCTTGATAACAAAATTGCGAAAATATTGTTTAAAAGGAAACGGATGAGCCAAAATATGTTATTGACTGTGACTTACTTTTTGTCGTCAGTTTTCTTGTGAGCGATAACCAATGATAAGTGTAATCATTAACAATTTCGTTGGTCCTTCAGAAATTTTTTTATCGCAGCATGCTCTATCGCAGACAGACATAAAAAAGAATTGTGGGGGAGTAACTGATGGTGAGAGGTTCTAGTACAGACTGACGCCTTTTGAATGTTTTTTTTACGCTCACTTAATAAGCCATTATGGAGATTATATGTATATTGGCCCTTACGAACGAATTACAAGTTTCCTGAACTTGACGATTATTGTTATGAGCTATAAGCGCAATACCAATAAGCGCAGCGCCCAAAAGCGCAGCGGTCAGCCAGAAGCGTAAAATAAGGTAATTTTCGAGAGTATTACTCATTTTCACATACAATGACAATATACATTGTGACTGAAAAATATTTTCATCAACATTTACATATTTATTTGTTTCATCGGTCTAGTTAAAAAAATCTGCTGGTGACCTCTCAGACAAAATAAGTTTTCAATAATATATGGAACATTGCTCTCCCTGCATAACACATGAACTTTTCAAAAGAGAATTACAAAACAAGGATGTTCTCAGTCCACTCATAATGTTTAAATTATCAAATACAAAGTTAATTGTATGTATAGCATGATAAGAGTGACAAGGAAGCAATGGAATTACAGAAAGTCTCTGTGATACTTCACATGACATGCAGTCCCACAAATTATTTCGGACACATGCATTAATTCGATTAATTAAAATATGTACCGTATTTTCTCTATTAGTGCTTATATTAGAACCCCCCCCCCCTCTAACTGATTGTAAATTCACAAATAATCCACTGTAAAACGGATATTTCGGTGATGACTCCATTGAAGCTGATCTACAAATCTCTTTTGAGAAAATACGGTATATTTGATTTTTATGGTTTTGTTGGCTTTTTCTATTCAATCTATACGCTTTTGATGGTTTTTTCTATTCAATCTGGTGGTCAATTTATAGAGTCCTTAGTTCTAAAAGTCAAATACATTATTTAAATTAATCTTATTAATCGAGTTCACATACGTGTCTGAAATATTGGGTGGGATGTATGTAATGTGCAATATCACAGAGACTTTCTGTAATTCCGTCGCTTACTTATCACTCTTATCTCTTTGATAATGTAAACATTATGAGCTCCACTAGTGGACTGAGAACATCCTTCTTTTGTTATTCTCTTTTGAAAAGTTCATGTGTAATGCAGGGAGAGCAATGTTGCATATATTATTGATAAATTATTTTCTGTGAGAGGTCACCAGCAGATTTTTCAACTAGACCGAAGATGCGAATAAATAAATGTTAATGAAAATATTTTTCATTTATAATCTGTATTGTCATTGTATATGAAAATGAATAATACTCTCGAAAATAACCTTATTCTACGCTTCTGGTTTTGGGCGCTGCGCTTATTGGTATTGCGCTTATTTGGCGCTGCGCTTTTTAGCGCTGCGCTTATTGGCGCTGCGCTTCCCTCATACCCCCCAGAACCGACGTGTCCCGGTAAGGTTGTTGCGGATATTTGGCAAGAAGCTGGACGGTGAAACAAATGGAAAAAGGACGAGTGGGCGTGGCGAAGGATGGAGAAGGAAGAATGACTAAAGTTAAAATGAATGGATTGTCGAAGCGACTAGTCCAAGTATTTGAATGTGAAAAGAAAGCCATTTTTCAATTTCTTTTTTCCTGTTTTCTTTCCTCCGTGGAAATAAATAAATCAGTTCAAAATAGACAACGAAAAATTATGCCCCTCACAACTAGGATAGCACCAGGCCCTGTGACGCTGTGCACATGCCACTTGATTTTGATGAAAACTTACACATAATGCTTTCTTCTGACTCAGGATACAGTAATTTCCTCCATACCTATCGTAGCCAATTGCACGGGATACAGTACATATGTATGTCATTAGATTGCTTTTGACAGGAGTCCAAATATAGGCTCAGGAATACTGTAGGCGTTTTCTTTATTTTGAGACACAAGCTCCATGTCATGTTCAGGTGCCCAAGTCGCTGATGCAAAACACGAGCAGCGCGGTGAGCGTCGTGAAGAAGCCGGTCGACGCGTCCGCCCCCGACAAGGACGCCAAGTGACTCGGCGGCCTACCCGCCCCTCTCCTACCGTACCCCTCCAACCACTTACCGTACCCTGGCCCTCACTTTATATATAAGAAAGTCGTAGATAAAAGTATTTTGAGGCAAATTCACATGATTTTATTTGAATATCAATACGGAGAATCCGCAAAGAGGAGGGCAAAGAATCCGAAAGATGAAGGGAGATCGTTGATCGAATGCATCATTTAATGGATGAACGTTCGTAGTATGAAATACGTGGTATGAGGCCAAGTGTCTTCTTGCCAGTGTGGGTGACAGTCTGCACCCAAAATTATAATTCAGTTAAATGTCGGTGCGGGATTAAAGCGTAATTTGCAGCACAAATCCTGTCGATGCAACGTCATCCCCCGTCTTCCCCCGCCTCTCTCTCACCCTCCATCTCTCCCTCATCATCTCTCCCTCTGTGCTCACTTTCTCTTACTCTCCCCTTTCTTCTCTGACCTTTTCTCGTACTTTGCGTGTAGATAGATATTCCAAGAATAATAAGAGATGAAAAACAACAGGAAAGATTTGCATACAAGGTGCTAATTCACGTGTTTACATTGGCAAACTTGCCAAAAAGTGAGAAAGCATATTTAATCGGCTCATCTCGAGAAGACCAACGTAGGCATCAACCATAGTTTCAGATTCTGCGGGCAATATGTATATACACATCGTAAACTGCTGGAGATCATCCGGATCAGATTTCATTGCAACTTGAAAAAACTTGATGGGAGGAAATGAGCAACAGGATTGCGGTGGATAAGTCCTATGTGCATATATCAATGTCTGCAGCTAATTTTAAGGAAGAGACTGGAAATGCTAATCAAAAGCTACTGTACATGCTTGCAGCCAACAAGATTTTGGCATTTGACCAACGCGTCTGCTTCCGATTTAATTTCACCTCGCAAATTCATGTTGAATTCGATTGGATGTGTTTTAATATTGGATAAGAGAGAGAGAGATATGTATGCGATTACATTTGCAGATGAAACGTTCACAATTGTCGATGATTGGTTGCAGAAACTAAATCATAGTACTATAATCTTCTTCATTACACCCACACCCACAGTTTCCTGTAGGGTGCTCTCAAAAGTAGTAATTGGCGCTTCAGTTAATTGATATTTATAAACCTACACATGACATGTGGCCACCCGCTGCAGGAAAGATATTATTTCATAGTCAAGGTGTTCATGCTCATGGGAAAGATTACGTAGTATTCATCCGGATATTCGAGATATGAATTATTTTGTGGCTTTTTGGTACATTTTCATCGAACGCAGATATCCTATACCGACCCAGGTTCGGAGTCGCTCGCGGGCAAACCCTTTTGCGCGCTTTTGTGTGAACCCTAATTAAACAAAACCAATGCTAGGACATAGCGGAGACTCCAAGGGAGATAATGGGCAAAGATACTGAAACCAGGTCCTCCCATAGCTCCGCTAGTTCATAAACCTACACATGACATGTGGCCACCCGCTGCAGGAAAGATATTATTTCATAGTCAAGGTGTTCATGCTCATGGGAAAGATTACGTAGTATTCATCCGGTTTTGTTCTTGATCTCCAGAGTTCTTAAGCGGTTATTTTTCTCGCAAAACAAGCGATCTTCGCTCTCGACGCTCGGAGTTCAAGAAACTTGGTTTCTGTTTTCTTATCTCGAATGTTTTCAAGAGAGAAGCTCCACCTCTTCTTTTCACGTTGGCTTTCTACAGCCCGCAGAACGATACCTAACTCCTCAAATTTGCCTCCTAACCAACTGACAACTCGTAACATAGCTCCAAACTCTTAAAAAATATTTGTAGTCTTTAAAGAGAATACAGAAAATTATCAACTATGATCACTATATGATTCTGTCATTGAATAGGATCGCCTTCTTTTTAATGATCATTTGCCGCTTAAGTAATAATTTGTATTATTGAGGTTCATCCTATTTTATTTTGTTGAATATCTTTTTTTTTCTACTTAATAAGGAAATACTACGTTTATAATGTCTACGAGATAACACTAGTTTTTCTTTCGACGTGATTTTATTTTTCTTTCCAAAACCTTTGAAAATGCCAAATGAATTCCCGCATTCGGGTGAAAGAAGGCTGGCAAAGCTGTGCGATAAGCTCAATATGCCAACAGTATCATGCTGTCTACAACATCAGAAATAGTACGAAAAGCAGAGATATAGTAACAGAATGCGTAAACATGGACATACATTTTGAGATGAATTTGACGGTGCCCGCCGTCTCTATTGCTGCTGCAAACCAACATGGAACTGCAAATTCAAGGTTTACGACTGCGAGTCTTCGTCCATGTAATATTTACTCCTCGAAAGATCTCGATACTCCTCGAACAAGATGCTGGACTCGACTTTAATATATATGTACATCGTTTAATTTCTAGAACTTGCATTGTTAATTTTTGTATAGCAAGATGGATTCCCGCTTTGTATGTTAGTTGGGAAAGAAAGATATATGTATGTAGTATGTATATTTTCTACGCCAGCTAACAACAGTGCTATTCCAGAAGAAAGAACACCCGAGCAAAAATGAAGTGCAGAAGGAATTAGTGTGATCAAATTAATCATTTCCTCATTGTCAGGCTTTTAACGTTATCTTTAAAGCAGCAATTTGCCACTACATCTATGTACATATTCTTGTCCTGTTTGCTTTCATTCAGATTGTAATTCAGATTTTTTGTTTAATTAGACTACCATTTCATTGCAGATCTACAATGTTAGTTACAATACATATATGGAATGAAGCCTTAACTGAATCAGTGCGTTTTATTCGGGATATTCTTCCATATAATTTTTAAAATTCTCGAAATTTGTGGATATGTACATACATAAATGGCAGAATTGAGGAATCGACAATCGTCGACTTTTTTTATTTTCTTCATAGATTCGAAGGAAGATCGTTGAGACCGATGGATCTCTCTTTTGAAGGATTAGTAAGCATGATATGCGATTAATGTGAGAGTAGTATGAGGATTTAGGCAAAATACAACCGAGGGCGAACATTGCAAACGAACATCTCTGGGTGTTCGGCTTACTTGAGAGAAGCTTATGGTTAGTTGGATGAAATGGTGATGTTTGTCGTGCTCTCACATTCTCTCTCTCCTCCTCCCCCTTCTTCACTCGCTCACTCTCTCGCCTCTTTATTCTCTGTCGCCCTCTCTTTATCTCGGTCTTTCTCTCTTTCTGCCTTCGCTTCCTTAGCTACCGGCGCACTGATCATCTTCCGCGCCTTCGAGACGATCTCAATGTGAAACCGGAAGCATCGAATGCATCGCGCTTTTTATTGCTCTTCTTATCCAGGAGTCCTTATTTTCCAAAAAAAAAAGATGTTTTCCCCGTAGACACTTAATCCGACCATCTTTTTCCATGTTCCAGCATTGCTGATCTTCTTATCAGCTGAAGGAAGCCAGGCCCAGTCTTCTGTCGAGCGCGGGTTACAAACCTAATATTTCAGTTAAATGACGGTGCAAGATTAAAGCCTAATTTGCAGCACAAATCCTGTTATTGCAACGTCACAACATGCCTCTATCGCTTTCTGTCCACCTTCCCCCACCCCTTCCCGCTCTCTATCTCTCTGCTATCTCTCTCTCTCTTTCTCTCTCTCTTACTCTCCCATTTCCTCTCTGTTTTTCGGTCTCATATTTTGCGTGTATATAGAGATATTACGAAAATAATAAGACGGGAAAAATCAACTAATTAGATTCGCGGCGTGCATACGAGGTGCTAATGCACGTGCATACGTAGGCAAACCAGTCAAAAAGTGAGAAAGCATATTTAATCAGCTCATCATGGAGACGACAAGCGTGGCAGTGACCAAAGCATTTCTGATTCAATGTCTTTCGATATAGCGTGTATTTGCCATCACTGATTGCTTCAATGAAATCCTGATTAAAGTTATATATAATTTCTGGTAAGAAACACTTTTGCGAAGTGCCAGACATACATATTTACGAAGTTGCAGTCAGAGGCTAGGCCCGTTAGGCCAGCCGGCCCCAATTCCTCTGGCCGTGTCCCGGGTCGGGTACAAAAAGCAAGTCGGGCTATTTTTTATGAGTTGTTATAACATGTGCTCTTTGCCAAATGTTTTTCTTTCCTTTCGTCAAAAGAGTCTTAGTCTCCAACACCATAACATCAGTCAAAACATAAAGTCTTATGAAAAATCTTCCAAATCGTGTCCAAACGGGCCTACGGGGTTCCGAAATTCTAGAGCCCCAAAAACTATCGCCGCCGGTTTAGGCCCTTAACCACTTCTGGCTGTTGTATAAATACGACAAAAATTTGGTTATATGTACATACACACATTGCAGCAAAATTTTGATCTCGATGATCTCCAGCAGTTTGTTGTGTGTATGTCATGCATATGTAGATGGCTACATATTTGCACATTGAATCAGAAATGCTTAGGTCACTGCCACGCTTGTCGTCTCCATGATGAGCTGATTAAATATGCTTTCTCACTTTTTGACTGGTTTGCCTACGTATGCACGTGCATTAGCACCTCGTATGCACGCCGCGAATCTAATTAGTTGATTTTTCACGTCTTATTATTTTCGGAATATCTCTATATACACGCAAAATATGAGACCCAAAAACAGAGAGGAAATGGGAGAGTAAGAGAGAGAGAAAGAGAGAGAGAGAGATAGCAGAGAGATAGAGAGCGGGAAGGAGTGGGGGAAGGTGGACAGAAAGCGATAGAGGCAGGTTGTGACGTTGCAATAACAGGATTTGTGCTGCAAATTAGGCTTTAATCTTGCACCGTCATTTAACTGAAATATTAGGTTTGTAACCCGCGCTCGACAGAAGACTGGGCCTGGCTTCCTTCAGCTGATAAGAAGATCAGCAATGCTGGAACATGGAAAAAGATGGTCGGATTAAGTGTCTACGGGGAAAACATTTTTTTTTTGGAAAATAAGGACTCCTGGATAAGAAGAGCAATAAAAAGCGCGATGCATTCGATGCTTCCGGTTTCACATTGAGATCGTCTCGAAGGCGCGGAAGATGATCAGTGCGCCGGTAGCTAAGGAAGCGAAGGCAGAAAGAGAGAAAGACCGAGATAAAGAGAGGGCGACAGAGAATAAAGAGGCGAGAGAGTGAGCGAGTGAAGAAGGGGGAGGAGGAGAGAGAGAATGTGAGAGCACGACAAACATCACCATTTCATCCAACTAACCATAAGCTTCTCTCAAGTAAGCCGAACACCCAGAGATGTTCGTTTGCAATGTTCGCCCTCGGTTGTATTTTGCCTAAATCCTCATACTACTCTCACATTAATCGCATATCATGCTTACTAATCCTTCAAAAGAGAGATCCATCGGTCTCAACGATCTTCCTTCGAATCTATAAAGAAAATAAAAAAGTCGACGATTGTCGATTCCTCAATTCTGCCATTTATGTATGTACATATCCACAAATTTCGAGAAATTTAAAAATTATATGGAAGAATATCCCGAATAAAACGCACTGATTCAGTTAAGGCTTCATTCCATATATGTATTGTAACTAACATTGTAGATCTGCAATGAAATGGTAGTCTAATTAAACAAAAGAAAACTACGGCATTACAATCTGAATGAAAGCAAACAGGACAAGAATATGTACATAGATGTAGTGGCAAATTGCTGCTTTAAAGATAACGTTAAAAGCCTGACAATGAGGAAATGATTAATTTGATCACACTAATTCCTTCTGCACTTCATTTTTGCTCGGGTGTTCTTTCTTCTGGAATAGCACTGTTGTTAGCTGGCGTAGAAAATATACATACTACATACATATATCTTTCTTTCCCAACTAACATACAAAGCGGGAATCCATATTGCTTTACAAAAATTAACAATGCAAGTTCTAGAAATTAAACGATGTACATATATATTAAAGTCGAGTCCAGCATCTTGTTCGAGGAGTATCGAGATCTTTCGAGGAGTAAATATTACATGGACGAAGACTCGCAGTCGTAAACCTTGAATTTGCAGTTCCATGTTGGTTTGCAGCAGCAATAGAGACGGCGGGCACCGTCAAATTCATCTCAAAATGTATGTCCATGCTTACGCATTCTGTTACTATATCTCTGCTTTTCTTTGCACTCCCTTCTTTCTTTTCCCAGGATCTCTATCCCTTGTCTTTTTTCTCTATCTTCATTTCTCACATATTCTCTTTCATATTGGCACACGAAAAATAAGAGCAAGAGAGAGAGAGAGAAAGAGAGAGATGGCAAGAGAAAGAGAGAGATCTTTTGTACATGCCGGTTTATGCACATGGACAAGAAGAGGTGCGATTCGGCGTCCCCGCGTTGCCGAGACTGAAGTACCGATGCGGGTGAATGCGGATATTCTTAGTCGTCTCGCAGCGGCCTGTTTTGAAGATCACGCATGTTATTACTGGCAATTACTCATATACTACTTCTGCATGCCTATTTGGTTAAGGAAGGCCATCTTGGGAGCTTAAATCCTTGTCTCTTCTCTTGCACGCTCTATTTTCCTGGTGACTACCGTAGAACATCGTGTGCTGCTGCTTAAGCTGCTATCGAAATAAACTGAGGTGGAGATGAATTTTATGCTGATTGTAAGCTGAAGGAAGTTGACTCCCACGTGAATTGGAATTTGTTTGCCAAAAGTCAGTCAAATCTTTTATAATTTTGAACAGCTTTTTTCCATCTTAACCTATAGACATTTTTTTTATCTGCCGGAACATATGTAAAAGCCTTTGAGCAGGTCCGCAGTCAACGTACAGAGTGATTGCCGCGGGACTTGATGTCGCGTGTGAGACATCGTGGCGTTTTCCTATAACAAACATACTAACATATTTAAGTATTCAAATCAAAAGTTAATTAATGTTTCAATTTGCGCTCACCATCAGTTACATTTCGATGAAGTATTTCTTGAATTTGGAGAGACCTTTTGGATTTCCTTTTGTCGAACTATTCTCTATCTATCTACATACATGTTATGCATAGGTTTCTTATATGTAGGCACTTACAAGTGATAGTTTGATAGGCTCCAAACTGTTCGAGCAAAAGTGGACCTTATGAGATGAATGACGAAACTTTCGGCTGAATAAAAAAAAGCGTATAAAAGTGCGAGAATAACAGGTTCTTCAGAGCTTTTTCAAACTTTCTTATTTGACTTTCTCATGCTATACCCATTGACAAACTTCCATGATTGTTTTTAATAATTTAAAACCGTCATGACTCAGAATTTGAGTGAAGTTTAACCATATTCCATGCTGAACCTGCGTAAAACTTGCATTATGTCTCAATTATATAGTGTTCGTTTATATTTCACTCGACCCTCTTAGCCAACCTTTTAAGAGTCTGTGAACTTTTCCAGCATCTGCAGTGCCTTGGTGAATTGCATATAAAACCGTCGTTGCCAAGAGTAGACGAACAGGGGAGAAAAGTCGCATGTTTCTGAACGATATTAATTATCAACAATCATAAAAGGAATTAAATAATACCGACGCCCAAACGCGGAGTTTTAATTCTCTATTGAAAATTCTTGAAATTATATGTAAATTGTCGCCAAACATTTTGCGCGAGTAATATTTGAATGTGCAAGGTTTTTTTTTCTGAACTCCCTTCCCCAAGAGAGGTTCAGAGATCGGATGCGAATAGGCGTTGCCTCGCTTTATGCGCTTACTATATGAAGGGAGATTTGCTTTTTTTTTATCATCCTACAACTTCTCGTACTATTTCTGATGTTGTAGACAGCATGATACTGTTGGCATATTGAGCTTATCGCACAGCTTTGCCAGCCTTCTTTCACTCGAATGCGGGAATTCATTTGGCATTTTCAAAGGTTTTGGAAAGAAAAATAAAATCACGTCGAAAGAAAAACTAGTGTTATCTCGTAGACATTATAAACGTAGTATTTCCTTATTAAGTAGAAAAAAAAAGATATTCAACAAAATAAAATAGGATGAACCTCAATAATACAAATTATTACTTAAGCGGCAAATGATCATTAAAAAGAAGGCGATCCTATTCAATGACAGAATCATATAGTGATCATAGTTGATAATTTTCTGTATTCTCTTTAAAGACTAAAAATATTTTTTAAGAGTTTGGAGCTATGTTACGAGTTGTCAGTTGGTTAGGAGGCAAATTTGAGGAGTTAGGTATCGTTCTGCGGGCTGTAGAAAGCCAACGTGAAAAGAAGAGGTGGAGCTTCTCTCTTGAAAACATTCGAGATAAGAAAACAGAAACCAAGTTTCTTGAACTCCGAGCGTCGAGAGCGAAGATCGCTTGTTTTGCGAGAAAAATAACCGCTTAAGAACTCTGGAGATCAAGAACAAAACCGGATGAATACTACGTTATCTTTCCCATGAGCATGAACACCTTGACTATGAAATAATATCTTTCCTGAAGCGGGTGGCCACATGTCATATGTAGGTTTATAAATATCAATTAACTGATGCGCCAATTACTACTTTCGAGAGCACCCTACAGGAAACTGTGGGTGTGGGTGTAATGAAGAAGATTATAGTACTATGATTTAGTTTCTGCAACCAATCATCGACAATTGTGAACGTTTCATCTGCAAATGTAATCGCATACATATCTCTCTCTCTCTTATCCAATATTAAAACACATCCAATCGAATTCAACATGAATTTGCGAGGTGAAATTAAATCGGAAGCAGACGCGTTGGTCAAATGCCAAAATCTTGTTGGCTGCAAGCATGTACAGTAGCTTTTGATTAGCATTTCCAGTCTCTTCCTTAAAATTAGCTGCAGACATTGATATATGCACAGGACTTATCCACCGCAATCCTGTTGCTCATTTCCTCCCATCAAGTTTTTTCAAGTTGCAATGAAATCTGATCCGGATGATCTCCAGCAGTTTACGATGTGTATATACATATTGCCCGCAGAATCTGAAACTATGGTTGATGCCTACGTTGGTCTTCTCGAGATGAGCCGATTAAATATGCTTTCTCACTTTTTGGCAAGTTTGCCAATGTAAACACGTGAATTAGCACCTTGTATGCAAATCTATCCTGTTGTTTTTCATCTCTTATTATTCTTGGAATATCTATCTACACGCAAAGTACGAGAAAAGGTCAGAGAAGAAAGGGGAGAGTAAGAGAAAGTGAGCACAGAGGGAGAGATGATGAGGGAGAGATGGAGGGTGAGAGAGAGGCGGGGGAAGACGGGGGATGACGTTGCATCGACAGGATTTGTGCTGCAAATTACGCTTTAATCCCGCATTTAACTGAATTATAATTTTGGGTGCAGACTGTCACCCACACTGGCAAGAAGACACTTGGCCGCATACTACGTATTTCATACTACGAACGTTCATCCATTAAATGATGCATTCGATCAACGATCTCCCTTCATCTTTCGGATTCTTTGCCCTCCTCTTTGCGGATTCTCCGTATTGATTTTCAAATAAAATCATGTGAATTTGCCTCAAAATACTTTTATCTACGACTTTCTTATATATAAAGTGAGGGCCAGGGTACGGTAAGTGGTTGGAGGGGTACGATAGGAGAGGGGCGGGTAGGCCGCCGAGTCACTTGGCGTCCTTGTCGGGGGCGGACGCGTCGACCGGCTTCTTCACGACGCTCACCGCGCTGCTCGTGGTTTGCATCAGCGACTTGGGCACCTGAACATGACATGGAGCTTGTGTCTCAAAATAAAGAAAACGCCTACAGTATTCCTGAGCCTATATTTGGACTCCTGTCAAAAGCAATCTAATGACATACATATGGACTGTATCCCGTGCAATTGGCTACGATAGGTATGGAGGAAATTACTGTATCCTGAGTCAGAAGAAAGCATTATGTGTAAGTTTTCATCAAAATCAAGTGGCATGTGCACAGCGTCACAGGGCCTGGTGCTATCCTAGTTGGGAGGGGCATAATTTTTCGTTGTCTATTTTGAACTGATTTATTTATTTCCACGGAGGAAAGAAAACAGGAAAAAAGGTTCCTTAGAAACTTGGAAAAATTATGCCCCTCACAACTAGGATAGCTCCCAGGGCCTATTGTATCTCCAGGGCATATATTGAAGGCACAAGTTCATCTCGTTCTTGGTCAAAATCGACGAATTTGAGCACCCGTACAAAATAGCAAAAACCAGCAGCAGCCGTACCTCAGCGCCGGCCACTTCGGCCGACATCTGAGTGCGACTGAAGACGACCGGGAGACGCCAGTAGCCTTGAAAGGCGCGGGAAATATTAATTTTTGAATTTTTAAATTCATCAACGTCTTTATTACTGATTGGATTTTTTTTTAGATTGGCAGATTGTTTTTGTTTGAAATAATTAAAAGTAGTTCGTTGACCATCCTAAGTGGCGCGACTGGTGAAGACTTCCTTGGCCTCCTTCGTTTCGTCGGCGATGACGTGAATGGCGAAGTAGTGCTTGGTTGTCGACTGCAGAGGGGATGGATGAAAAGGAAACAGAGAGAATGGAGAGACAGAGAGGAAACGTATTGAGAAAAAGAGGAAGCGAGAGAAAGAGAGAGAGAGTAAGAGATAGTGAAAGAATTGGAAGACAGAGGAAACGAGAGAGAGATAGAGAGCGTGAGATAAGAGGGAGAGAGAAAGAGACGGTAGGAAGGAGAGAGAGAAAAGGCGAGCACGGAAGAAGAAAGAGACCCAGCCGGAGACTGAGAAAGAAATTGAAAAATGGCTTTCTTTCCACATTCAAATACTTGGACTAGTCGCTTCGACAATCCATTCATTTTAACTTTAGTCATTCTTCCTTCTCCATCCTTCGCCACGCCCACTCGTCCTTTTTCCATTTGTTTCACCGTCCAGCTTCTTGCCAAATATCCGCAACAACCTTACCGGGACACGTCGGTTCTGGGGGGTATGAGGGAAGCGCAGCGCCAATAAGCGCAGCGTTAAAAAGCGCAGCGCCAAATAAGCGCAATACCAATAAGCGCAGCGCCCAAAACCCAGAAGCGTAGAATAAGGTTATTTTCGAGAGTATTATTCATTTTCATATACAATGACAATACAGATTATAAATGAAAAATATTTTCATTAACATTTATTTATTCGCATCTTCGGTCTAGTTGAAAAATCTGCTGGTGACCTCTCACAGAAAATAATTTATCAATAATATATGCAACATTGCTCTCCCTGCATTACACATGAACTTTTCAAAAGAGAATAACAAAAGAAGGATGTTCTCAATCCACTAGTGGAGCTCATAATGTTTAAATTATCAAAGAGATAAGAGTGATAAGTAAGCGACGGAATTACAGAAAGTCTCTGTGATATTGCACATTACATACATCCCCACCCAATATTTCAGACACGTATGTGAACTCGATTAATAAGATTAATTTAAATAATGTATTTGACTTTTAGAACTAAGGACTCTATAAATTGACCACCAGATTGAATAGAAAAAACCATCAAAAGCGTATAGATTGAATAGAAAAAGCCAACAAAACCATAAAAGAATAAAATATACCGTATTTTCTCAAGAGATTTGTAGATCAGCTTCAATGGAGTCATCACCGGAATATCTGTTTTACAGTGGATTATTTGTGAATTTACAATCAGTTTATTGGGAACAGCATCCCATGCCCCGAGAATCCATTCGAGGTATTAGACTAATGGGGTGGCACTACTGGAGGGGGTTCTATTTGAGGGAGGGGTACTATTTTTTCAATGGCCTTCTCAAGGGGGGCACTATTAGAGGGGGGGGGGTTCTAATATAAGCACTAATAGAGAAAATACGGTACATATTTTAATTAATTGAATTAATGCATGTGTCCGAAATGATTTGTGGGACTGCATGTCATGTGAAGTATCACAGAGACTTTCTGTAATTCCATTGCTTCCTTGTCACTCTTATCATGCTATACATACAATTAACTTTGTATTTGATAATTTAAACATTATGAGTGGACTGAGAACATCCTTGTTTTGTAATTCTCTTTTGAAAAGTTCATGTGTTATGCAGGGAGAGCAATGTTCCATATATTATTGAAAACTTATTTTGTCTGAGAGGTCACCAGCAGATTTTTTTAACTAGACCGATGAAACAAATAAATATGTAAATGTTGATGAAAATATTTTTCAGTCACAATGTATATTGTCTTTGTATGTGAAAATGAGTAATACTCTCGAAAATTACCTTATTTTACGCTTCCGGCTGACCGCTGCGCTTATTGGTATTGCGCTTATTTGGCGCTGCGCTTTTTAGCGCTGCGCTTATTGGCGCTGCGCTTCCCTCGTAGCCCCCGGTTCTGGAACCAGAACCGGAAGGAGATCGTCTCAATCTTCTCGAATTTGCCGAGAGGCGGCTGGAAGCGGAAGACGGTCGACGACGTGCACTTGACCTGAGATTTTCTTTTATTATTATCAGTAATTAAATAGGCTCCGCCCACCCGTCCACTTACGTCACGATTTTTGCAATTGTCCACTTTCATCTATATAAATGTTCACCCTCACTCAGCAGGTACTAAAACTCCATCCACCAGTACACTTTTCATTGAATTATTCGTCATGCACGGTTATATGTATCAATTCACTGGATCTTACCCACCCATTTTGATCTCAGTTTTTACCTCAATCGGTGATGTACTTTTCTTTACTTCCACTATTTTTAATGTCTATTTCAAATGGCGATCGATGAGCGCTGCTACGTAGAATTCCCTCGTTTGACATTTGAGATCAACGATATTTTTGCAGCATCTGGATTAGCCCCGCCCACCCGTCCACATGAACGTAAAAAAAGATTGCGTGCCGACCTTAAAGAGCTGTCGCTTATCGCTGAGATTCTTGACCTTGATGTCGACAACGACAGGACGACCGCCGCCGCAATTGAAGACCACCTCAATTATTTTATTATAATATTTATTTTCAACTCCCAATCTTTAACTGATTTTATTTTAAATAATTATCTTAATTTTTTTTAAATTATATTTTTAGAAATGAAAAAAAATCATACCTTATCCTGAGCGCACTCGATTGCTTTCGTGGTCACCTGAAAGAACAAAGTTATTAAGTGCCATAAATTAATTTAACTACTGCTTGAAAGCATAAATAAACTTCACATGCATTTCAATGATCGTTTTATGAAAGAAAGCCAACAAGCTGAACCGCTGCCTGGTTCGCTCCCGGAGCAGCAGACATCTAACAATAAGGTAAAATATTTTATTTTTCTCACTAGCTTATTTTTAATGCGTCTAAAAAACAGTTTTTTATGCAGTGTTTACATTTTCTTTAATTTATTTATATTATTTTTTTTTCCCACTAAAATTCAATCACTATATATAATTCTGATATTTTTTGACGAGATGAATCGAGAACACTATCTTGTTCGATCTCGGTAGCGAGAGTCTTGGGGGAAGAGCAGCGGGAGAGTCGACCACCCGCTGCGAAGGCGTAGAATGCGAATGAGGAAGGGAAGTAAGCGGAATGAAGAAACATAGCTATTTCGCAATCATTTGGTCATAAGCATATAAGTGATAGTTAAAACTTCACTCACAAATTTCGAACGGTCTTGGAAAAAACTTGAAATGGAGCACGGATAGTCGCAAATAGGTCGTAGTCACCAAATAGCTCATAACAATAATCGTCAAGTTCAGGAAACTTGTGATTCGTTCGTAAGGGCCAATATACATATAATCTCCATAATGGCTTATTAAGTGAGCGTAAAAAAGCATTCAAAAGGCGTCAGTCTGTACTAGAACCTCTCACCATCAGTTCCTCCCCCACAATTCTTTTTTATGTCTGTCTGCGATAGAGCATGCTGCGATAAAAAAAATTTCTGAAGGACCAACGAAATTGTTAATGATTACACTTATCATTGGTTATCGCTCACAAGAAAACTGACGACAAAAAGTAAGTCACAGTCAATAACATATTTTGGCTCATCCGTTTCCTTTTAAACAATATTTTCGCAATTTTGTTATCAAGCGTTTTATAGCATTTAATACGTGTAACTATACTGATAAACTTTAACGAGAACATATATAAGGTAAAAGCATTTAATAGTCTAGCCGTGTTGTACTCCTCCAAATCTCAATGGCCACGCTCTACTGAAAGCTTTTGTCAATTTTTCCATATCGCAGTATCCTTCAGCGAAGCCATCCTCGGGATGGTCGATCATGCTGCAAGAAGAGGATGTACTCAGTTTTGCCGGAAGCTTTATCATTAATGGCGAGGAGAGTCCGATTGGCTCATAGTGCCCAGTGGGTTTCGAACCCACGTCCTCATATTCGCTAGTCAGCTGTTTTACCACCGCGCTAAGTTTACGTCCCAACGACAGGTTTGTATATGGAAGTAACTATACAATTCCTGAAGGAAGAGACGCTGTCGATGTGGGAGCAGCGTCTTGAGATCGTTCGGCGACAGCTTGAAGTCGAACACGTCAATGTTCTGCTTGAGGCGGCCGTCGTTGACGCTCTTCGGGATCACGGCAACGCCGCGGTCAATGCAGAAACGAAGAAGAATCTGACAGAGTTACATACGGATTTCAATGTAGACAAATGAAAAAATACAAATTTTCATATAGATTTCAATGTACATATACGAATAATACAAAGGCAACTTTGCGTAGCTACTACTTGAGCTGGCGTCTTCTTGTACTTGGCGGCCAGCTCCTTCACGACGGGATCTTCAAGAGGGTTCGGCGCCGGCGCCCATCCGGAGGGGAGCGGGAAATCGACGCGGCCGGGCGAGCCGAGCCCGCCGTACGACGTGATCGTGATGCCGTGCTTGGCGCACACTTCAACGAGCTCCTCTTGCGGCCAGTACAAGTACAGCTCCACCTTCAATCATATTTGTATCATTTATTTATTTATTCATTTAATTATTCAACAAATCATTTCGAAGTGACGACATTCACAACGATTGATGGAAAAAGAAAGTCTTTATTCTCAAGTGGTAAACCTACGCACCTGTTCATTTTCATAGAGTGCAGCCGTGTCGATGAGTGGGTAGCCGAACTCGCCGATGGCCTTTTCGACTGCAGAGCACACCGAATCATCCTTGGACTGGAAACGTAACAGTTTTATGGTTTCTTATACCTTGAGTAGTTCGAGTTTTTAAGAAAAATAAGTCAAAACTTTATTTACTCGTCAATATTTATGTAAAGATTCGAGGAAAGGAAAGAAAGAAAGGAACTTGCCTGCCACGTGCCGAGTCCGAGAAGCGGCATTTCAACACCATTCGACATCTTGACTGTCGGCACTTTCACCGCCATTGTCGAGTCTAGACGAGAAGTCAAAGAGACGTTCTGCAATTAGTAGCACATTAAACTCTTGAAAGCAGAGAATATGGTTGGCCCTTCTGATGGGGCCCAAATACATACTCTATTTTCTGGGGCACACAAAGAGGTGAAGAATGAAGGGAGAGAGATTTCGCACTCATAAAATCACTTGGGCTTGTCTCGCATCTGCAACTTTGCCCTTTTGCCAACATGCCACGGAGCCCGATCAAGCTAGAGAAATGAGACGAAAATGGCTTTTTCAAGTGAACTCCACGTCCCTTCTCCATCTGTCTGATGCAATAATAGATCCGTTCGCTGTCAGGTTCGATATTTGGCTTATGATCTGCGTCAACAGAATTGGCTTATAATTTTCATGTGTCTTGAATGTGACTGACATCTTGAAGTATAGATGCAAATTTTCCCTGTCTTATGAGAAAAGTCCTATCTAGAAAAGTCCTAGCACTACTATCAATGTCTTGGGGTTAGGACAAATGAAAAAAAATCTGCCAGTTATAAAGTGAGACCAAACCTTGTGTTAACCCGCTTATTGTCAGGATTAGCCTCTGAAAGGTGACACTTAACCACGGCGTCGAATGAACAGCGGTTAAAAGCGTTATTTTTATTTTTATTTTTAATATTTTTGCTTCTAGCGAAGAAAACCTCATAACTGGATTGGCTTTTATGTTTGTTGTAAAATAATAAAAAAATTTTACCTATGCGTATCTAACCCCTATCTCAAGTTGTTTCTTTGCCTCGGTTTTCTTTGACATCTTAATCTTACAAAGCAACGTTAAAATTGGATGATCATTGCGAAATAGGGGCAGAGACGAACACTTCTTCCCATCTGTTGGCACTCGTTGCTTGGTTTGTGGGGACGCGTGTGTCGACAGGGACGCTGTAAGCACTTTCATTGCTACTTGCTTCAATATGGATGTTTCTGGCAAAATTAAGTGAAGACAGCCTTCGGATATTCCTATCGTAATTTTTTTAAATGATTTGATGTCTCTTCTCTCGAAATTAAAAGCGCTTCCTCTGTTCAAATAAAAGGTGTCATTCCGTTCCATAAATTCCATTAGCTCGTATCATCAGACAACTTTACCAACAGTAACGAAACAATGTGTAACAACACACAAAAAACAGCAAGAACACGCTCGGAGGAGTTGAACTGGCCTGTTGTAGCCAGTAGCAATATTATTATTAGGATATCTGAACTTCAGATCAGGATAATGAATTGTGTAATCGAACTAGAAGTACATATATGTATGTATAGATATGTACGGACATTCTTATGTATATATGAAAATAGCTAATAGTCACCTTTTACGCCCTTGATCCACACTTCACTCATTCCCAACATCTTCATCGGCGACCCTTGAGCTGCCGAGACGAAAAGGCTGCCCGAGCCGACGGGTAAATCGTATCTTCCTAAATAAATTGGAAAAATATATATATATATATAAATAAATATAAATAAATAAATTTTCGAATGAAACATAGTACATTTCGTCATTAGTGTACTCAAATACTCACCATAAAAATAGGGAAGGAGCCAGTAGACGACGGGAGCGACAACGTAATACTGTCCAGCGTGCGTATGACCGTGACAAAGAATAAAATTAATGTTTTATTTAATTAATTTAGTTACTGTACTTAATTTAGTTCAAGTGAATAAAGCGAAACTAAATTAAAAGAGAAAAAGATATCTGCTTACCAGAAATGACCAAATCGATCGATGCGAGGAGTTCCTTTTTGATCTCCCGAACTGCGGCCGGGTTGTGGGAGAGAAGAATGCGAGAAGCACCGACGGGGCAGCCGGCGAACGCGAGAGAAGCATTCAGAGAATGGTTTGGCACTCTTCAATGTTGATTGTATTCTCTCTCTATCTTTATGCTCCTCTAGCTATCTCGCTTTCCCTCTCTGTCTACATATCTCTCCCCCTCATTATCTCTCTTTCCCAATCTTTCTCTACATGCATATAACGTTGAGTCATTCCTCTCTATCTTCTTCGCTCAACTTCCTCCCCACTAACAATATGAGGATCTTCCGAAAAAAAAATGAAAGGATCGAACCCGCTCTTGCCGCCGGACAAGTCATTGACGCCAGCGAGGCACAAGCCATGGAAGAGAGCGTGGCTGAATGAATCCTGGCCATATTGGTTACAGCAGGAATCAGCAAAAAAAGCAAGAAGTGAATGAATGCAAAAGCGAAGCGATCAAAGAGGTAGTGATGTCTCTGTCCCTCTGCCATCTGTTATCGAGCACCCTGATGCTTTTTTCACGATAGAGAGCGAGCCATTCTCGCACGTCGCCATAGTAGTAGTCGTGGTTGCCAGTCACGAAGAAGGTTTTGAATCTGATCGAAAGGAGGATAAATGGTTGTAACAGAGAGATAGAAAGAGGGAAAGAGAAATTGAGAAATAGAGAGAAAGAGAGTAAGAGGGATAGAGAAAGAGAGCGAGAGAAGGAGAGAGAGAGATAGAGAGAGATAAAGAAGAGGAAGGAAAAGAGAGAGCGAGTGGGAATGAGAACGGAGAGGAAAGAGGGAGGAAGAAGAGAAAGAGAGAAAGAGACCTGTGAGAGACGGCCCACAGCGGTTCGAGACGATGAGCGAGCTGCGCTCGTGTCCCGTCTACCATGTCGCCCACGATGAGGACAGCATCCACGGTCTGGTCGAGCAGGACATCCGTCAGCTTGGTCACCTGCAATGGGTTCTCGTACCCTCTCTCTATTCTCTCTATCTCTCTCTTCTCTCTCTCTCTTTTCTTCCTCTCTCTCTCCGTTCCTCTCTCTCTCTGTCTTCTCTCTCTCTCTCTGTCTCCTCTCTCTCTCTGTCTCCTCTCTCTCTCTGTCTCCTCTCTCTCTCTGTCTCCTCTCTCTCTTTTCTTCCTCTCTCTCCGTTCCTCTCTCTCTTTGTCTCCTCTCTCTCTTCTTCCTCTCTCTCTCTCCATTCTCTTTCTCTCTCTATTCCCTCTCCTTCTCTATTCAATCATTCTCCGCAAAGGTTCTCTCTCTATTCCCTCTTTTCTCTCTCTCTATCTCTCCATCTCTCCCTCACTATCCACGGATTACTTGCCTGGCTCTTATAGACGCTGGCTCCCACGTGTACATCGGCAACGACAGCGAATTTAATCGAGGAGCCATTCTCTATTGACAAGCCACGGATTGGAAAGTTGACATGTCTGGAAAGGGCGCCAAATTCAAACGAGAAATTGTGTGGTTACATTTATTCGTTTTACTTATTTGTTTGCCGCTATATAACTGCAAAATAATATAAAAAAGATTAGAAGGATGAGTTTTGAGAGAAAGTCTCGAACCGAACAACAATCTTGTCAGACGAGTAGTACATGAGCAGAGAGACGATGGCTGTCGCAATCAGCGAGCACTTCACTTGCCATTTCCTAAAGAGAAAAGAAAGAAGGAATTCTTTTCTTTTTTTCTCTTTACATCTTCGAACTCAATTAAAATACTGAATAGATAATTAGCCAACTTGTTGAACGCAACATTGTGAAGGATCGACGGCTTGCAGTTCGTCAGCCAATACAGTAGTCTCGTTGATGTATCCCACTGCTGAAATGCAAAATTTGAAATATTACATTTAAATTAAACTTAGAAACTATGGTTATTAGAAAAAGCAAAAGAGAAGACTCAGAAAAAGGCACCTCTAAGAGAAGCACTACACAGCTCATAATATAGAAACCTGCCAACATTCCAAAAAGATTCGTCCAGAAACCCGCAATGATATTTGCGACTGTAAAGCTTATTCATTGAATGAATCAAGAGTATAATTTGAACTCCTCTCGTCAAAGAAAAGAAGCGCGAAATCGAAATAACTTTTTTTAACGGCCATTGTTAACCTTCAAATAGGCACAGTTGCACAAAGCCTGGAGCGTAGTATAAAAGGCAGCTGATGTGCGAGAAAACGATCATGAGCCAGATCAGCTGTTCACATGTTTTCTGTAATCAAAGAGATTAAATGCTGATAATTTATTCACTCCACCTGACTGAGTGTTGTTACAGGCAATTTGAAGCGTGTGAATAAATAGATAACTGAACACGTTGGACATCCCAGCAATTAAATAGTATGCATGCCTATTTCTTTTGATCCCCTTAAGGGAATTCTGACCTTGAATCGTTCGTCGACGATCTTGTCGTCCTCAAAGTAGGCCATGAGTTGTGAGTAGACAAAGATATTCGCGAGGCCGTTCATCAACTGGACACGCACGATGACCACCTTCCGAGTGCGATTCCCTCTGACGTGCTCGACTCCACTCGCCACCTGTTTACGAGAGAAATTGATTTCTTTTCTCTCCTCCAATCTTAATTACTCAGGTAGCAAAACGTTATTTTTTCTTCTGACAAGAGGCTTGAGAAAAGCCGTTCTTTTTTAGGGCGATTTTCTACGAGGAGACATTTTTGCTAGTCTTTAAAATTTCCACCAATGTTACTCTCCACTTGGAAGAGGACGCTTCGACGAAAGAATAAGAACGTTCGTACACTTACGTATGACTTTGTGACAACGTCCAGCAAGCTGTAGGAGATGAGAATGGCAATGACCAGCAGAACGCGAGTCGAATACATCATGTGCGAGTCAGATTATTAATTAATTAATCAATATATTTTTCATATTATTATCATTCAAAGCTGGTAGCCATGATGACAATTACAATATGAAAATCATGGAATAGATATCCGGCGGAGCGGCTCTCTTGCCAAGAGCAAACATCATTGAGTCCGATAGTAATAATATTAACAACATTAAAATAAATAATATACGCGTATATTCTACGCATTTCAAACAGTGTGGATACTATTTCTTAGAATATAATAATAAAATAGAAATCAAAATTAGTTACATAAGTGAGCAGGTGAGGAAGACTTCGAGGCAAAAGTAAAAGATGAGGAAGTAATCGACGCAAATGCGACTCTTCTCCATAGCATGTTGGTGATCGGTTCATAGAGCACTTTTTCCTTTTTTTCTTTTTCTTTGCTCTTTCTCTCTCCGTATACTTCGAATAACTCTCCCTCAATCTCTAACCATTTCTTCCTCTCTCTTTCTCTATGTGTCAGCGCTTGGTTCAATCTAGAAACTTTCTCTACTCTGTTCAAAAATACGTAGCCTGTATGTAGCAACAGTAAAAATAACTTGTCCGAACCCTAACTATGTATGTGGCTTCTTATGGATGTAACCTTCTCTCTCTCTCTTATGAATAGATAGGGATTTTCGAAATAAAGCCACAGGAAGATCCAAACAGTTTAAGGGGAGGGCAACGAACAAAGATTGCAGGCCAACAGGGAGGACACACCAACTGTTTGCCTTTGTCAAAGCACAAACAATGCAATCAGTCAAGGGATACTACACAATTTATTATGCCAATCAATATAGCCACTTTAACGGGTTTGCCAAGGTTTGAGGAAATGAAGTGACGTAGATCACAGCATTTCCTCAAACTTTGGAAATGTAGTGATCTACGCCACTTCATTTCCTCAAACAGTACATTTTTATATAGTGTAAAATGTTGTATATTTGTATGCATTGCTGCGCAATGCCCGTTCACTCGCTTGAAGCGCTTTCTAAATGTCCAAATCTGTTCTCTTCCTTCTTGTCATTTCACTGGTGTAGACATACGAAAGGCATATTGCTCGCAACTCTTCATGTCGAAAGCGTGTGATAATCATATGGGCATTTTTGCCGAAGTGTTATCCATCTTTTTGTTATCCATCTTTCAGATCGCGGCTCCAGACGCAGCAAAAGAGGCATGTTTGTTGGCACAGTCCAGCCGTGAAGCTCAAAAAAGTCCAATAATAACTCAGGGCTCAAGACACATAGAGAAAGAGAGAGAGAGAAAGAGAGAGAGAGAGAGAGAGAGAGAAAGAGAGAGAGGGAGAGAGAGAGAGGTGTGAATGCCAGCTGGGCATACGGCGCAAACTGTTCACAGATCGGCTCGATGATACACGCATTCCCAGACTTCTCTACTCTATTGCCACAATTCAAGGTCTCCAACTCGCTTTTGTTTAGACTCATGGTACAATAAAGACCCATAGTCAAGTGCAAGTGTACGCGAGCAACTTCATTGTTAGTCTCGATATGCTTGCAATTGATAAATAAGCTATTTCCGATGGTTTTTACATAATAAAATAAAATAAAATATAGTATGCAAATATGACAGTTAATATACATATTTGTCGTGGCGGGAAATTTTTTTCTTTTCAGATTAGTGGGCCCCATAAAGAAGTCATCACTACAATGGAATCGTTATTCACTTCGCTTTTAAATGGCAGCAACTCCAGACAAAGTGATGAAATGGCGCCGAATAAATGCAATTAGTCGAACTTCGCTTCCCTTCTTGCAACTGAAGGAAACACGAAGGCCTTTTTCAAAGTTTCATTCGAACACTTCATTCCGCTGATAGCGTCGACAAATTCATTTATTTTCTTTTATTTATTTATATTTTTTTGGCCAAAACCAGTCAAGGAATATGAATAGGAATTCATTACTTTGTTGTTTTTTTGTATGGACATAAAGACATTGATCTTAAGCAAAACTTGAGAGTCCTTTAACAATAGTAAGTGTTGAGAAGGAATAACTTCAGATGAGGCTACGGCCTCCTCTTCACTGCAGACAAAATGCTTTGCTCGTCATGCTTCTCTACGCTTCTTTGCTTCACCAGTGCTCGTGAGTTGACAAGTTGACACAGTCATTCATTTTAAGTTCATTGTTTCAAAACAACTAAATTATTTTAAATAGCTCAATCCTTTCTATTATGATTTTTTAAGTCCTATTATTTTTTAATTATGAAGTATTATTCGCCGCTGTCTCTACTTCTATGCATCTATTTTCTCACGCTCTGATTTCCCTCCCACTCTCGCGCTATCCAGCCCGAGCTCTTTTGGTCCTATTTTTCCACTTGACTCCCAAATCTCTCCGTCACCCTGTCTGACCTTCTCGATGTACCTTTATCATTCTCCTCTTAAATCTCCCTTCTCCAGTTCCCTCTCCGACTTCGCCAACCTGATCCGGGTGGATCTTGCCGCTTTCTGCTCCTCCTCTGGGAAGCTGCTCCAACTCGGCGATTGCTCGCCCCACTTTTTACGCTGTCTTTCCCCTACGAGTGTAATTCTGGAAAAGTGCTCCCTCTTCGGACAGGTACTCTCCTCTTTCTCTAGCTCTCTCTTTCTCTTTCTCCCTCCTTCTCCTTCTCCTCTCTCTCTCTCTACTTCTCTCGATATCTTTCCCCTACCGTCTCTCCCTCGCTAAATGATCCCCCTATCTCTTTCTCTCTCTCTCTCTCGCTCTCTCCTTCTGTCTCTATCCTTCTCTCGCCCTCTCTCTCTCTCACAGGTCTTCGTAAACGGCGCTTGCGTTAGCGCGATATCACTGCCCGTGTGCGTGAATTACGAGAGAGCCGTTGCCATCGAGGACGTCCGCCAAACGGCCAAGGTCGGATCACTCTTCTCCCTCATTCCGGCTCTCTCTTTCTGTCTCTCTCTTTCTCTCTCTCTCTCTCTCTCTCTCTCTCTCTTTATATATCTTACCCTCTCTTTCCTTGTCTTTCTTTCTTACGCACTCTCTCTCTCTCTCTTTATGTATCTTACCCTCTCTTTCCTTGTCTTTCTTTTTTACGCTCTCTCTCTCTCTCTCTCTCTTTCTCTCTCTCTTTCTCTCTCTCTTTCTCTCTCCCCTATAGCGCGCCCAGTTCTGCGCCGCGCAGCCGCCGGGCGTCTACTCGGCATCCTCTGGCGGGGAGCTCTGGCCGAGCAAGACGCCAGTAGACTGCCATCTCGCCGCGGCCATCCTATGCGACGACGTCGGCGGCGAGACCACAGTCTTTGGCTGCGCGCCTGGTCTCAATCTCTCCCCTTCTCGCGCCAACTTCAAAGGAGCCCAAAACTTACTTTTGAATTCGCGCCTTTTTTGCCTGACCGAAGACAAGACAGAAAGCGCTATACAGAGACGAGACAAAAAAATCAGCAAAATTGACTACATATAGATTAGGGTATAGTTTCATGCATATTTAAGGGAGCTCGAGAGCGCCTGAAATTAATTGCGCGATAGGTGAGCTCAGCAGATCCTAGTCGCGCGTTGAATTCGCGTCGAAACTGAGCTCTCGCTGGCAGCCATAATATTGGCATATTAGCCTTAAAATATATATAAAAATTCTATCTATTTCTCGCTCACGAGCTTACCCGCGCAAATTGGACACATCCATCTTATCACAGGCTATCACTTTGATGACGCCAGCTTTGGCTGCGTGCCTCAGACGTCGATGGAGTGGATTCACGCGTGCGCCGCGCATCCAGCGGGTATTCACTTCTTCGTCAATCTTATCTCCTCAAAATCCTTCTTGCTACATATTTCTTTCTTTTCTCTGTTTCTGTTTCTAGATAATTATCTAGATATACATATGTATGTATGTCTAGCTCTCTCTTTCTCTCTATCTCTCTTTCTAACACTCTCATATGCCTACTATCCTCTTTTTCTCTCTCTTTCTCTCTCTCTCTGCTCTCTCTCTTTCTCTTCTCTCTCTCCCTATCATTCTCTATTTCTCTCGTTCTCTCCCGCTCTTGCTATCGCTTTCTCTCTCTTCCCTCAGGCGAGCCGCTCTTGCTGACTCATCTGATCGGTCACTACTGTGTCTTCCACCACGAGCCAAAGTCGTCAAAACAGAACACGTCATCATTTGACCTTTTCTCCGACAGAAGCAGCAAGAAGAAGAAGCGAGACACGTTCAGCTTCATGAAGAACTGCTGGTTCAGGTCCATCGATTCGCTCACTTCCAATTCTTATCAAGGAACATGACCGCGTAAAAGACGACAAAGAATAAAAATACATATGTACACACTCATTTGTACATACATATATATGTACATATTTGCATACAAGTTCCTCAGAGTGTTCAGCCTTTTAGCGCCTTGGTCATTTAACTACACACATACATATTCATTTCTTTTATTTATCTCCTCAACTGTTCTGACTACACTCTCTCTATTCTCTCTCTGTCTCTGTCTCTCTCTCGCTCTTTCTTTACAGTTACATCGACTGTTCGACACTGTCGCTCGTCAACTGCAACGAGGGCAACCGCGAGCTCTGCGGCCCGGCCGAGTGCCCGCCAATGAATCTCTGCGGGTAAGTGCTTCACAACCTTTACCTTAAACTATTTGACGGACCAAGGGCCGTAAATTAGTCGTCGGCCACTTAATAGTGGACGGGGCTGTGCTTCGGAAAGTTGAAATTAGTCTACCGTAATTCCTGCGTTTCTTGTGCTATACATATAAGCAACAGTTTAAGCACTTCTCCCATTTAGCAACCACCTCTGGGAGTTCACTTCGGCTGGCGACGCCTGCAGCACGTCCGGCTTCTTCTGCGACAATCTACTGCCCATGCCATTTGTCTGCAACGACGGACAAGTGTTCAGGTCTGCATCAACTATAGTATGCCAGACTGTCCTGTCGCGAGTTACAAATTGTCGCGGTGGGACCCAAAAGGATTCAAATATGACTCTTCTCCCTCACAGAGAGGGCATGTGCCACGATGCGCCTCGCGAGTGCCGCCTCTCCAAGACGGGCGAGCGGCGTCGTCGTGACTGGCACAGCTGTGGCAAGGCAATCGGCCATATTCAAATTATTGATTTTTTTAATTAGTAAATTAATTTAATAAACTATTACACACATGTTTAAGGAAATTTGTAATATAAAAAAAGAAAGAATATTATTCGCATAATCTTGTGAACTATGAATAATTTATTACTGATGAAATAAATAAATCAAATTTTAGCATGTTAAATGAATATTATAAAAAAATGAACTAAGTTTAAAGTTCGAAGAGTGCATCGGCGGCGCATGGGTGAATCGGACGTGTCCCTTCGGCTTCTCGTACGTCGAGCGAGACCGAGTCTGCTCGAACATCGAGACGTGCCCGATCGAGGCCATTGTGCGGCATCTTTCTCTTTCTCTCTATCTCTGTCGCTCTCTATCCCTCTCTCTTACCATTAGCCTTGTTCTTTATTCCTCTCTCTCTTACTCCATTAATTCTCTCTCTATCCCACTCTCTCATTCTTGTTCTTTATTCCTCTCTCTCTTACTCCATTAATTCTCTCTCTATCCCACTCTCTCATTCTTGTTCTTTATTCCTCTCTCTCTTACTCCATTAATTCTCTCTCTATCCCACTCTCTCATTCTTGTTCTTTATTCCTCTCTCTCTTACTCCATTAATTCTCTCTCTTTCTCTCTTTCCTCCTCTCTCTCCCATGTAGTGTGAAGACGGCACGGCAGTGGTAATCAGCTGCAACGAGTACATGCTCTGCTCGGCCGGCGAGTTCATCCCTCACTTTTGTCCCGGCTACTTTCGCTACAGCCAAAAGGCGGGCCGCTGCGTCGAGGACTACTCGTGCGCGCCCGCTATGGTCTCAACAATTTCACTATTACCAGGATAAAAAAATTTGTTTTTGGTCAAATAGATGACAATTAATAAAAATTTAAAAAAATTTTTATCGTCCTTTCAAATAGTCTGAGCACTTGCAGGAAAAAGGGTTTTGGCTCTTTTTAAAGTATATACATATTTAAGATGGTTTGGTCAGATGGTGCACGCTTTAAGTAAATTATTATAATGCATTTGTTATCGAGACTGATAAAGATGTTACACAGGAATCCATCTGCATCCCTGGTGACATTGTTCAGACTACAAACTGCAGGACCTTCCAGAGATGCTCGGACATGGGCAGGTTTGGTGACGTCACATTCTTCATCTGATCTTTTTTGGTGCACCCGAGCATACCGTAACCTTCCGTTCTGTTAGTTACGAGACAGCGCGCTGTCGCGAGAACGCCACCGGCCACTTTGTGCCCGAATGCTCGGAATGCGCGCTAAAGCAGCCGATTCCGCTGCCCGAGTCGCCGATGCAGTGTTTCCAGGCAAGCTCTCACTCTTGGACACACTATAAATATTATTTCTTTTAACGAAGATTTTATTTCCCTCGCTTTGGAGTTAGCAAATATAAACGAAATAACATTTGTATACAGTAAAACAAAAAGGAAAAAATATATATATACAAAAAAAAATAATTTAGGGTGAAACAAAGTCGCACGAGACCGACTGCCAAGCGTACTACGAGTGCTCGAGCAAACTCAAATGGAAACTTGCGAGGTGAATTCCATTTCTCAGCGACCTACACCTACTACATACATGCATATTTGCTATTTTGCATATATGTAAGTCCATACCTCGCTGATTGTGATATACATATGCAGTGTTTTAAAACATAAAACTTGTAGAGACTGCTAGAAATCTTCTGGCTGTTGATATATGTATGCAAATGATATCTTTTAGATGCTCGAAGCCAGACACGGCGTAGATCCTGTGAAGGCCAAGTGCACGTCGTCAAGGCTGCTCGATCCGATGGCATGCGCCAAGGGAGGCAAGGTCGCCGTCTGCAGAGAAGGAGAGGTCAGAAGAGAAGAGAGAGAGAAGATGGAGATGGTTCGAGAGAGAGTGATTGAGAGAGAGAGAGTAAGAGAGATAGATAACGAGATAAATACAAAGAGTGTTACAAAGAATGGAGAGAGAGAGAGAGGGAAGGAGTCAATAAGAAAGAAAGAGAGAAATAGAGAGAGAGAAGAGGGAGAGAGGGAGAGTAGGAAAGAAATAGAGAGAGAAAGAGAGAGTACGCTTCGCAGCGAGCGCTGATCCCATTGACGAAATGTCGCGCTGTGCTCGAGTGCGTGGGCGGAAGATGGCTCGAGCTGTCCTGCGGCAAGGGCTGTGTTTACGGTAATTCTCTGATTCCCTCTGTGTCTCTCTCACTCTCTTCCCTCTCTCTCTATACTTCAAGTCATCTATGATATCTTCGCTCTCCAAGTAAACGGTTACCTACAAAAAGTAAGAGATATAGTGAAGTTGACAATATTGAATATTGCTCCAGACGAGTCATCGGGCGGTTGCAAGAAGCACGGCGTTTGTGAGGAGGAGCTGAGTGCTTCGTATGCGAGTTGGAAGATTTTTTCTTATATAATTTAACTTTATTAGTAAGCTAAAAATATTGTGAAAATATAATCTTATAAATTCAATATGATTGTCACAAAAAAAACATATTGAATTTACAAGATTAAATTTGAACAAAAAGGAAATTTAAAGAGAGAGTGAGAGTTAGATAAAAAAACCAGTTTTATTTCCCAAACAAAGGACACGGACATGCTCGACATCACAGCAACAACAACAAGCATCATCACGGTCACCACCATGAGGGTGACGTCATCGAGGGCGAGGAGGACGAAGAGGAGCCGCTGCCTTTCGCGGAGTTCCTGCCGCCGCCCATGTTCCCGCCGCAGCGCCCCAACGGCTTTCCCGGCCCCCTCTCGCCAGGCGAGCAGTCGCTAGGTTATTATTATCATTATTATAGTAATTAATAATAATAATTATTATTATTATCATTATTTATTATTCTTTTTCCCGCCACAAATCTAAATACATATGTTCGCAATATTAATATTCCTTACCATTTTTACAAGCTAATGGCTGATTATGATACTTTTTTGGCCAGGCGCCAATTAAAAAAAGAGATATTACGCCCTTTTCCGTGCAACCGCGCGAGTTGCCAAATCGATGGCCGTCGAGCGGCGACGGACTCGACTCGCCGGTGCAGCGGCCGGGCGCTTTCCGTCAGAAGCCGTCCTTTCCTCCGGCGCCGCCGCCGCCATCCTTTCATCATCTTCCGCCAGCATTTCCACCGGCACCGCCCCCACAATCGCCGTCTCATCATCATGAGCAGCAGCAGCAGCAATATCCGCAATACTTGTGCCAGGTTGGCAAGTTGACAGAATGTTTGGCTAGGTTATTCTCGACCTTGAGGTAGTTATGTACTACATTATACTTGGAAAAAAGGTGCAAACACGGTGATAGCCCGAGAGGACAATTTTTATTTCGGGAGATAAACCGGCTTATTTAAGTAAGACTCGGATAAAGTAGACTTGGCATAAGTGCATGTAGATGAGAGGAATTGTGCAGATAGGCAAATATGCAAACGTGAGGTACTATATATGCATATGTACATATGTAACGGAATGTTCAATTCCGAACACTTGCTTCCTGCCTGCCCTTTCCCTCATTGACATAGCAAGTGATATTCCATTTATATTGAGTTTTCACGGCATTCCTTGTCATTCCTCCCTCATAGTCTCTTCGTGAGCGGTTGCTCCCGTTATTGTTGGCCTGATTCCCTGAGCTAAGCCTGCGATTCTTCTGCATCGAAAGGCAGAAGTTGACTAAAAAAGAATGTCATGTTATTAAACGTGATACCTGCCCGAAATCGGTGCACAGAGTTCGGTTGACCTACTTCTCAGCGTAGGCAAGCTCGATATTACGTCAACGAGGAAGGAGTTCAAAGCATATATGCAGCTTCTCTGTCCCTTGACAATCAAAAGAGTTCGGCAATTGCCTACATCTCGGACATCTAAGCAATTTTGTATCATGACAAGGAGAACATTCGAGATTATCACATCTCTACGTCTCCCTTTGAACGGATGCCTTGAGAACAGGGCAACATTAACAAGGTTTTATTTATCGACTCTCACAAGGGCTCATCCTCGTGAGTGGGATAGGAGGCAGGCGTTCGTGCGAGGGACGACAGCAGAAAGGCTACTAGTCTCGGCTGCTGCTGTCTCCTTGAAGGTGGGCGGCGGGTCCGTTGAGAGCTGCCAGAATCTCACGGAGCAGCTCGTCCATCGTATCCAGGCGACGGTTCAGCGAGGCATTATGCTCTTCAATCATCCTGATGAAGGCGCGCACGCGTGCTTCGAGAGAGGAAGGCGCTGGCGTCTGGCTCGTGCTGCACGGAGCGGCTTCGGCTGATCCCGCGATGGCGAGGGAAGGGGCGAAACATTCTTACGCGGCAGATTCCAGCGACTCTGATGCTCCTTGCATCCTCGATCGAGTTTTATAGTCATCATTTCTCTGCATATTTGTACTTTTCAGACCTTTTGCATGATTCGAGTTTTTCGCATTGCTGATATGGTAATCCTTGTCTTCCCAAACAGCTCATTCTTCTCTTCTTGCACGTTCTCATTCATCATTTTTCCGACCGGTGACTTGAGAAGATTCAGTGGTTGCTGTGCTTTGAACATTCCTATACCGTTCTGGCGACACTCCTTTGTTTGTCCGTTGTCTGACACGGATACTGGGTGGCGGGGCCGGGAGTTGAAGAAGGTCGAGGTGGGAGACGAAGTATAAATAACTTGTTCACGAATGCCCATCTTGTCCAAATACGTATTCATACATAATTGGTTAGCTCGAATAGATGCCAGGATCCTTCGCTATATAGGTAAGTAGTAAACAAGTAAACAAGCCGGCTCTTCGCAGGGCGACTACTCGCAGCCCGACTCGTACGACGACACGTTTTACTGGCGCTGCGAGGACGACGGCTACTTGCAGCGGACTCAGTGCCCGCAGGGCACGCACTACGACCCGGCGAGGAAGATGTGCTCGAGCAGGTCGGAGCGATGACGTCATTTAGATGGCATTTTTTCCCCTTTTGGCACAGAGCCAGTAAAATCAGACCCCTCGAAACAAGTAAAGAAAATTCATGGAAACCAAGTTCTCGAACCGTTTAAAGAAATGATGCCACAGTGTTAAATTGGGAGAGTGGAAAAATAGAGGTCAACCAATCTAGATACCACTCGACATCGCCCGGAAGCCAGCCGTACTGCCAAGACTATGCGACGCAGTATCTGCCGGCATGCGGCGAATATCGGTTGCTAATTTCCATGTCGTTCTCATCTAGATACTATAAATTGAAATTCTGACAGACTTCACTTGAACCTTTATGTCTCATCTGTCTATGTATATTAGACGCTCTCAATATCTATCTTACCATAAACATTTACTCATTATAAATAATAATAGAAAGAGCTGTAAGTGTAATGTATAATTTGACTCCAAACGTGCAGTATCTGCTACAAGCAAGAATGGCGCCAGGGCGTCTGCCCGGACAACCAGTGCTTCGTGAACGGACGATGTGATGAGAGATACAAGTGTCCGATCCAGAAGCCAGGTTACGGTGGCAAGGATGAGAAAGATGGAAGAGAGAGAGAGTGAGAGAGAGAGATAGAGAGAGAGAGGGTCAAAGAGAAAGACAATCAGAGAGAATGAGAGAGAGAGATACAAAAGATCATTAAAGATTATCACCCGCCCGCTGCTCCCGGCTGCTTCTATGGGGCTGTCCGCCCTCATCAGCAGGTTTCTTATTGTTAGGGGAAAGCAACAGCTATTTATCCATATCTTCAATTGAATTCTCAGGATCCTCTCGGCTACGACGTCTGCGACTACAGTGGCTGGCAAAAGAGGGAGTGCGCGAAAGGCAGTTATTTCGATGCTAATGTTGGTTAATTATATGTATATATTTTTTTGAAGTAGTCATTTATTTCTTTGCGTTTAAACATTGTTCAGATAATGGGGCACCATTCTGAGTCAAATTAAAACAGCATAAAATATATATATTTTTTAATGAAGTGAAGCTAGGAAAGAAAGCTAATCCCTTTCAGCTTTCACAATGTGTCGCCGCGTACTCTGCGCCCTCCAAGCAAGGCTATCATGACTCGCCGCCGGCTCCGCCCCCCAACTATCACCAGCCGTCGTTCGAGTGCTACGATGGCCAGACCAAGGCCGACCAGTACGACTGCACCAAGTTTAAGGTGCATTTTGAATATTAGTCTCCGTTTCTGTAATTTCTCCAATTGGAGGGACGCTAGAGATGTTCTTTAAAGGAGCGCGAGCCTCAACTGTAAGTTATCTGAATTTTCCTGACTGTTGTCTCTCTAAATGACCCTGTGTCAGGCAAAATGGCGCGAATTCAATAGTGAGTTTTTTTTTGCTTCTTTAAGCTGTGCGTCCACGGTCGGTACGAGACGCGCTCGTGTGACTATGGAGCAGGCTTCCGGAACGGCTACTGCGATCCAGGATATCGATGCAATACGTACACTGAGCCATGCCAGGTCAGGAGGGGAAGTTGGAAAGAGAGAGAGAGAGAGAGAGAGAGAATTAGAATGGAGAGTGAAGAGAGAGCCATTAAATAATAATGAAATAAGAGAGAGAGGGAATGCGTGAATTATACTGAAGAGTGAAGACAGAGAGCGAGAGTGTTGAATAACGAATGAGGCTGAGAAAAAGAGAGGGTGAGAGAGAGAAGATTAAGAGTGAGCGAGAGAAAAAAGAATGGTTGTGTTGAAGGAGTCCTCCGGGATGAATGGCTATCTCCGCGACCGCTCGAACTGCTCCAACTTCTACCAGTGTGCCAATGGCCGATGGGTGCACATGCCATGCGGCGCGGGCACCTACTGGAATCAGCGGCTGACCATTTGCGACCATATGGCCAATGTGCCGGAGTGCGGCTATAATGGCCAGCCGAGCAGCTACACTTCCACCACCACCCCCCCCCCCTTTCGGTGCATCTCCCCAAACATTACAAAATTCATGTGGAAACACTGATAAAGTTGCTCTCATTCTTGATACTAGCTTCATTATATTATTAAAGTGAATGAATGAAGTACCTATGTTGTTTTGAAGACGCGACTGTGGTGCTTTGAAGAGTAAAGACGCTCGTTGGGGAATTCGTCCACGTCTGACGTCTACGGAGAAGGAGAGGCACCAATGATTGAAGAATAAATCTGAAAATAGGAAAAAAAATGTATGCAAAAAATGTGTTAGAGAAATTTGTTTTGCGAAGAAATTGCGACAATAAGAGCCACCTCTTGTATTGAAGAACAACGAAGAGCATTGTGAGCGTGTTGATTGTTGGCACAAAGTCAGCAATCGAGAAAAACAAAGCGAAGGCATGAGCGTTTGTAAAATAAATCTTTTCAGTATCACATTATTTTCGCAATTTTAATGATAAGTAAATGAAATATAAAAAGTAAACAGTATATAAAATTGTGAAAATAATGTGATACTGGAAAGATTGCGTTCTCGATGGCAAATGGCGAAGAAGGACAGCAGAAAGAATAGGATTGCTGATTGCTATGATGAGATTTTGCTCGTGAATGGAGAGTGCATGAAACGAGATTGCAAGAATTATTAGACGACAATACTAAATATTTATATGATTTTATGATATAATTTGTTAATAATTGAACACGTAATGCCGAGAATAACACTTCATATTCTGTATTATAGAGAACTGAACAAAAATGATCAGCTAGCGATTCAAGTTGAACTTCGTCAGGAATTACGACCCACATATAATTAATATTTGTCGATATGAATTCAGATTTGCTGATTGCTACATACAAACTTACATACATATATGTATGCATTAAGTTCTGTTTCATGAACTAGTTGTTGTTTGCTAGAGTATTGAAGGAGGCATGATTGTACTGGTACACAGCGGTTTTGCTGTCACTGGCTGAAAAATGCAACAGAAACAAAAGTATTGCAGTTTTCATTCTATTTATTTATTTATTTATTTATTTTTATAACAAGTCTCTTGTAACTGATTACAGCAAAGACTTTAATAAATTCATTGCGGTTAAAGAAAGAACAACTTCCTAAAAAGATTGATATCCTCTGTCAGCGACGCCTTGAAAAATTGTGCTCTTATCATCTTATATTATTTAGAAGATGAGCTGTTTTAGTGGAGCCAGCTGATACAACAATCGGCTCGGAAATGTCGAAATCAGGATTTCATTATTTTCCAGATTGTTATTTATGAAATGTGTGTTTGTGAGGAAATGAAGTAGTTATGTTATGAAATCGATAAAAATGTTGCGAAATTTCGAAAGGTTGGCCGCGTGCGAAAAAAAATGTTCCTGACTTATTACGAAATCGAAAGAAAACTGCATATTCTAATTGCCTGTTACTCCAGTTAAAAACGAAATAAAAGGCGAAATCCGAATATTCCCCCATCATTACTCGCGTCTTCTCCTCTGGAGTTCTGTCGTCTCTGGGTCAGCTCTCCTCTCCTCTCGCTCATTTCTTCCTCCCTCCTCTCATATAGTATGCTATAATATCTCAATCTGCAGTAATGGTTTATTGTTCAAGTCCTAACCTGCATGCTCTATCTATATTAATTTACATTATCCATAAAGTGCCCACAATAGTTCATAATTGAAATGGCTCTTCCTTTGCCAGGAATGTTGCTTCGCCTCTTCCTTCTCCTTTTCGTGGGAGCATCGCTGGTTGATACGAAGCGTATTATGGTGAACTTCCATCTCACGTGCGACGGCTATATGAACAAGACCACTGCCAAAGTCCGCCTCTGGGACTACCGCTATTTTGGCGGTGAGCTTATATGGAATTCTACATTTTTTTCCTCCATGAACAACACATATCAGAACAAAAAAAAGGAATCTCGCTCATGCAAAGAAATTGATTTCCTTTGAGAGTTTTTGGGATAATATTGATGGAATTGAAGTTTTTAGCGAAGGTTTAATTGCCTGCAGCGCGGCCGCAGAAAGAATAGGAGGGACCCGTTAGGGACCCCTTTTTACCATTTGGGGACTCTTTAAGACAACATATCTTGGAGAATTCTACACAATTCATAATTTGCTTCAGACGATACGCTCGTTTCCGAAGTGGATGGCATCGAATTCAACAATGGAGAATACGGACGAAACGGAGGCGACAATGGCGGTCCCTTCTGTGTTCGTCGTTGCTATGCAATATCTATTTCTTGTGTAGCAACTTTAATAATTGATTGACTTACATATTACAGTGGAACGACTACTACCTCACGGTCCTCCACTTCTGCAACACGAACTGCCCGAATGGAAAAGTGTCCTACACCGATCCTGACACTTTGGGACTGAAATGCTTCAATCACGAAGAGCAGACACTCAAGGATTCCCTGAAATGCGAGCGTTGGCTCGATCGGTTGGCTACGAAGCGCGACAGATGACTAGAACGAACACCTTCCTTTCGCCTTCTCCAGATAAATTCTCCTCCTCTTGCCATGACTTTCAACTTTCGTAACATGTTCACGGAGTTGGAAGATGCGCACGAAAAGGCTCTTTAATGTTGTTTACTCCTGAATGAACACAATGGAAGAAGACATTGTGAGGACTATGGCGTTCTGAAGTTTACGAACTAATCGGCACGATTTCGTCATCTTAATCTAAAAATGCCATCTTAATTTAAAGAAAAAAGAGCAATATACCGCTTTATCTTTCCTCTCCTCTGACGATGGAACCGTCGGATTAATATGGAAAGTGTTAAAACTCCCTTCACGTTCACTCCTTCCTTTACGAGAAACTTCGCGTATTTTTCAAATCAAGCTCAGCATATATGAACATAGGCTCACTACTGAACTGTTTACCTCGCATGAAAAAGGGCACTTGCCTTGATTCGGCCCCTTGCTGCAATACAATCGTGCTTGAAAATGACGAATTACAGCAGATTGTTTCCTGTCATCTGTTAATCTAGTTTAGAACTACATACATACATATATAAAATGCAAACTTCACGTGTTCATCTATCAAATCGAGCAGTCGCAGAAATTTATATTCGTGTCATTGGTAAATTAAAAAAATTCCTAAACTATATCACAAAGGAATCAAACTATTTGATAAGCTGACAGTATCCCTGGGGCGGGGCGGGAGTTGAAGAAGGTCGAGGTGGGAGACGAAGTGCATACATGTAACTTGTTCACCATCTTACATAATACATAATATGTATATTATGTATGTCATATGCAAAAAATACAGTTGTTCGTAACCTGGATTCCAAGTACTATTCATACATTAGTTGTTGTTGTTTGCTAGAGTATTGAAGGAGGCATGATTGTACTGGGACACAGCGGTTTTGCTGTCACTGGTTTAGAAAATACAACAGAAACAAAAGCATTACAGTTTTTATTCTATTTATTTATTTATTTATTTATTTTCACAACAAATCTCTTGTAACTGATAAGCAAAAACTGTAGTAAATTCATTGCTGTTAAAGAAAGAACAACTTCCTAAAAAGACTGATACTTATCCTCCGTCAGCGACGCCTTAAAAAATTGCGCTTTTTTCAAGTAATATCATTTAGAAGAATGAGCTGTTTTAGTGGAGCCTGCTGATAACAATCGGCTCGGAAATGTCAAAATCAGGATTTCATAATCTTCTAGAATGTTATTTACGAAACGTGTGTTTGTGAGGAAAAGGATTAGTTTTGTTATGAAATCGATAAAAACCTTGCGAAATTTCGAAAGGTTGGCCGCGTTCGAAAAAAAATGTTCCTGACTTATTACGAACTGCATATTCTAATGGTCCGTTAATCCAGTTAAAAACGAAATAAAAGGCGAAATCCGATTGTTACCCCATCATTCCTCGCGTCTTCTCCTCTGCCGCCGTAGCAAAGTGTCGCTTTTTTGGGGGGAGAACTCGGGGGAGCTACCGCCACCCTCCAAGTCGCCCCGGCACCTTCTTCCTCCACCTTTTACTTTCTTCCTCCACCTATCACTATCTGGCGGGTGGCAAAGATTTATTTCGTTTCCTATCCTCGAGCAGAAGCGGCGGTCCTTCTTAGTCTCTCTCAGCAAGAGTCAACAGATGGCTGCACTTTTTCTCTATCGACGTCGGCGAAGGACCGCGAACATGGAATATACCCGGCTGCATCCCCATCGCAGCATCACGAATCCGGCGATTTTCCGCATGAAATATCGCTTTCGAAAGAGAGAGTTGGATGAACTGGCCACGATGTGCGACGCACACCTCGTACCGGACGACGACTACAACTGGGCCATCTCGAAGAGGAATCAGGTAAGGATTCAAAAGGGAATAGGACTATTAGATGTATAGGCAGTGATAGATTGAAAGAGAGAGAGAGAGAGAGAGAGAGAGAGAGAGAAGTAGAGAGAGAGGAAGGTAGAGAGAGAGAGAGAGAGAGAGAGAGGGAGATAGAGAGAATTCAGCAAAAAAAAGCATGAGTGAGAGAAACGATGTTTTGCAGATTGCCGTGGCCATTTCATATCTTGCTACAAACAGCCACCAAACTGTGATAGCTGATTGGTTCGGCTGTAGCCAGAGAGTCGTGTCCGACATCATAACTCGCGTGGTAAACGCGCTGACTGAACCGGCGATGGTGTCCCAGTTCATCTCCTTCCCTGTCAACGACGCAGCCTGGCGCGAGCATACGGCGAGGGGATTCTCACGCTTTGCTGGCCTTCCCAACGTTATTGGAGCTGTAGACGGCAGCCTAATTCCCATCTTAACCCCGGAAGCACATGCTGGCGGATACAGATGTCGCAAAGGCTTCTGCGCACTTAATATGCTGGCCATAGTGGACTATAGAGGAAGATTCCTCTACGTGAACCCACGCTACCCCGGCTCCGGTCACGATTCGTTCATATATTCGCAGTCCACGGCGAAGTCGAATCTGGACGCATTGGGAAACCATCCCGGATACGCGCTGGCAGGAGACAGCGGATTCAAGAATGGCCCGAGAATGATGACACCATATCCAAGCAGAGGGGCCTTGACACGGCAGCAGACAAGGTTTAACAAGAAGCACGCCAAGACACGCGTCATTGTTGAACAAGCCTTCGGAATGTTGAAAAGGCGCTTCACGATCCTCTCAACGCGTATCCGCCTCTCTCCCGAGAAGGCAGCAAGGGTGGCACTTGCCTGCTGCGTACTCCATAACTACGGGATCGCGAGAGGCTACTGCCGTATGTCACTTGGCCCACCTAACCGCAGACTGCCTGTCCCGCCCTATTCCCGAAACCCCCGTGATCAAGTCTCTGCAATGCTGTAAGTAAAATGAAGTGGCACGATAAATGATTTTTGAAACTTTTGATAAGAATCATTCTTTGAAAACATTTTATTTTAAAAAAAGACATAACACTCTGAAATGGAACAATCTGTACTTAAATGCAATTAAATAACTTCTCTAAGAACTGTAGTATGCCTATATTAAGTTCTATTAATAACGTCAATTAAGTACTATTAATACCGTCTATCATGTTCTATTAAATACTTTCCATTATATTCTATTAATAAAAGAAAACGTGCAAACGAAATGCAATACAGTTCTTTCTTCTCTAAAAAAACCGTAATATCTTCCGTAATATTCGAACTGAAAAAGGATATGCCTTTAAAAAAACAATAACTTATGCTAATATAAAATATCATGTCTCCATAGACTACAGTATAAGCTACCGTAATATGTTATGTTCTATTTATGTTCGAACAATATTATAAATATGCTATCAAGAAAACAAGCTATTGCAATAACAACAAAAGTAAAAAAAGAGCGAATTTTACATTCAGTTACCTCCAGGTCGCGACTGCGAGTTATTTTCATGGGGAGACGGCGCGCGTGTTTCGTATTCGACCCTTCTCCATGCGCATGAGTATGGGCAAAAGCACTTGGAGGATGCTCCTGCTGCTCGACCTATAAATGTTGAGCACCATCACAATCATCTATTGCATCGCAATTATCACAACTATTATCACATTATTATCACAATTATCACCTTAATAATAGCAGGAACCGAGCCAGCTGACTCGCGAGGACCCAGTTGAGTAGAATCGCTCGCCGCCGCGCCCTCGTTATTCGGAAGCCACTTAAAAGCAAATGCACATATTCAAACCACGTGAAAAGAGGCAGGTAAAAAGGTCTCACCCCAGTTTCTAACTCTTTTTCCCCAACGCCAGTGAATGTTGGGGTAGAGGCAAACATCCGGCAGAGCAGGTAGTCGGTGTATCCGAGCTCATCTGTTAGCTCGGCCCTCAGTTTCTCGGCTTCCTCATCCAGCCCGCCGCCAGTAGCTGTAAGATACCTAAAGTAACAAAACATCCTGTTCACTGATATAGGCATCCATAAATAACGATCCCAAAAAATATATGAAAGAATGAAAAGACAAACAAACAGAAATCCTATAAAGAAAATGCAAACTTGTTCCACTTTGCCGTCTTCTCCTTCAAAGTCTTCTTACGATACTTAAGATGATCCTTGAGTTTCTCGGCAGGCCGGTGGACGCGGAACTTGACCAAGAAGCGATCTTCTATCTTCTTCCAGATTGCGTTCCTTTTCTGGTTATCATCTTTGCCTCGCTTGGCATTTCCAGAGAAGAGACTCTCGCGGCTGTCGTAGGCACTCTCGACGATGAAGTCGGACTGCGCTGGGGTGAACTTGGGACCACCCTCCATAGGCTAAACAAATTGTTACAACATGATGGCAAAATACAAAGCACAACAATAAGCAAATCTCATTTGTAGAAACAAATAGCAATACGCTTTTCAAAATTTGCAAGGACGCAGAGCTCCGCAGTTACGAATATCCTACTAATAAGTAAGATTGCAATTGAATTATTTTCGGAACAGACCGATCTCCGGAGAATTCTTCGAGGACAGAGACATCGAGAGTGTGTTTAAAAGTGAGAGACGCAAGTTGCCGGGTGGGGGAGATTTGCGACGCTATGACTATAGCGTAGCAAATCTCCTCCACCCGGCAGGTCGTGTCTCTCACTTTTAAACACACTCTCGCTATCTCTGTCCTTCCGCGACGGTGGCCGGACATCATTTTGCCGGGTGGAGGGTGGGGGAACCCCGCCAGATTTGGCGGGAGACGCGCTAGAGACAGAGAAATAGGGCATTTTCGTAAGAGAATCAGACGTTTCCAGGTGAGGGAAGCCCCGGGAGTTCTCCCCCCAAAAAAACGACACTTTGCTACGGCGGCTGGAGTTCTGTCGTCTCTGGGTCAGCTCTCCTCTCCTCTCGCTCATTTCTTCCTCCCTCGTCTCATATAGTGTGCTATAATATCTCAATTTGCAGTAATGATTTATTATTCAAGTCTTAACCTTCATACTCTATATTAATGTACATTATCCATAAAGTGCCCGCAATACTTCATAATGGAAATGGCTCTTCCATTGCCAGGAATGCTGCTTCGCCTCTTCCTCGTTCTCCTTTTCGTAGGAGGATCGCTGGTTGATACGAAGCGTATTATGGTGAACTTCCATCTCACGTGCGACGGCTATATGAACAAGACCACTGCCAAAGTCCGCCTCTGGGACTACCGCTATTTTGGCGGTGAGCTTATATGGAATTCTACATTTTTTCCATCTTTGAACAACTCGTATCAGAACAAAAAAAAGGAATCTCGCGCAAGCAAAGAAACTGAGGTCCTTTGAGAGACTTTCGGATAACCTTGTATAGCGAAAGTTGAATTCCTTACAGCATACCTGCAGAAAGAATAGGAGGGACCCGTTAGTGACCCCTTTTTACCATTTGGGGACTCTTTAAGACAACATATCTTGGAGAATTCTACACAATTCATAATTTGCTTCAGACGATACGCTCGTTTCCGAAGTGGATGGCATCGAATTCAACAATGGAGAATACGGACGAATCGGAGGCGACAATGGCGGTCCCTTCTGTGTTCGTTGTTGCTATGCAATATCTATTTCTTGTGTAGCAACTTTAATAATTGATTGACTTACATATTACAGTGGAACGACTACTACCTCACGGTCCTCCACTTCTGCAACACGAACTGCCCGAATGGAAAAGTGTCCTACACCGGCTCTCAATCTTTGGGACTGAAATGCTTCAATCACGAAGAGCAGACACTCAAGGATTCTTTGAAATGCGAGCGTTGGCTCGATCGGTTGGCTACAAAGCGCGACAGATGCGCTGGACCGGACGACTAGACGAACATCTCCCTTTCGCCTTCTCCAGATAAATTCTCCTCCTCTAAACTTCTCCTCTTGCCATGACTTTCGACTTTCGTAACTGTATGTTCACCGAGTTGGAAAATGCGCAAAAAAAAAATCTCTTAAAGTTGTTTACTCCTGAATGCAGGCTATTAAAGAAGACATTGTGAGACCTAAGATTACGAAGTAATCGGCACGATTTCGTCACTTTAATCTGAAAGTGCCATCTTAATTTAAAAGAAAAAAAGATCAAAATAATGGGATTCGGGCCCAGCCGCACTACAATCGTTCCTGATTATGACGAAATACAGCAGATAGTTTCCTGTCATCTGTTAATCTAGTTTAGAACTACATATATAAAATGCAAACTTCACGTGTTCATCTATCAAATCGAGCCATCGAAGAAATTTACCTTGTGTCATTTGTACATAAAAAATTTCCTAAACTATATCACAAAGGAATCGAAATATTTGATAAGCTGCCCTTAATGGGCCCACTTTTCGGGAGGCGGCCTGTCGACCAAACGGGCAGAGATTGGCTGTTGTTATGTATGCACATAATTAGTACCCTTGAAAATAGAATAGATTAGATTATATGACCCTGTTTAAAAAGGACAACGGGAGTGATTGGCCATCTTTGCCACCCTGCACACATCCTGGTTTGAGTTGAAGCTGAACAGAGAGAGAGAGAGAGGGTGAGAGAGAGGCTAAGAGAGAGAGAGAGAGAGAGAGAGAGGGTGAGAGAGAGGCTAAGAGAGAGAGAGAGAGAGAGAGAGAGAGAGAGAGAGAGAGGGTGAGAGAGAGGCTAAGAGAGAGAGAGAAAGAGAGAGAGAGGGTGAGAGAGAGGCTAAGAGAGAGAGAGAGAGAGAGAGAGAGAGAGAGAGAGAGGGTGAGAGAGAGGCTAAGAGAGAGAGAGAGAGAGAGAGAGAGAGAGAGAGATTGAGAGAGAGGCTAAGAGAGAGAGAGAGAGAGAGAGAGAGAGAGAGAGAGAGAGGGTGAGAGAGAGGCTAAGAGAGAGAGAGAAAGAGAGAGAGAGGGTGAGAGAGAGGCTAAGAGAGAGAGAGAGAGAGAGAGAGAGAGAGAGAGAGAGGGTGAGAGAGAGGCTAAGAGAGAGAGAGAGAGAGAGAGAGAGAGAGAGGGTGAGAGAGAGGCTAAGAGAGAGAGAGAGAGAGAGAGAGAGAGAGAGAGAGAGAGAGAGAGAGGGTGAGAGAGAGGCTAAGAGAGAGAGAGAGAGAGAGAGAGAGAGAGAGAGAGGGTGAGAGAGAGGCTAAGAGAGAGAGAGAGAGAGAGAGAGAGGGTGAGAGAGAGGCTAAGAGAGAGAGAGAGAGAGAGAGAGAGAGAGAGAGAGAGAGGGTGAGAGAGAGGCTAAGAGAGAGAGAGAGAGAGAGAGAGAGAGAGAGAGAGAGGGTGAGAGAGAGGCTAAGAGAGAGAGAGAGAGAGAGAGAGAGAGAGAGAGAGGGAGAGAGAGAGGCTAAGAGAGAGAGAGAAAGAGAGAGAAAGGGTGAGAGAGAGGCTAAGAGAGAGAGAGAGAGAGAGAGAGAGAGAGAGAGGGTGAGAGAGAGGCTAAGAGAGAGAGAGAGAGAGAGAGAGAGGGTGAGAGAGAGGCTAAGAGAGAGAGAGAGAGAGAGGGTGAGAGAGAGGCTAAGAGAGAGAGAGAGAGAGAGAGAGAGAGAGAGAGAGAGAGAGAGGGTGAGAGAGAGGCTAAGAGAGAGAGAGAGAGAGAGAGAGAGAGAGAGAGAGAGGGTGAGAGAGAGGCTAAGAGAGAGAGAGAGAGAGAGAGAGAGAGAGAGAGAGAGAGAGGGTGAGAGAGAGGCTAAGAGAGAGAGAGAGAGAGAGAGAGAGAGAGAGAGAGAGGGTGAGAGAGAGGCTAAGAGAGAGAGAGAGAGAGAGAGAGGGTGAGAGAGAGGCTAAGAGAGAGAGAGAGAGAGAGGGAGAGAGAGAGGCTAAGAGAGAGAGGCTAAGAGAGAGAGAGAAAGAGAGAGAGAGAGAGAGAGAGAGAGAGGGAGAGAGGGAGAAAGCGAGCTATTGCGGATGAAATCTCGCATTAATTTCATTTCATTAATTTTTTTTTTCTTCCTATCTTCACTGCAAAATTTCACAAACACGTCTCACTTCGGTGTGCGTTAATAAAGTAAAAATAATGTTTGTCGACGGGAGGCGAGAGAGTGGCAGAGAGAAATGCAAACTGGGGTGAACGGGGTGATAATTGTTTTAGCAGTTGACCTTATGTCATTCCAAAGGAGAAAAAGACACTGAAAGTGAGAGAAAGAGAGAAGAAGAGAAATAGAGAAAAGAGAGATGTCAAGCTAATTGTACAAAGGAGGCAATTTTTTTTTGAATTCTCTTCAAACGTGTGCCGCTTGCGGATATTACTTAATTACATATATATGTACATACATATGTACATATGACGTCGCAGGTTCAACCCAAGTCTCTCTTATGACACTTGATTACTTTCTTCTCTGTTTCTTGTCCTCTGCTTTCTCCCTCTCACTCTTGAATGCATCCAGTTTATTCATTTCGACTAATTGCCAACACTAAAAAAATTATTATAATGGAAAACGTACATAAATTATTCCAGATACATAAGAAATTATGTGTATTTTTCGTGTGAAGAGGGAGAGACAGACAGAGAGAGAAAGAGAGAGAGAGAGAGAGGGGGGAGAGAGAGCACGAAAGAGAGAGATTGTGATAAGCAGAGATGGAGATTCAATTAGGTAAAACACGACTACATCTGTCTCTATACTCATCTCTATCTTTCTCGAATACTTTCACACGCTCATATCTTCTTACTACCTCGGCAGAGCACGTGAATTCAACCGCCACAACAATTATCGCACCGTCCAACTTCTCTCTCGCTCCCCTTCGGTAATGACTTGGTGCTCTCTCTCTTTCTCTCTCTCTCTCTCGCTCTCTCTCCCTCACTCTCTCTCTCTCTACCACTCTCAATCTTTCACTTTCTCTTCAGCTTCAATTCGAAAAGCTCGTGGAGATGGCCAATCACGCCCGTTGGATTTTTAGCCTTTCTGAACCGGGTCATAGAAGGCGTGGCCAGTGAAAGAGTGAAAGAAGCAGAAGGAAATCGAAACTACATACATAGCTGACTGAACTTACTCATTCGGTACTCGATCGACATGGCTGACCATTACCAGTCAGCTTCTTCTCTCTCCTCGGCTTCTCCTTCAACTTCATCCTCTCCCCTCTGTGGATCAGATCTTCTGGCCCCTCGTCCATCCCCCACTTCAGACATGATGACAGTCTCCCCGTCATCTTCCACTCCTCGCTCCATCACACTTTCATCTCTTGATTCCAATCCAGGCACCATTGTCCAGAAGCAGCAGCATGACTGCACGGCTGAGGTAAACGAGTGTGTCGAACAATCTTGCCTCTCTCTATCTCAATCTCTCTTTATAATTCTCTCCCTCTTTCTCTCTTTTTAAAAATCTTTCTCTCTCTCCCCTTCTCTGTCTCTCTTTCTCATTCCATCGCTGTGAAAAAACCCATATTTTCCAGAATACGACGACTGCGGCAACTTCTCTCGTCTCGGGACACGTCGTTAGTCGCGCGGATGTTCGACAGCAACAAGAGCAGCTTCTTCCCGTTCCCGCTCACTATTCGGCTCCTCAGAATCAGAACCATCTCTCGGTTATCATGCCGATTTCATTTATGAAATCTTTGAATATTCCATTTAAAAATTGATCTCATTAAGAGTTGTGTAATAATTAAATATAAAATATTGCCCCTCACGATCAGGTCGCCTCCTCTGCTCGCAAGCGGCCATCTGATGAGCAAAGCTGTTCTGCGGCCAAGCGGCTCTCGCCCCACTCCGCCGCCACTCCTGGGTTCCTTTCCCACTACGGCCCCCTACCGTATCCCCAGCCGTACGCTCATCATCCTTTCGCGGCGAGACCCATGTCCATGATGTCCTGCTGCGAGCCTCCTCCGCATCCTCACATGATGGCTCCGCATCCGGCCTACCATGGATACTACAGTAAGCTGTAGATTTTATACATAGTTTGAAGAATTCACTGGTCAACAATATCAGTATCGCTCTCTTACGTTCATCAATATAACTCTCTCGCTCGATTAGCACTCTTTCTCTCACTCTCTCTCTCTCTCTCTCTCTCTCTCTCTCTCTCTTTTTGTCTCTCTCTGTCTCTCTTTCTTTCTTTTTCATTCACTCTCTCTCTCTTCTAGTGTACCCTCCTCATCACGGCCTTCGATCTCCTCCGATGCCTTTCTACGGCCCTGGATGGTGGCCGTCTCCTCATCCGTTCGCCCACCAAGTCGGCCATCCCCGTTCGCACCACGTGAGCCAGCAACCGACCCAGCCGTCGTCGGTAGTACCTCAGCCCACTCTTATGCCTGTCCACCCTCCAATGCAACAGTCTTGTGCCCCCTCTTTTCGCCATCATTCTACCCAATCACCCGGCTATCCACCAACACACCTATCGCATCCACAATTTTCGCCCCACCAGCCTACTCTGGTACACCACCAGGCACTCACATCTGTTCAGCACCAACCAGAGCAGCCCCATCTCACCAAGTCTCATCCTCTGGGGAAGCAGCAGAACCAGTCCCAAGTGCCATATCCGTCCCAGACCAACACACCGCAACAACCCCTGTATCAGCAGAATCAGCCACAGGCCGAGTTCCAATCCATGTCTAAGAACCAGACCCGCCCCCAGGAGCCCCTGCCACTCCCTTCTCAGCCCCCTCAGAATCAGACTAACCTCCAACTGCCCTCACCCTTTCCCCCTCAATCTCCTTGCATCTTCGCACAGCCTCATGCGCCTCTGCACGTCCAGCACCATGCAGTCGGAGTGGAGCACCAGGAACACTATGGTAATAGAGAACATTGTGATATCGCAAGAAGTTTTCACTCTACTATGTATCTCATTAACTCTAATTGTTAGAATACTACAGAAGATAGATTATACTTCTGATGTGTGAAGAATGACTCATCTTCTTGCAGACAGCGACCGTCCCTCTGCCTCATTTTCTTCTTCTTCTTCTGGGCACTCTCCGGAATCGGCCGCCGTCACAACCGCTGAGCAGCTGCTTCAGCAACAACCGCAGACGCAACGCGTCGCGCCGCTCCCACTCATCGGAGAGCTGCTGACTCAGCCTACCTATGGTACTTTAAACAAGAGAGAGAGAGAGAGATGGAGCGAGATAGAGGGAGATAGAGGGAGAGAGGGGAGGGTTTGAGAGAGAGAGATAAATTTAAAAAAAATTAATGTAGACACCAAATCATTTTGCACAGACTTCTCCCTTGGCGGCTCGTCGTGTCTCCAGCAACAGCTTCAGCTAGTGAAAGGGGCCACGGGACTGATCGGGCAGGGCGGGTCTTCCTCTTCTTCAACTTCTGATTCTTCCTCTTCTACTGCCTCTCACGCTGCTTTCCCCCTCCAGCAGCCGCCCCCTCAGCAATCAATCTGGGCAGTGTGGGACACGGAGGAGCTGCGCAAGCAGCTCGACGGGGATGCTGAGTCGGTCGGTGAAGGAGACATAGAGCGAGAAGGAAAGACTGTGAGAGAAAGAGATAGAGAGAGAGAGAAAGTGTGTGTGAAATTATGAAAGAGATCTTCTGGAAAATATCATCTTAGAAAAGAGGATACTACACCAATGGCTAAAAGCAGGATATATGGAAAAGCAAATACGCTATTTGACGTTTGAGGCTACTGGTCAAGGCTCTGGCATTTCACCAGTTCATTTCCAGGCGGTCGAAGACGCGCTGAGTGTGATCTGCAAGCTGTCGGCGCTGGATAAAGAAGAAGTTCATCAGCAGCATCAACCTCAACTCTGATCCATTCGGCTACGATAAGAAAGCCTTGATTCTACGGATTTGAACCATCGTATTCCACTGATGAGCAAAATATTGATATTCGTTAAGGTTCTGCTTTAATCCTTGCTTTCTTCACTTATTTACAACCTCATTCATTCCATGTACGCGCATATATAAGAATTAACTAAAATACTTTTAAAATTTTAAAAAAATTTTAAAAAATTAAACTCCCAAAAAATGTGCATTTACTCCGCATTTACATGTAATCTTTCCTATTATCAAATATTCGTGTATTTTATTGTCATTTTCTGGTTTTTATCACTTTTACAATATTTCTAATTTCATATAATTATATATTCAGCACATTACCAAAACGGCGAGTACAATAATACTTCAAAAAGTGCAATCCTTAAAAGGAGGTCATCACCGGTTCTTACCACTTCTCAGGAGATGCACCGGTTTTTCTCTACAACCATATATGGCCGTTCAAAAGCACTCCTTTTTTTTGAAGCATCGCGAAAATCATTCCGACATTGTCATTAAAATTTAATCATTTGTATTATTGATTCTCTGTGCTGGATAAAATAAGTTGTCGCATCTAACGGCTAGAAAAATTTTATGCACGTAAGAAACCTTGACAGAATCCTCAAATTTTCTTATTCCAATTAGCAGAATTAAGTTGCGTAACCTCTAAAGATTTGAAAGTGCTAATTGCATCGCCAAAAAAAAAAAATAGAAGCACATAGCGACCGGGACTCTATGTGAATTCACTAGAACGTTTCACATCCAATCTTGATTTCTCTGCCGACTGCGCTCTCCTCCTCTTTTATGCTCTCTCGAATCGCATTTTTTTCTTCGATGTCAAAGGCGGAGTTTCCAACGGACCATGTAATCTGAAACACAGAGAATAATTTAACAAAAAAAAATAGAACAAGTATTGCTGACCCCAATTTGTTTAATTGCAGAAAAACATTTATTTAATGCAAAAATATTATTTTTATCTTAAATAAAAATTGAATTTAAACGATTTCCCAGAACTCGACCAAATACAAGATACTATTTTAGGGCGAAAAAGGCGGCACAGCATCCTGCTGCAGAGTTTACAAAAGATGACATAAATATTACTATGAATAAATAAATCATACCCATGTCATAGAGAGCGGCATTGTGCACAGATCGGAGTGCCAGAGAATCAAATATTAAATAATCATGAGGTAACGGAAAAACCAGCCGTGAAAGGCGAAATACAAAGCAAGTGAAGCTTATCTTTGATTTTTTTTATTATGCAAGTTATTACTACATGATCTTGAGGTTGACGTACTTGCAGAAAGAATAAGCATTGCTACACTATTTAAGGTCAGAATATCGGTAGAAACATATACAGTACCGTGCAAAAGTCTATTAACTTTTGCATTTTCATGCATATTTTCCTTAAATGTTTATGAAACTTTATGAAAATTTCAGAGTTACTTTTTCATGATGTCGGACATATAGCAGCAGATTATTGGTTTCATTGATCTACTATAGAGCGAGAGAAAAAATCAATAATTTAAATCACCCGCCTTGCCCATTTAGGCGTGATGGCCAAAATGGTTTATTTCTTTGATATACGGGTAGTTTTTATTGAAGTTTTGTTTTAATTGCATTGTAGAAAATCCCAACGATAACTTTTTAGTTTAATTTAGATTTAATCTCATGTTTTTACATGCTGCCCGCCTCCAGTTCGCGATCCATGTCCTCGGCCTGCGATGCAGAAGATTAAGGTGGATAAGATGTATCATTTACTACTACGACCATCGTAATAATGCCTTTAATATATTTGCAGAGTATCATTGAACTTATTCAGTTTGCTATTAGAGCAGTGGAAATTAGATGCTTATTGTTTGAGCACGATATTACCATAGCGGTCATCTTGAGTCTGCAGCATAGAGGTACTTAAAATGACGCTGATCAGAGGTCCGTGTTTAAAAATTGGTTTTGTCTATCTCAAATGACAGCTAACGGGTTTATCTATATTCAGTATCCTTATTTCATCATAAACTTCATTAGGCCAGAAGCAACAGTAGATCTTTTGAATGTACAATGGCATTGAGTAATACGGTGTCCTATAAAATAGGAACCTAACCCCGAAATATTTTGGATAGAGTCAAAGTCACTTTAATCAATATTCCATAGTGTTCTGCAATTGTATATATCCCAATTAGCTAATTTATTGTTGTGATTGATCTAGAATAAACAGTTATCATACACCGTACAGCTCTCTGCCAGGTTACATTCAAACAATCTATTGTTTCACGTGGTCTCATGAAGCCAGGGATGAAATAGGGCTTCTGAACGTGGAAAAGCCTATTAGCTATCGGTTGAGAGGGGTTAAAGCGCTTTTTAAATACGGACTACTGCAGAAAATCGTTTTAAGCCCTTCAACGCGGCAGCCCAAAGATGACCACTATGGTAATAGCGTGCTCAAACAATTAGCATCTATTTTCCACTGCTCTAATAGCAAACTGAATAAGTTCAATGATGCTCTACAAATATATTAAAGTCATTCTTACGATGGGCGTAGTAGTAAATGATACATCTTATCCACCTTAACCTTCTGCATCGCAGGCCGAGGACATGGATCGCGAACTGGAGGCGGGTAATCTCATGTAAAAACATGAGATTAAATCTAAATAAAACTGAAAAGTTATCGTTGGGATGTTCTACAATGCAATTAAAACAAAATTTCAATAAAAAATACCCGTATATCAAAGAAATAAACCATTTTGGCCAACACGCCTAAATGTGCAACGCGACTGATTTGAGTTATTGATTTTTTTTCTCGCTCTATTGTAGATCAATGAAACCAATAATCTGCTGCTATATGTCCGACATCATGAAAAAGCAACCCTGAAATTTTCATATGACTTTCATAAACATTGAAGGAAAATATGAATGAAAATCCAAAAGTTAATAGACTTTTGCACGGTAGTGTATATGACGCGATTTGCGAGAGAATCGAAATGGCCGGGGACCCGGCCAAAATCGACCAGCTTGGATTTTCTTCTAAAGTTCGTTATAGGGGTTTTCTGATATGAGGAATCGATTGGAAGTGGTCTAAGGATCGAAAAATGCCGTTTTCGTTTGCTATGACGGCTTGAAATATGGAGCTCGCCGCGCAGGGGGGCGAGTTGGATGCACGTCTGGGGTCATTGCGCCGCACTTTGTTGAGATATATAAACGAAAATTTACATCTCAATAGCCAAGATGTTGCTCTAAGCAATAAAGAAAGAAAAATTTGAAAATTTCCAACTTTGAATTTTTTATAGACGTTGATGTTTGAGAGGGCGCAGACAACTTATTTCTCATTATACCAGAACCAAACCTACACAGAGTTATAGAGCTTGACAATAGCTTTCGAACGCACTATAGTATTTAGAAAACTTAGGAAGTCTTTGATGTTTTCTTCTCGATTATTCCGGTGCGGCAGTACAAATCAGAACGTCCGCGGATTAAAAAAGGTACTTAAAAATCTTTTCACACGTCCAAACATAAACTAGAAGAAAGTGCTTGAAATTTGCTATAAGATGACTTCTTTCAATAGAATTCAAAGTTTAAAATTTTTTGTTATTAGTCAAAAGAATATGGCATCTGCTTGTGACAATTTTTCAAGAAAAGGCATCGAAAAAAATTGGAATATTCTAATTCGAATAACCTTAAAAAAATTAATTATTGGGCGGAATGCTAATGGCACTTCCGGCCCAAATTTTGTGGCTGATAACAAAATATCGAAGATTTGAAACTTTATTGAAAGGATTGCAGCTTATAGCAAATTTCACGCTCTTTCTTATGGTGAATGTTTGGACTTGCAGTGATGATATTGAATGGCTGATTAGCACTGCCGCACACGAATAATTGAGCCGGAAACATCAAAGACTTCCTAAGTTTTCTAAATACTATAGTGCGTTCGAAAGCTATTTTCAAGCTCTATGACACTGTGTAGGTTTGGTTCTGGTAAAATGAGAAATAAGTTGTCTGCGCCCTCTCAAACATCAACGTCTATAAAAAATTCAAAGTTGGAAATTTTCACATTTTTATTTTTTTATTGCTTAGAGCAATATCTTGGCAATTGATATGTAAATTTCCGTTTATATATCTCAACAAAGTGCGGCGCAATGACTCCAGACGTGCCTCCAACTCGCCCCCTTGCGCGGCGAGCTCCATATTTCAAGCCGTCATAGCAAACGAAAAAGGATTTTATCGATCCTTAGACCACTTCCAATCGATTCCTCATATCAGAAAACCCCTATATGGAACTTTTGAAGAAAATCCAAGCTGGTCGATTTTGGCCGGGTCCCGGACACTAAGCTTCATTTTTATTCTCTCGCAAATCGCGTCATATGTATATTTATATTAAGATATAAATATTAGGATATTGTATAATGTTACAGATGTCGGTGAAAAATGTGCATTTAATTTCAGTTTCGGTTATGCATATGTACATCAAACTTTGCAAAGGCAAAATTTCTTAGTTTTACACAATTTCTCCTATAGTTTTGAAAATTTGATCTTACCGTGATATAACGAAAGATCCATGGAATTTTGCTCATTAAAATTTGGATATTTATGTTGTACTTGAACTAAAATTCAAATTTCTTTGAAGAGAAAGTCGTATAAAAGGCGCTTTCCAACTTTCCAAAGGCATTTCCATCAGTCGACGGTCGACTTAGCTGCTCTTCTCTCAACTTCTTCTCTTCATCGGCAGTTGCTTCCAAGAATTATCTTCAAGAACCGCGAACAGGCTCCGCCTCTCCCCTCCGCTCACTATCATCTTTCTCTCTCTCTCCTCTTTCCTCTCCCCTCTCTTCATCTCTCTCTTTTTTCCTTCTCCCCTTCTTTCTCCCCTAATCTCTCTCACTTTGTCTTTCTCTCTCTCTCTCTCTCTCGGCCACCAGCATATGTAGCTCTGCCCATCTTGTCAGATCATTTCAAACTTTAGCGGCCTTATGGATTAATTTGGTCGGGAATAGGGACCACTCGCCTTGAGCGCAACTAGGCAGAATGACTTATCACAAAGGAAAAACCACGTATGCCAAAGAATGCACTAACCATAAGTACATGGAACAATAATTAACATGTGGCCTCGGCACTAGAGTCCACCGCTAACTATAACAGGAGGGTAAGAATGAGATGTGAAGGGAGGAATCATCGTGACAATCCGAACACTTTTTTTAAGCTATCATTTTGTGATCGATGAGCTTTGTTGGAGACTATAAAAGAATTTTTGTTTTTATAGCAACTTTATCCTTCAAACAGATCCCTGAAGAAACTACATGCATACTTGAGTGATCATTGTTTGCGAGCTAAGCCAAATGCAATGCTAGCAAGCAGAATGATGTTGATGTTAATTGAATCTACTTAAGAGCTTTACAACTAGTCTTCCACGTCATACTAGAAGGATGGAAGACGACAACATTTCAAGGAAGAGAGAGCCGTGGAAAGCCATCACTCTCCCGAGGACAGGCTAGGAATTACACGTTACTCTTGGCATATCCGACTAATTGGCTTTGCCTTTTAGATGAGGCTCCTGACACGCCGCAGCATCTCCTTGCCATCGGTGAAGAGGTCGCTCTCAAGGTGCCGTTCACATGTTTTAAGGAGACTGACCATAAGGAAAAAATCATACTACGGAGTCCCTGACAGATAGGCAAAAAGTACGGTATAAATAAGCCGCAGAAAAATGGTCCTACTGCCCTTCGCACTCTCTCCACAGAAATTTGGGATTAAACAACTGGCTTGCGAGCGGACGTGTTAAGAAAAATACGGCCAATGTTGGCAAGTGCTGGAGTGTAATAGACCCGTCGATCACGATGTGGCTCCAGCAAAGCTTTTTGAAAATGGCGGGATGTTAAAATATTCGCTCTTTCAAAGTACATACGTGAGGGCTTGAGAATAGTGTTAATTTTCTCAGTTTAGAGGGATTTTTTGACTTCGGGACACTTGCAATCGAAGTTTCTAGCTTAAGGCCAAATAAGGCAAAAAAAGACACTATTTCTTCGCCGGAGACATTCTTTAATTTCGCAATAGAGAATAATGCCTTGAGAGCATTGAAGTTATAATGCCTTTTCTAACAAATAATTTCACGAGTAAAAGGAAAAAAATACTATGGAATTATTGAAAAATACGGTACTGAAATAATATAATATTTAGTGAGTATTATTGATTCTCTGTGCTGGATAAAATAAGTTGTCCCATCTAACGGCTAGAAAGATTTTATGCACGTAAGAAACCTTACGTGCATCAAATTTTTCCTACGACCTGGACACTCGGAACATGAAGGATGTCTTCATACACGAAATCACCTTCACTGTCCACACCGACAAGAAGTTGCGTTTGTAAAAGTGTTTGAACAAAAGAAACAAAAACGAAACTTGATTTTGAACCGTGATTCAGTACATTTATGATAATTTTTCACCCTTGTAGCGTTATGAAGCAGAAAAAAGCCGCGTGTTGGGCGATGCTGCAATTGGTCCAGAACAGGCACTTTGATAACTTTGTCCGATTGGCAGAGGGAAACCCAAAGGCTGATGCGGCCCATGTTAGCATATATTTTGTGTATATTATGTATATTTCGAACGAAAAGCAATAATTTTTCCCTATAATAAGCAAAGTAAGAATAGGAACGTTATATCTCTCTTGAGTCTGCTTAATCCTTCAGCTCAAGGACTACTTCGTTTTCGACGGATACGCCCTCTTCTATTGCACCATTCCACTGCCGCTTAATTAAACATCTCTATGATTTTAAGGCTGAATTTCCGGCGTCGGTTCTCGAGCTGGCCGGAAACCATGCAGAGAGAATCGAGTACGCTGTCAAGAAGCCGACAACGGTCTGGCGATTCGGGCCGGATCCGGAGAACCAGAGACGGAGGAGGACCGAACCAGTGCTGGTGTTCCTGAAGAACCTCACTTGGGCACGCCTCTCTTCAGTGTATATGTACCAGAAATGTTGTGCGGTACTGTACATGTACACAACTGCACAGACATTCATGGTAAACAAGAGGAGAGCAATAGATATAAAGGGTGAATTTATAGAAACTTCCACCATCGTGGTGTCTTTCTTTCAAGCACCAAATGTAAGATACCAAGGCTTAGAATTTTTTCTCGCTGTACTCGCACTGACGCCAAAACTAGTTTTTCTTACTCTGGCATAGAAATTTCTCCTTGCTTCGTGAAAGCATGAGAATGATTGATGTTTATCACGGGGAAGTAGATGTATGCGATTCATACTAAATGTATTCAACTGCACCGAGACGCGTGAAAAAGAGAAGAGCAACAGATATAAAAGGTGCATTTAAGACAACTTTTCCATCGTGGAGCTCTAATGTCAGCTCATAGATTGACTTCCTTTCAAGCACAAAACATAAAATGCTAAAAACTTCATATTTTCCCCCATTACTAAAAAATATGTAATCATTTATTTTAAGTCTTATATTACCGAATTTACAGTTGGTGGAGATTTAAAGTAGACTAAATAAGAATTTTTTCTTCCTAGTAAAAATATGCCTCACTCGTCGCCGTTCCCGCCGAAGAAACGATGCACGCCAAGTTGATTCGCGTCATTCGCGCACACGTCAAGGAGTATCCCGCGAAAGTCGCACTCGTTAGTCTTCTACAGAATATTTTTTTTATTTTTTATTTGATTTATTTAAATAGATTTTATACAACGTTGAGCATTATAATACCGTATGTATTATAAATGTTCTTTAATAGAATAAATACTGACCAATCGTTGAATTTGACTTTACAACATTCTGTTAAAGATATGATAAACATAGCTTGTGCTCATACGGAAACCCAGCTGTCGCTACAAATTACATGAATAAATTCGCTCCATATTAATTTATAAAATTAAAAAATGCACAGATTGATCTAGTCTATACCTATAAGTTATTGCACAATGCCATTGACATTCCTATCAGTAAATTCTTTACCTTTAAGCCAACTAACGGCAGATGTTCTCAATATGCTTTCCATGTGCCTAGAACTAGACTATCGATTGCTGAACATTCTTTCTCGGTAAGGGCTGCATCAAATTATTGCAAACTTCCTGTAATTGCCACTGCATTTTCGAGTATTCAAAGCTTTAGGAAGATTATCAGTTCATTGCCTCTCTTATCTCTGTGTCGGGTTAATGTACCCAACCTATAATCGTTTCATTTCTAGTCCCGTGTTTACTATTTATATACATATTTTTATGCTAATTATATTTGCTAAGTTATACTATGTATTTATCTAAGTATTTTACTCCTCCTCTATATACGTATTCGTTCCCATCTCCCTTATTTCCCCCTCAATCAGCAGCTGATCCCTCGATGCTCTGGTGTGCACAGCTCGCACACGTATGTATGTATGTACATCTATGGAGCCTTGCCACCTCCTTGGGACGTCGCGCACCCCACGTACAGTCCCGCCCAGGATCTTGGTACCAAGGATGCGTCGGACGCATCGGACGCATCCAAATGCATCCTCGTTAATAACTATTTTAATACTAAAGACTAAAATATTTTAACTGGTACATTAGTTTGCTTATAGAGAACGGATGCTACTGATAAAAAATAAATAATTTTTAATCATTTGATAAGAAGTTATCAGTTTTTGCTTATAAAAAATTGCATTTCTTATATTTTTCAATGAAATTTCTCCTGTACCATTATTTTGTCTCTACCCACATCCCCAAACAATAAAATTAGAGATTGTATCATTGATAACGGAAATCGATAATGGAGACTTATCACTCATGTTCATTAGCTGAGAAGATTCGTTTAACAATTCTGAATCTAACTATGTAATCAGTTTTTCAAAATAAAGTTTTGGCTAACAATATATTTTTGTTTGTGTGTATTTGCAAGTCTTTCTTAAGGATTCTCCATTGTCTTGGACTGTCAAAATTTTGGCCCGGTATGATGATTCAAATCTAGGTTGCTGCAGTAGTATTGAACCTCAGAAATTTAGCGCGCGCCCTTTTGGCTGCATCCACCCACTTCCACCCCCCGTATCTAGCTTCAGCTACTCTCTCTCTCTCTCTCTCTCTCTCTCTCTCTCTCTCTCTCTCTCTTTCTTTCTCTCTCTCTCTCTCTTATCTCCTTTCTCCGCGGTGCATTGCATTTGCATTTTCTTCTCAACTTTTAGTTCTGGTTATCCTTCTCGATCAATATTTCTAAATGTTGTCACATCATATTGATGTATTGAATAAATAAATAAATGAATGAATGACTTCTGTAATAGCAAGATGGCGATGTTGGAGTGAAAATAAAGCCCTTAATTTTTACCAACACACTGCTTAGCGACCATGACGAAACATTTCGCTTTACATACGCGGAGCTTCTCGTGAAGGCGAATACGATGCAAGCCTCTCTTCAGTCCCGACAAGTGAAAGTCGGCTATGTCGTCACTTTTGTGCACTTCAATTGCATCGAGTAGGAATTACTGAATACATATGTACATACCAAAGTGTTTTCAACAATTTACATTCGCTATTCCTTTTTGAAGTGGTAAATGTGCATATATGTAGTATGTAGATACATACATATATGTAAGTTATAACTTAACTGGCGACTCTTTTATTTTAATAACACGCCCAATCGTAGAGGAATGATCGTCTCGCTCGGCAAGTGGATGTCGGGTTGCGTCATCTCGGTAGCGAGTGTTTTCGTCACTGCTTGTGAGTTATTTCGGTTGCTCTCATTTGACTTCTACTGCATTCTGCATCTCTTTTTTAGTCCCTCTCTCTAATACCAAGTTTGCTCATGCTGCTCCCGTTTCGTTTACTTCTAATTCGATAACGTTGGTGAAGGGCCCTTCTCTTATATCAGTTTTTCTTTTGCAGACAATGAAATCATAGAAGGGAGGTGTCCATCACGGGGAAACGGCGGTTTTAGTACATCGACTTTCTTTCAAGCACTAAATGCAAGATGCCAAGAAGACCTAAAACTTTTCTTTTTCATGCTATCCAACAAATATGCAAAAAGTTATTTTAAGCCGAAAATTGTCGAATTGGAGTTGTTACATTTAATTGAAGCACGGAAAGTAAATAAGAATTTTTCTTCCTATCCAGAAAAAAATAAATGAGCCTCACTTCCCTTCGTTCCCGCCGGTGGAAGTCATCGAAGAAACTGTGCACGCCAAGCTGATTCGCGCAATTCGCGCTCATGTCAAAGAGGATCCCACCAAAATCGCACTCGTCAGTCTTCACCTGAATATTCTCTTTCTTTGATAGAATAATTGCTGTCCAACGTTAAAATTTCCTTTCACCAAATTCATCAAAACGAGCTATAAAAACTCGATTGTCGCAGTAAATTTATTTGTAAAAAGTATCATTAGAACCAGCAATAAGGGGTACTTTTCGATAGCTCATTTTACTCATGGTCAGCTCAACGTGGGAAGAACTTAGTTGTATAGAGAAGAACTTAGTTGCATAGAACACAAGGTAGGATCCACCGGGCAAAAAGTTACGGAACCCAGTGGGATGACATATGAGTTGACCACAGAAACTCAGTACAAGCTGCCCAGGCCGATGCTCGAATAGCGTCGGTTGTTTGCTGCGCCTCACTGTCTAACAGGTTTCATTAGTCAGTACCGGGAAAGTTCTCCTTGCTTCGTGAAAAAATCATAATGATTGATGTTCACCATGGGGAAGTGGCAGTTTTGCAATTCATACTACATACATGTGCACAACTGCACAGAGATTAAGAGGAGAGAAATGGGTATAAAGAAAGGGTGAGCTAATAGCAACTTCCACCATCGTACCATCGTGGTGACTTCCTTTCAAACACCAAATATAAGATGCCAAGGCCTAAAACCTCATATTTTTGCCCTGCTATTTAAAAATAAGTAAGCATTTACTTTAAGTCGTAAATTGTCGATTATAGAGTTGGTAGAGATTTAAAGTAGACTAAATATCAATTTTTTTCTTTTACAAAAAAGATATGCCTCACTCGTCGCCGTTCCCGCCTGTGGAAGTGATCGAAGAAACGATGCACGCCAAGCTCATTCGCGCCATTCGCGAACACGTCAAGGAGGATCCGGCGAAAGTCGCACTCGTTAGACTTCATGACATTATTTATTTATTTATTTCTAATTAATAAATAGATGTGACAACGTTGCTAACTCTATTACCGTATATATATATATATATATATATATATATATATATATATATATATAATTCAATTAAAGTAAGTGTATTATATATATATATAATACACTTAATTTAATTGAATAATTGATGACCAATCATAGAATTTAATTATACATAATTTAATCGACATTAAATTAATTTGAATGTGACGACATTTGAATTGGCATTAAATAACGGAATTATTAAGAAAATCCTTGGGTGGTAACGATAAAAGAAGTAGCAGAAAAAGCCGGCATAAAAGGCTGATAACATTATCTTAAAAATAAGATAAACTGAAGGAGGGAACTATATAAGGACAGGAAGATCAGCCACTGTACCCACCCCATCCAAGGGGAGCGAGGCCCTGGTTCCTTCTTGCCACCAAAGACGGAGTAGCGAGAAGCGGATCGCTATGCACATGGAGAAAATGCGCTGCAAAGAGGCATCGACATCCTCTTGTGGGAGAGAGAAAGAGCGAGAAAGGTAGCGAATGGCCGAGAGAGGGGAGGATGGCAATTATAGATTGCTAATAGCAATACCAAACATATCTAGAAAGGGAAGACCCGAGGTTAATTTTCAAAAGATTTAAGAGAGCCTATCTCTAAGGGTCAAGGTCTAACTGCCCCAGGGACCGATTTTCAATGTTGACTTCCAGAACTCAATCAGTGATACATAAGAAATATGGAAAAATAGATGGCAAAAGTCTATTTTGAAATTTTTTTTTTGTCCTGACCACGAACCAAAATAGATCAAAAATTAAAAACTCTGTATTTTGCATAATTCACAACATTTTGCACTTTTGTTTTGTTCTGCTTATTCCTCATTCGAAGCTACACAGGTCTAGATAAAGATTACTCAAAAGTTTCATTTTATTAGCCTTTTTTCGGATAAAATTTTTTAGGACTAGACAAAATTCAATATTTTGGATATTTTTCATTTTTTCCGGTCCATTTCCAAGAAGTCGTTCCATAATATGAGTAAAAAGTACAGTATATATGTTTCTACTTAAAGGATTTGAGGACACCATTTTTTGATATCAATTTTTGCATACTGAATGCGATCAAGTGCTGCACCGCAGTTTAAGCTCCATATCTGTTACTTTTTACTTTAAAGCAAGTGTAATAATGGTTTCCGTTATAGCAAGTTGACTTGAAAATAAAGAAAATAAACTCCAAATTTTGAAAACACAGTTCACCGCCCATGACGAATCTTCTCGCCTGACGTACGCAGAGCTTCTCGTGAAAGCGAATGCAATGCAAGCCTTTCTCCAGTCACGAGAAGTGAAAGTCGGCGATGTCGTCACTTTTGTGCACTTCAATTGCATTGAGTAGGTGTTATTGTATACGTGTTTTCCTTAAATTTAATTCGTCATTCCCTATTTAAATGCTTAATGTGCAGATTAAGATCTCTAAGTTGACTATTCTTTTTAATGTGTATAAACCCCCCCCCCCCATTCCCAGAGGAATGATCGTCTCGCTCGGATGTCCGGTTGCGTCATCTCGGGTGCGAGTGCTTTCTTCACTACTTGTTCGTTATTTCGGTGGCTCTCATTTGACTTCAAACTCATGGTAAGCGAGGCAAGACAATTTTCTAAACTAAAAATTAAAATAGTTGTTTGAATCTGAAACGCGTCGCCTGATCCTAAAGGAATATTAGTGTGTTACACAGAACTTTAAATTTGATTAGATTATTGCCTAAAAGGTTTGTCGAAGCATAGAGTGAAAAACGACCGTGAAATATAGCGCAGTCGACCACGAAATGTATGCCGAAACGTATATTATTCACGTAAACCTCAATTTTTAAACCGTGTCCAAGCAAATGCTTGCCTTTTGTGGAAAGGTTTTAAGACAAGGATCTTGGCAAGTTGCCAGGATCTTCTTGAACATACCATACTATCTGATCGACCATTTCGTGTTAGGAAGTAGATATGGAGGTTATTTGCCTTTTGTGGAAAGGTTTTAAAACAAGGATCTTGGCAAGTTGCCAGGATCTTCTTGAACATACCATACTATCTGATCGACCATTTCGTGTTAGGAAGTAGATACTTTAATCTTCCATTAAATGACAGATGAGCTCGTCTACCAGCTGGCCGATTCAAAGACGTCAGTTGTTGTCTCGGACGAGGAACATCTTGACCGAGTCTTGGAAGCAGCGCGGGAATGCGAGCATGTCAAGGTTAGCCTCAACAGTATTCCTTCGGAAAGATATGATATATCTTAATCAATTCAGACTATCGTCTGCATCCGCGACAAGGGCAGCTCTTTCACGCTTCCAGAAGGCGTCGTCGACTTTGCCGACGTCATGGCTCTGCACACTGACAATGCTCCTGTAGATGGTAAGAGTCAAGTTAGTGATCTTAAGGAGCCAAAAACTCAATTTTGAATTCCCGCCTTGTTGCTTGACAGAAGGGCAACTTTATTGTTAGAGCGACATGAATGCCATAGTCAGGAAAACTCAAATATATTATGGTTTAGTTTTGCGCTTTTATTGATTATATATTTAGCTTTTTTCATAGTTCCCGGCAATTCGGTCGCGGCTCTACCGTACTCTTCTGGCACGACGGGCGCACCGAAAGGCGTGATGCTGTCGCATGTGGCCATTGGCACGGGTGCTGCGGTCTTTCGGAGGTATTTAATTATCTCTTCATTACCGCTTATGTGAAGCAACCATTATAATATAATTTAAATTTTTATTCAGCACTACATATAAGATTAGGCGAGCATATATTCTGGTTTCATGCAGATTCTTTCCGTTTAATTCAGCCAACTCGTTGACGTATTTGGTCCAGTGCTTACTGATGACGGAGAGTTCCAGATCACCAATGTGCGTTGTTTTGTTTTGTTTTGTTTTTTCGTTCTTTCTTCGGTCGCAGTTTCATAACCATACTCATTCTTCTAAATTACGGAGAGTGAGAAAACGGCCTTCTCAGGAGTACTTCCTTCTGAATCTGCCGCTGTTTCATCAGCTGGGCTTTGTCCTTCTCAACGCCATGCTTCTGGGCGGCGCGACCGCTGTCCTCATGAAGAACTTTGACGCGCGCCTCAGCTGCGCAATGCTGCAAAAGTACAAGGTATCTTTTTAATAAAAATTTTTTCACTTGTTTGCGAAAACATTCTATTATATTTCTAATATTTTTGTTAAAGGAGCCAAAAAACTATATCATGAATTCATGCTTTGTTGCCTGGAACAAGGGCGAAATTCATCATTCTTCATTGATTCATGATTCATCATTAAGTCTTCATCATTCTCTCTCTCTCTTTCTGTTTGTCTGTCTCTGTCCTTTCTCTGTCTGTATCTCTCTCTGTCTCTCTCTCACTGCTAGCGGAAGTAGGGAGGATTCGGCTGTCGATGCCGTATTGGTATCAATAATTTAAAATCAAATAGTTTACGATTGACCTTCGTACTTTTTAAAAGAATAATATTTTTCACTCATCAACTTGATTTTTAATAAATCCAAAATATGCTATTTTTATTAATATTTTTATAAAATTTAGATTCGCGTTGCCTTCACACACCCTCCACTCGTTCTGCATTTGGCCAAAGATCCACTTACGACCGATTATGATCTCACATCTCTCAGAGTCGGCCGTTTGGATAACCAACAATTTTTAAGAAAAGACTTTTAAAACTCTTTACACGTAAAATACTTTGCTATTATCTCAATGCATTTTCAACTCAAAATGGTAAGCCCGTAATCTCCCACGCCGAAGACCATCTGCAGATTGTCTACTATGCTGGGGCGCCCGTGTTTCCGGCCGTCGCTGACGAGTTTCTAGCAAACTATCCGCACGTTCGCGCACTCGCGCAAGGTTGACCATTTAGAAGTCTTGCATCCGAGAATCTTCGCGCTTTTAAAGGCTATGGATTGACCGAAGCTGGAACGGCTTCGCACGTCCCTGTTCTAAGCCTGCTTGACGCTCATCTCAGCGCCGGACCACCAGCGTGTAACTTTGAACATAAGGTAAGAAAGAGCAACAAAAGACAATCATTGTAAAAAGTGGCAAAAGTCAACGCGTGCAGGTCGTGGACTTTGACACGGGCGCCGAGCTGCCGGACGGCGAGAGTGGCGAGTTGTGTGTTCGGTCGCCGACCCTCATGCTGGGCTATCTGAACAGGCCCGAGGCTACGGCCGAGACCATCGACAAGGACGGGTGGCTGCACACTGGTCGGACATCTGGCTACTTCTTTTAAGCCTTTTTGCCGGTTTTTATCCATTTTCCCCATTCGGTTAGGTGACAAGGCTCATATCGATAGCCACGGAAGAATGAGGGTGGTCGGTCGATTTAAGGAACTCATCAAAGTCATTTTAATTGCCGTAAGGAAAAGCGTCGATTCAAACAGCAGAACATATTGTAATAGATATACTTCATCTAAAAATTTAAAAAAAATGAAACATAAATTCAGATATTATTTGTCTGATCATTCCAGATGAGCGAAATAGAGCACGTTATTATGTCGCATGAACACGTTCTCGATGCTGCAGTAGTCGGCATTCCGGATAAGGAGGTTGAAAATCTGTTTTAAACACCTTTTTATTGATCAAATTAAATTTTTTCACGTCCATTTAATTGATAATTATAGATTGATATTTAGCGTTGTGAGCTAATCCGCGCGTACATTGTGCGAAGGGAGAAGAATGGAGAGAAAAGCGTCAAGGCAGACGAGCTCCTCGAGTTCGTCAAAAGTTGGTTGCCTTTCTCATTCAAAAAATGCTTTAACTGTAAGTCTAAATTTTACAAATACACTAAAAACGGCTTAAAAACTGTTCACAAGACTTACAAAAAGTGATAAGAACCTGATCGCAAATTAACTGTTTATAGATTGAGAAAAGTGTTGAAAAAGTAACAAAAATCAATATGAAATATAATGAAGATTTAACATTTACATAAGAGAGATTGAGAAATATGTAGAAAACGTATGTAGCTATAAACAGTGACAAATATAATTAGGTACTTTTAAATTTACGTTTATGTTTTCCATCAGACCGACTCCCCGAGTACAAGCACATCACGGGCGGCTTGGTGTTTATAGACGAGATGCCGAAGAACGCAACTGGCAAGCTTCTGAGGTGCGAGCTGAAGGAGCGGGCGCTTAAGGAGTGTGGGCTTAATCCTTGATCATCACGTCTTAATTAACTACAAATTATCGATTTAGGTTTTGGAAGTTTCCCTTAAGCTGTTAGCACACTTTTGTTTATTAAAAAGTTTTTTTTTTAAATCTTCATTGAACGTTAGTTGTTAGTCTTAACATGTCCATCTGCATCTGAATAAATCACAAGACAAGATGCGCAAAGTAGCTGCAGTTATACATATGTACATACATATGTAATTAAAGCGCCGTTTTGAATATAAATACGGTTAACCCGAAAATGATTGCTTGATTGCGCTCTCTTTCTCATTGTGCTCTCTTTCTCGGTAGTGGACGGCGGCCTTCTGCTGCTCGTCCGCTGCTATCAACCAATCAGGAGCACCAACTGCTTCAGCCCTCGTGCCTAGGGCAAATCTCTCTATTCAACGGCTGACGCGAAGCAGTTGTGTTAAATTTACTCATTAGAATTAGAGAATGGTGCCGCAGACACTGTCTGATTATCCCTTCGTATTTCGCCTTCGTCTTCGCCCTTCAGTGAGAGGGGATACTCCGCTTGTTGGTTGCACTTGACTATTGCCGTTCTACATAGATGGTCATCTTTGGGTGATAAACCCTGTTTGGTGAACACACTCCTCCAAAGGGAATCAAAGCACAACAAAGTAAGGCATATGAGTGAATTCATACATATTCATGTTTATGCAATATGAAACAAGTTTTTTTTTATTCATCAGAATTGTTACAAAAAACTCCATCTCTTTATACACCATGAGAGAACTTGTATATTATTAATACATTATTAACTACATATATCATTAATAAATGGCACTTGTATATCATTAATAATTCCCATGTACCGGATTCAGAGCAGACATCTGTGGGAATGAGTATATGTTCAATTATAGTAATACTCTTTTTTCTCGCATTAGGCTATTTTACCCTTGTCCACAGGTAGCTTCTCCTTATTCTCCGCCTCGCAGATGTCCTCCTGACGGGTCCACGAAGCTGCTTCGGTGGAGACTTCGGTCCTCACAATGTTAATTTAGACTGCATGGAGTGCATGGAAGGGAAGCATTTCACCAAATGGGCAGATTTTCGATATGAGAAGAAGAAAAAGCCACCGAAGTTGACCGAAGAGCTTGGGTGGAAAAGAGTGAGAAATAGATACACAGAGAGAAATAGAGAGGATATTATATTACAATAGTGGAATGTGCAGTTATTTCCATTTCGTAAGAAATCAGGAACTTTTACTGTTTCCAGGTAGTCAAAGTTACGAAAGTTGCAACATTGTTATTGATTTCATAACAAAACTACATACTTCCTCTCCTCAAAAATGAGCATGTATGTACTAATACACTGAAACGAATGTTTTCATTCCGCAGCTAGGCTAGGAGAGTAGCAAAATGACAAGAGAAGAAGTTTTTTTTATTGTTATGAACACAATGTTCAGAATTTTGGAAATCTTGCTTTCGCGATAACATTAAAAGTTATTCACTTATTACGAAATCGAAAGAAATGCCAATTCTTGTCAAATATTATGTGAGTTAAAAGGCGTTCATCTACATATCAAATCGAATCGGACGAAAATTTATCTTTTTCCAGAATTTCAGATGCGCGTTTGCCTACAACATGAATTAATATACATATTTCGCCAGATAACTATAGACATTTATTGTTATCTGGCGAAATATGTACACACGTTTCATGGTAGCTAGTTTGTTGGACAATCACAAGAATGTCTTATCCAAATGGAATGATCAATAATGGTTTTATTCTTTATAAAAAAAAGTTAGTGTAAAAATACATATCTTCTTCTTAACCAATTCATATGTTCATATGTTTGATGAAATAAAATACGTATTTACGACTGCCGGAACCCAAAATATCACTGATGCTCTCCTCCCTTACTGCATATTTCATGGTCAATCGTTTGCTTATTTTTAGGAACGGGGTGAGACGGCTTGCGCTCGTGTTGTTTTTGTTGACGTCACCGTCGTCTGCCGCGATGCTTGTTCATAAAATCCGCTTACGGTACTGTTCCTTTCACGCACAGGCGCAGGACAGATTCTAAACGTGCTTCATTTGATGAACATAAAAATCTAGCTTTTTTTAAATATAAATTTTTGATAAATCTGGCTTACTAATGTAAAGGTTGCCTAACTGCACCGAAATCGGTCAAGAAAGTTGCCGTGACACCATCTACCTGAGTATCCTGAACAGCTCCAGCCTGTACGGCTTGACAATGGCGATGACGATGAGCGCGTCTGCGAACGGGAAGACGGAGACGATCCACATGGTGTGCGCGCCGTACGCGGAGAAGTCGACACCGAAGACTGGCAAGGAGAGCGACAGACCGCACGGACCATACGTGCACACGAGAGGCACTGCTGTCTGCGAAGCAAATAAGGAAATTGATTTATTAGGCTTTCTCACGCTTATCGTGCTCGTAGCAATTCAACAATTGTGCCTACCACTAGCTTATTAGTTCTAACGATGGCGAACCACAGTTACTTTGTCTTAAAAGTTTGACTACTTTTCTAGTACGATCATTCCGCACGAGAAAACATTCACAGTACCTGAATGATAAGAGCGACAAATAGCTGCTTCTGAAGCCGCCGCGCCTTTTGACTGACGGCGCCTGAGCGCAGGCGGCGGAGGATGCAGACGGTGCAGACTGCCATGATCACCATGCACGCAGTCATGATCGTGCAAAAGTAGGCAAACGCAAGCAACGGCACGATCCTTAGATGACCATTCTCCTCAACAGCCGCCGAAAATTATTGTTTTTTAGTTTCTTAAACAGAAAACGGGCTCACACTGTAACGTTATAATTTGCAACTAGTACATACATACATACTTGGTTGCGCTGATATGTTTCTTTTCTTTTTTCCAGGAAATAAAACAGGTTGTAGAAACAATACGTTTTTTTTCAATTTTATGGAACCACATACATATTTGATGCTTCTTAAAAAGAGAGTAAAATTACCTCGTACTGCGCGATCATCATGCTACTCTTCCTAACGTCGATGTTGTACCTTTCGCGATAGAGCGGTGCCATCTCTGCATTGAGTCCATTTAGTCATCCAAAAAAGAATTCGGACTAACAATGAGATCGAACCTTGATAGCCTGCTTCCGTAGGCGCGTAGCCGAGCAGAGAAGCCATGAACCACAGCAGTACGTGCAGACAGAAGACGAGTAGAAGAAGACAGGCGCCCCAGCGCTTTCCAAAGAACTCCAGCTTCCATGGACTGAAACAGGCGCATGAAAGAGCAATCATCTGGAGACTATTTGTCGCGTAAACATAGGATCCATAAAGAAGCGAAACACCGAACAAAAACCTATACCTAATTATGTTTCATGCTTTTTCGTTTAGAACTAATTTTTTTTCTTAGATGACGTTCAAACAATCTTCCTCTTCTCATCGTCGTCAAATTGATCGTTTGTTTTCGTACGGTCTTTCGTTCCAACGGCTTTCGAATAAAAGGGAATTCGTTTCAGCATTACGCTACATAATTTTTGTTTGAACAAACACTTCTTAGTTGAATGAATTTGATACACAAACCATAAAACGGCGATGGCGCGATAGATGAAATGATAGGAAAGCAGCACAAATGCTTGCGAGAACGCAGCGCACCACAAGCTGACGAGGATCTACAAAAAACCCCGACAAATATTTACATCACTTCCCACTACCGTATAACACTGGTTAGTATCAGGAAAGATGTAAAGTAAAAAAATCTGTTGGAATAGGACACAAGAATGACCTACACCTTGATATGTCGGGCGTGCAAACCAATCAATCTGCACCGAAGACAATGAAAACGAGTGTTTGGTGAGGATGGTGTGCTAAAATAAATTTATTGGCTTATTGTTAGACATCTAGCATCAGTGTTCCCATTACTGATTGGGAAAATTTTTCCATCGTTTGTACGTAACTGCAGATTGCTTTGACGAACCGGCGCAAGTATAAAATGTAAGAAGCTAAAGTAAGCGTCGCTCGCCGCGAAAGCCATCAGCAGATATCTGTACTGGCCAATCTCTCTCGTCGAGCATTTCCGAGCGCACCAGAATAGAAGTGCGTTGAAGACCACAGTGAATCCTTTAAAAGAAAGTGAAGTAAAGGAAATCATTAAAAATTAAATTGAATGTAAAATAAACGAACCAAAGTTAACTTTCTCGACAACTCCCGCTACCTGCAGAAATCCGTCCATGCAGTTTCACGGTATTCGGATATGATTCTATTTATTGTGGTGATTGTGACCACTTGAAATATGCATAATAATTGAATAATGCTTGCGAGAATTTGATTAAGTCGTGCAGGCGTTTCGATGGCTCAGATACGGCTGTTCATGGCATTTGAAGCATAACCTTTTGCTCGCTGTTTTCTTGACATGTGATACTAATGCACTTATTTAAATGTGCTAAAGATCTCGAATGTTCTCACAATTACCCAATTGGTCTTAGAAATTTCAAAGAAAAATCTAGAAAAGAATAGGTAAAAGAAGACATTTATGTTTGAAAGTGGTCAATATACGATAATCAGACATTTTTCCCCAGGTCAATTAATTCAAATTCACAAAGTACATGATACACACCTCATATGACTTCTCTTAAAGGCCCGCAATGGAGAAAGAAGCGCATAGGGAGTGAGAAAATTCTTCTATCTTTTTCTCGCACCCAAATTTATATGCACTTATAATATTAAAAAAATAAAATAGGTTTCAAATATGTTTGTCTATTTTGAAAAATACTGCGAATATACATTGGTATCCATAACCAATCATAATAATCCACATATATGTACATATATCTTTATAGCTTTGCCAAGCATTGATGTAATGAGTGTAACATACATATGTATGTTTGTTGCATTGGTTGCGGTCGGGGTCAAGCAATGCTGGAAAAAGGGAAAATTAAAGAATGTAAAGAAAATTATCATGATGTAACATTATAACAGTGACTACGAAAAGAAGGCAGTGAATATGACTAGATGCTTCTCTAGTAATGAGAGTTCCATAACCGAATTACACGATAAGATAGACTAGCACGCCTATAGCGTAGTGATCGAAAAGAAGGAAAAGAAAGCCAAAAAGAGTGACCTCGGAGGTTGTAAGAGTATCGAGTGGGAAATTGGAAAAAGGAAGCAGCTTACTTAGCTAGGAACACATGAATATTTTGCTTTTATTATACATATATACTATATGTAATTCTAAACAGAATGATTCTCGATATAGTTGGCGATAAATGCAATCACCACTGACAATCTGTTCATTTCGCAGGCCGTAGTTACATTATAAGGCAATCCGATGAGTGATATCTGCGACTCGGTACTATGATCTGAATATATTTATGTTCATATTCTACATGCATTCATATCGCAAGATAGCTAGAAATATATACATATGTACATATACAGTAGCTAAATTGCAACACGATTATAATAATGGCATAAACATATGTAGTACATAGTGGTATAGAACGATCAGTGGAATTTGTATAAACAAGTGCCATTGACTCTGTCGACCGTGACTAGACCACGGCTACAGAACAAGTGTAAAAGGTAGTAATGACTCTACTATAACTCTGAGATATGTTTCAAGTCCATGACTGTGTAAAAGAAGGTTTAAAGGTTTATTAAGCCTCACAAGATAACAGCGAAACGAACGGAACGAAATAAAGGGTAAAATGAGGGAGCATCACTTCAGTCATCGCATTCTCCAGACCAATGACAGGACTGTTAGGGAGAGGAAGGCTCGTGCACGTCCGAAGTAGATCAAGAAAGGCTAGCGAGAAGCATGAGTAATCTGGCGATGAGTGATTATTATTAGCAAAAGAGAACGGGCGAGAGACAGAGCACAAATAAAATGCTAATTACTGCTAAATACGTTTTTATGACTGCATGCGTTTTCCTGACGCCACGCAATGTCCTTTTCATATCATTGCTCAGTTCTTGGACGGTGTGAGATGGCTTGTGCTCTTGCGACTGATGTGACTGGTGTCTGCCGCGAAGCGGACTCGTCACGCACGATTACAGGGGAGATTCTGAAAATGCTTGATTTGAGGAACAAAAATAAACGTGTTTTGTTTTTAATATTTTAAAGGAAGTATCCGGCGAATAATTATACAGTAGCGCTAGAGAATCAGTTAGAATGCGCGCGCTCATAAAGTTGCCTGTTGCTCGGTCGAGAGAGCATGTGAAATAGGAGGGCGGCTCTGACCTACCGTAGCTAATTCTCTACCCGCCAGTTTTCACGCTACTATTGCTCAGAATTCAATGAACGAAAATCGTTCAAACTTCCTGGATATGTGTTTCACGCAAGATTAACTTATCCACATAAAACAAAACATAGGTTAATTATTCCCCAGATACCTCCTTTAATTTTAATACATCTGGTACATTGGCTTTCGTTCCTTGATTGGTCTGATCTTTCGTGGTTAATTCGCAATAAGTACACCGAAAAGAGAAAGTTGCCGAGGAGCCGTCTACCTGAGCATCCTGAGCAGCTCTAGCCTGTAAGGCTTGACGATGCAGAGGACGAAAAGTGCGTCAGCGAACGGGAAGAACGAGATCATCCACATGATGTTATGGCCGTACGCGGAGACGTCAGCGCCGAAAAGCGGAGAGGAGAGCGTTATGGCGCACGGCCCGTACGTGAACAGAAGCGGCACGGCTGTCTGGGAAAACAAGAAAATTAACATCTATGTATGTACATACATCCTTATTTTGCTCACCACATTATAATAAAAGAAATACTGACAGTACCTGAATGACCAATGCGACGAACAGCTGTTTCTGGAGCCGCCGCGCCTTTTGACTGACGGCGCCCGAGTGAAGACGGCGAAGGATGCAGACGGTGCAGACGATTATGATAATCATGCAAGCCGTCATGACCACACAGAAGTAGACAAACGCAATAAACGGCGATATGTTTAAATGACCGTTCTCCTGAAGCATTATCGAAACACCGACATTTTTTTTTTGTTAATCGTGTGCCGAAAAAATTCGCTAACCTCATACTGGGCGATCAACATGCTATTCTTCCTCACGTTGATGTTGTATCTTTCACGATATAGTGGTGCCATTTCTGCTACGAGTCCATTTTCCCGCCAAAAAACATTTTGAATTATAAGATCTAACCTTGATAGCCTGCTTCCGTAGGAGCGTAGCCAAGTAGACAAGCCGTGAACCAAAGGAGCACTTGCAGACAGAAGACGAGCAGAAGAAGGCTGACGAACCAGCGCCTTCCAAAGAGCTCTAGGTTCCAGGGACTGCAACAGGTGACTCACAAATGAAAGAACCGTCATCTTGAAAAAAAAGCATAGAAGCACCCAGAAGGAAAAGAAAGATTGATCAAAAAAGGGTTTTTAGCACAAACCACGAAACAGCGATGGCGCGATAGATGAAGTGATAGGAGAGCAGCACAAATGCTTGAGAGAACGCTGCGCACCACAAACTGATGAGGACCTATAAATTGTATAGTATCTAGGTGTTGTGTTGTTGCACCCCACCCTTCTATAATAGACCGTATATTAGGTATGACGCCGTCCCTCTGACTCGCCAATACGGTAGCATGATATTTTTTTTAACCATGAATGATGTGCATGTGGACTTTTCCCTCTTTTTCTCTTCATTTCCTGTTATCCTTGTGAGGCACGAGTGCCTAAGGACTCCTGCCTGGGACGAGTGTCTGTCAGGAGGAACTGCTTAGCGGAACCTCCCTAATTTCCGGAGGTGCCCTCGATCACTGGCGCGAGTGCGTGTGATCGAGGTGTGTAAGGTACTCATTTCCTAACTAAACCTATCGCCGATTTTCCGTTTGCTAACGGCACGCTTGCAGTTTCATATGTACATAGGTACCCGTCACCGTATAAAACGCATTAGCATAAGAAGAGGTAAGTAAACAAGAATTACTAACTCCTTGAAAGATTGGGCGTACAAACCAATCAATCTGCACCGAAGACAATGAAAACGAGTGTTTGGTGAGCATGGTGTGCTGAAAGACATTCGCATATAATCTTTTTGATTGAGCAATCCTTTTTTCCTTTCATATCAATGTGTCCGGCACGGTTTGGATATTCCTGTGTGTGAATACATAAACAGTTATGTACCTGGCCTAATTATGTACATACATATGTACATAGATTGTTCCGACTAACGGGCGAAAGTATAAAATGTAAGAAGCTGAAGTATGCGTCGCTCGCAGCGAACGCCATCAGCAGATACCTGTACTGGCCAATCTCTCTTGCCGAGCATTTTCGAGCGCACCAGAATAGAAGTGCGTTGAAGACCACAGTGAATCCTTTAAAAGAAAGTAAAGTAAAGAAAATCATTAAAAATTAAATTGAATGTAAAACAAACGAACCAAAGTTAACTTTCTCGACAATTCCCGCTACCTGCAGAAATCCGTCCATGCAGTTTCACGGTATTCAGATATGATGCTATTTATTGTGGTGATTGTGACCACTTGAAATATACATAATAATTGAATAATGCTTGCGAGAATTTGGTTATGCCGTGTAGGCGTTTCGATTGCTCAGACAAGGTTGTTCATGACATTTGAAGCACAACCTTTTGCTCGCTGCTTTCGAGACATGTGATACTAATGCATCTGCGAGTCTATCAGGAATCGAAGTTTATAGTAGATTCTTCCAAGAAAACAAAACAACTAAGAAAGCACATTCTTCCTTGCAATCACTCCATTTTCATATGTAGCAAGACGCTCTCTGCCACAAATGTCGCCCAATCAAAAAAAATCAGGTTCATGACGGTGCCCACGTCAGTGAGAATTTCTGATATTTTATAGACAAACATTTACAAAGAATTCATGGGGCTCCGAGTGAAGTTCCAAGGTCGGAATTGCGCAGAGAGTTCAGAACTACTCTGTAAATGAAAGTTAGCTAACTGACAGGATTGTTGACACAAGAAGGCTAACATACAGGAGTTATCCCGAAAGAAGGCTTACTGACAGGATTGCACGCACCGGAAAGGCTAACTGGTAGGATTGTAAAAAGTGGAAGGGTAATTGGCAGAAGTTCCTCTTGGAAGGCCTATCAGTAGGTTTTGGAAGGCTAATTAATAGGGTCGCATTTGGAAGGCTAATCGACAGGCGTGCTGACAGGCCTTCCACGATCCTGTCAGCTAGCTAATTTTCATTTACAGAGTACTGCCACGCTGCGGATAGTTCAATCTTATAGTTCGCTCTGCAGGGCATGCCCCTACAAATATTCTCTTTCGAATGTTGTCGCTGCGACTAGTGTCATGCGGTTTGCAGCAATGTAATTATGACAAGAATTGGAAATCGATGAGTGATGTCTGCAACTCGGTACTATGACCTCAATATATTTATGTTCATATTCTACATGCATTATCTACAGTAGCTAAATTGCAACACGATTATTTTAATGGCGTATCCATATAGAGTGGTACAGATTGATCAGTGGAAGTTGTAGAAACAAGTGCCATTGACTATGACGAGAATGCATTTAACGACTGCATGCAATTTCCTGACACCACGAAATGTCCTCCTTTTCATATTATTACTCAGTTCCTGGACGATGTGAGATGGCTGGCGCTCGTGCGGTTTTTGCTGATGTGACTGGTGTCTGCCCTGAAGCGGACTGGTCACGCACGATCGCAGGGCAGATTCTGTGCATGCTTGATTTGAGGAACAAATAAATATTTTTATTTTAAAAAATCTGTTACTTTAGCTTTCGTTCCTTGATTAATCTGATCATTCTCGGTAAATTTGCCATAAGTACCCCAAAAATAGGAAAAAGTCAAGAAAATTGCCGAGGCGCAGTCTACCTGAGTATCCTGAGCAGCTCCTGCCTGTACGGCTTGACGATGCAGATGACGAAGAGCGCGTCAGCGAACGGGAAGAAGGAGATGATCCGCATGTTGTGCGGGCCGTATGCGGAGACGTCGACGCCGAAGAGCGGGGAGGAGAGCGTTATGGCGCACGGCCCGTACGTGAATGTGAGGGGCATTGCTGTCTGGGAAAGCAAGGAAATTAACTTCTACATCCTTATTATACTCACATCATAACAATAAATGTGCTTACGTGTAGCTTTGTAATCTTAAGAGGACGGAAACAAATCCATTCAATCTCGGTCATCATATGCGGTAACGCTAATACGCAGCTCCTTGAAATAACCGCAAGGCGTGCAAAATCGCTGCGGTTGCTTAACCCAATTGGCCACCGTGGTATGGTATGTATATTTAAGCAATTGACAAAGGCAGTCCCACGATGAATAACGGCCAATGGCGCAAATAGAACAATAATCAATAATATCGAACATTGCTTTGAATTTCCCGCATTTCAATTCTGCACATCAAATAGTTGAATTTGGCTGCGTACTAACAAGCTCCACCCACTTCTCGAGCCCATGAATCAAGACTTCGTGCTGACTGTTTTTATAACGGGAGGAATGACCGTGAAAAGAAGGTTACTGTATATACATATGTACATTCATACATACATACGAACATCCCTCGTTCAGTTTCACAAGTTTTACTAATTCCCATCCCTCAACACCATCTTTCCTGCTAGAAAATACTTACAGTACCTGAATTACCAAGGCGACGAATAGTTGTTTCTGGAGCCGTCGCGCTTTCTGACTGACGGCACCCGAGCGCAGACGACGGAGGATGCAGACGGTACAGATGGTCATGATCACAATGCAAGCACCATGATCGAGCAGAAGTAGACAAAGCCAATCAACGGAGGCACGCTCAGATGGCCATTCTCCTGTGGAGAGTTTGAGGAACTACAAAATAAAAATTTTATTTCATAGGCTGAAAACTGTACTACACTACAAAGTCATAAGTTAGAATAGCCTGGCTGCGCTGACTGGCTTCTTTTGTTGTTTTTTAAACAAGATACATAGGTTGCAGAAAAACACATGGATGTATGTAAGTCTTCCAACTAAAAGGAATAAAAAAATTTGTGTGGCAAAAAAAAGTTACCTCGTACTGCGCGATCATCATGCTACTCTGTCGGACTTCGATATTGTATCGTACACGAAAGAGCGGCTCCATCTCTGCATCGAGTCCATTTAGCCAACCCAGAATAATTAGACAAAGATCTTACGCTGATAGCCTGCTTCCGTAGGAGCATAGCCAAGTAGACAAGCCGTGAACCAAAGGAGCACTTGCAGACAAAAGATGAACAGAGAAGGCCGACGAACCATCGTCTCCCAAAGAGCTCTAGGTTCCAGGGACTGAAAAAGGTGACTTGCACACGAAAGAGCCTTCATCTTGAATCTATTAAAAAAAGAACACCCAGAGAGAAAAGAAAGATTGATTAATAGGGATTTTAACACAAACCATGAAACAGCGATGGCGCGATAGATGAAGTGATAGGAGAGCAGCACAAATGCTTGCGAGAACGCAGCGCACCACAAGCTGATGAGGACCTATAAATTGATATGTATAGTATCTACGTACCCGTTTCATATGTACATAGGTACCCGTCACCGTATAATACTCATTAGCATATGGAGAGATAAGGACACAAGAATTACTTACTCCTTGAAAAATCGGGCGTGCAAACCAATCAATCTGCACCGAAGACAATGAAAACGAGTGTTTGGTGAGGATGGTGTGCTGAAAGACATTGGCACATAATCTTATTGATTTAGCAATTCTTTTTTCCTTATATATCAATGTCTCCATCATCGATTTGCTTGTTTCATATCCCCCTTTCCACTAGTCTGTAGTATTGCTTTCATTTGAATAGGCTGTACTAAGCTAGTGCTTTAAAGTTATGTCTAAACCGCACTGAATCCACCCGGTTTGGATATTCCTGTGTGTGAATACATAAACAGTTATGTACCTGGCCTAATTATGTACATACATATGTACATAGATTGTTCCGACTAACGGGCGAAAGTATAAAATGTAAGAAGCTGAAGTATGCGTCGCTCGCAGCGAACGCCATCAGCAGATACCTGTACTGGCCAATCTCTCTTGCCGAGCATTTTCGAGCGCACCAGAATAGAAGCGCGATGAAGACAACAGTGAATCCTAATTGTAAGTAGAAGCAAAGTACGGGAATTTCATTAAAAAAACAATACTAAATAAAAAATAAACGAACCAAAGTTAACTTTCTCAACAACTCCTGCGACCTGCAGAAATTCGTTCATGCTGCTTCACTGGATTCTGATAAAATGGTGTTTATTGTGGTGACGCGTGAAAGTGACTACGCAAAATATAGGAATTGAATAACGCTTGCGAGAATGTAATTAACTCGAGCACGGGTGTCTAACATGTGATACTGATACATTAATGAATATTTCAGAGCAACGTCTTGGAAATGTTAACGACACAATACTTGGCGGCATACATGTCAATATACGTTAAATGATGTTTGGTTGCGCGCTCTCTTTATGGCAAGCGCGGTAGCGTTGCGGTTGTTAGTCCTGAGGTCACGGCTGGGGAGCGAGTCGTCATTCTACGACTTGGTGTCCTCGCGAGACGATTGATACCCACCCAATTCCCGCGCTGAGTAGAGAAGAAGGAAAAGTATGGTCGCCGGAATTGTCAGATTGTCGTCTGGCCCGACGCGAGCCTTCTTCACGAAGGACATTAGTTCCCTGCCGACCAGGTTTTAAGAAGGGAGTGCCCCGGTCGATGACATCAAGCACCAGAAAGGATTACGAGTTCTAGTATGAGAGTCTGGAATGTGAAGGACACCGTCGCGTATAGTTTGTAGTATCTCTCTATTTATATCTGTATGATGTATGTATCCTCTCCTCCTTGTTATTCTCTCCCTTTCGCTGTCTTGATCTCTCTCGCTCTCTATATAACTCCGCCCCTAGGCTCTTCTGTACCTATGTCCCGATCATGACAAATCAGGTTCCCTCGACGACAACCACGCCTTGGGACCAATGCCCTTCCCTGACGCCTGCGAGGACCCTTCTCTTCGCCTTTCTCGACTCTCTCTTTGTATCTCGAATACCAAGTGCTAATAAACTTGCCTGTCTGCGAACGGAACGAATAGTACGCGAGAAGGGACGCGTGTTAACGGGCTAATTGGCTCCTTGTTTGCCCTGTTACTTTCCGGGCAATCTTACCGGGTTCGCTCCCAAAGAAGGGTAGTGGTTTTGAGGCAAGAGTAACTTTCATTCTAACAACATCAAGTATGCTCGACGAAAGAGAATCCAACGCTGAACGCTTAGATTGAACATCATCGAGAAGTCAGCGTAACAATGACAAAGATCGAATGTACGGCAGTGTTTTTTTCTCCGGTTAATTAGTTCATATTCACAAAGTACATACTCGATACTCGCCACAGATGACTTCTCTTAATCGTCCGCTCCAGCGAAAGAAATAAGCGCAAAGGGAGTGAGAATTCTCTTCTGGATGTTCTTCTGATCATCGTTCCTCACAGATAATTAGGAGTCGCAAAAGAAACGAAAACTGAGAGCTCCCACTGCACTGCTTCTTTCGCTTGACCGGTAATATCAATATGCATCGTGTCAGTAACACATGCAATCATAAGTGACGTCCAGGAATAAGGCAGAAAAGTGTGTTAACGTGTGTTTTTCTTAGCTTACATACAAACATATTTAGTTGTCTTTCCTCCGCTAGAAGTACATGAATATTTATTGATTTACCATACATCATACTTACAGACGCTGGATACAATGTAGCTTTATTTGGCGCCTAGCCGATGTGTGATGTCTGCGACTCGATAATTTATGCCGTTAATATATTTATATACACATTCTACATGCATTCGTATGTATGTATCTACATATGAAGCGCAATTTGAATGGCCTTACCACTTTGAACCAACTCAATAGGGTAAACTTTAAAATGTGTATCTGAGGCCAATTGAAAAAGTTGGTGCAAAACATATGTATGTACCTTATCTACCTTATCTCTGTCATTAACACTTTCTTTTTTAATACATGTATGCACATAAATATGTAAACAGCAAATAAATATTTTATTATGCCATATTTTATTAAGACAATATTCGAATGATTAAAAGAAATCTTGAAAGATTTATTACCTTTTACTGTTACTATACGATTGCATTGCAACAGTTCACATGGAGAAGCTTCGGATCATAATTGTCGATCTCGTCTGTAGTGAGTTGTTCATTAACTTTAGCTGATTCAAAATCTCGTACGTCTTTCTAAACAAGTATCTTAAAAATATGATATAAAAAGTAAGTTGATATGTGATATTGAAAATGAATGAAGTAATGATTTGTACTGACTGCCTGTAAGCGTTCACCGGCTGTGTGACGCCTCCGGCTGTGTAATGTCTAGTGTGATGCCTCCGGCTGTCCAATGTCCTGTGTGACGCCTTCGGCTTTCCAATGCCGCGTTTCTCTAGGGTCATGCATTTTTACTTTTCAAAATAAAATACATTTTCTGTACATTGCCAGCGGTTTTGTCTCCGGTCATGCATTTTTACATTTCAAAATAAAACTACATTTTCTGTCCAATGCCAGGGTTTCTCTCCGGTCTGGCATTATTACATTTCCAAATAAGTATTTTTTTGTGCAATCCCCCTGAGTTTATGTGCGGTTGAATTTTTTTTACACATTTCCCAATACACTGCATTCTTCATAGGAGATTCATGCATATTTATCGCCACAAAATTACATACAATAACAAAATAACTTAAATACGATTTAGTAGGCGATCTCCAGCACCTCGATGGGGTACACGTTGCCTCCATGCTCGGAGACGATCGGGGCGTTGGGCATAATGATGGTGATGCCGTGCTTGGCGAAGTAATAGTCCTGCATAGAAGGTGAATGTTAGAAGAAAGATATGGTATGAAAAAGGAACCTTCACTGTGACGTTGACCTGCCGATTTCCGAGAGATTGCTGGGGGCCGCGTACCTCCATGCTGACCGTGATCCTCTTGAGCCAAGTGGCGATGTGGAGCATTTTCGCATGGCTCAGGTCGAAGTCGCGGGGCAGATGGCAGGTTCGGACACGGCGATGGGAGAGCTCCTCGTTGATCTGGTCGATCTCGTGGTCAGAGAGGGGGCCGTGAAGTCGACGCCGAGTCTGATCTCACAGAAGGTTGAGAGGGGGACGAAGCGCGACATTGTTCCACTGCGCATGTGAGAACAATACGCGTCGATCTGGAAGGGAGTGTAATAAAGGGGCGTGCTTCAGTCTGTCAGGCACAAGTGTAACAAAACATATTGGATGCTTTCAAAAATCAATAACCTACAAGCTGCATCTCGTTATCCAGAAAATCACATTGCACTTCTAGTTTCCCCACGGATAATTTCAAAATCAGTGCTACAATCTGAAGGAGATATATTAAACGTAAAAAAAAGAGTAAATCCGTTGGAGCAACACATTTTTTATTGTTATTTTTACATTTCCCAATAAATTGCATTTTCTTGCCTCATTCAAATATTTTAGAATCATTTTTATTGCATTTCTGAATTTAACCTTAGTCTTCATATTCCAATGTATGTGCATAAAGTTGTCAACATTTTTTTTTTCCGGCAATCGTGAACATCTTTAAGGTAAATGTTATAACAATTTAACAATTAACAATTTATCGTTGTATCAGGCCGATTGTGGGATGAGCACAGGGATGTTATAGGCCGAACGTCACCTTCGTTGTGGGATATGAGTGAGAGGGAGAGAAAGTGGTCAGGGAAGATGGTCTCGCCAGCGAATGGATGGACGATGTCATTAACACAGTCTTGGAGTGGTTGATACTCAAACCGATCTCAGCTATGGCGTCTCGTAGAATTGCAAGCATATCAGAGAGCTGCGAACGAAACCGTGTGATGAGCACGAGATCGTCGGCGTACGCAAGCATTGCTAGATGACCACCGGCTATGCTTAAACCCCTCCCTTCCCAATCAATCCGGTTCCGACAGCTTCTGAGAACAGCAGTGAAAAGACGCGGAGACAATGAGTCACCTTGTCTTACGCCGCGCTGAACGTTGATAGAAACTTTCTTGTCATTCACACGGACCAATGTGGTAGAGGATTGGTACAGCCTCGCTAAGATCTTAATAAGCGTGGCATGGACGCCTTGCTCAGCAAGCGCATTCCAGACAGCCTGCCACTCTACGCAGTCGAAAGCCTTACGACTATCAACAAATGCGGCATAGAGCGGTTGATTGAACTCCTTGGACTTCTCAACAATCTGTTTAATCGCATGGATATGGTCGAGAGTTGAGAAGCCTCTCCGGAAGCCTGCTTGAGTGGTCTCTTCAGCGTTGTCGAGATCTCTTTCCATGCGTGCTAGCAGTACTCGAGTCATCACTTTCATGGTACACTGAAGGAGTGAGATTGGCCGGAAGTTGTTAACATCAGCCGGATCTCCCTTCTTGTATAGAAGAGTGACGAGAGCCTCCGACAGTTTCCTGGGAACTGGCTCACCATTCGACAGACCATTAAGCAGGCGGCAAATCAGAGGAGCAACAAGATCTCTTGCATGATAGATCATCTTCGGTGTCACTCCATCTGAACCCGGAGAGCCATTCTGACGGATTCGCATAATAGCTCGTACGACTTCGTCTTCCATGAATGGAAAGATTGGCTCCTGTGGTATGCTGCCCACAGGCAAGATGTTCAAGGTTGGCGAGTATAACTCATTAAAGAACTCCCTCACTTTGTTATAAAATGTTATAATGTTATAAAAGATGGTATTCTTTACAGACTTATAGGTCACAGAGCATGGCTCATGCGCGTCCGAACGCTGAGTAGGACAAGAAATGCTAGCGATAGGCATGACTATGTGGCCTAACCTAGCGATGAGTGAATATAATTAGCAAAAGAGAACGGGCGAGAGAATTGGCTCCTAACAGAGCGCAAATAAATACAGCGACAAATACGTTTTTTACGACTGCATGCGCTTTCCTGACCCCACGCAATGTCCTTTATCATATTATTGCTCAGTTTCTGGACGGTGTGAGATGGCTGGTGCTCTTGCGGCTGATGTGACTGGTGTCTGCCGCGAAGTGGACTAGTCACGCACGATTACAGGGGAGATTCTGAACATACTTGATTTGAGGAACGAAAAATAAAAAAAAATAAAAAAAAAAATAAACATTTTTGTTTTTAATATTTTTTATTTTAATACATCTTTCGTTCCTTGATTGGTCTGATCATTCTTGGTAAATTATGTACACCGAAAACAGAAAGTTGCCGAGGCGCCGCCTACCTGAGCATCCTGCGAAGCTCCAGCCTGTACGGCTTGACGATCGAAAGGACGAAGAGTGCGTCTGCGAACGGGAAGAAGGAGATCATCCACATGGTGTTATGGCCGTACGTGGAGACGTCGATGCCGAAGAGCGGAGAGGAGAGCGTTATGGCGCACGGCCTGTACGTGAACAGAAGCGGCACGGCTGTCTGAGAAAACAAGGAAATTAACATCTACGTACATCCTTATTATGCTCACCACATTAAAATAAAAGAAATACTGACAGTACCTGAATGACCAATGCGACGAACAGCTGTTTCTGGAGCCGCTGCGCCTTTTGACTGACGGCGCCCGAGTGAAGACGGCGGAGAATGCAGACGGTGCAGACGGTTATGATGATCATGCAAGCCGTCATGACCACGCAGAAGTAGGCAAACGCAATCAACGGCGATATGTTTAAATGGTCATTCTCCTGAAGCGTTATCGAAACACCGAAATTTTTTTTGTTTCACTGACAGAAAACTGTATTACACTGCAAAGTTAGACGTTACGGCAACTTGGTGGCGTTGATTGGTTTCTTTTTTCTCTTGGAACAAAATAGGTTGCAGAAACACATGCGACTTTCAACCATTAATTGGGGATAAATCGTGAGCCGAAAAAATTCGCTAACCTCATATTGGGCGATCAGCATACTACTCCTCCTCACGTCGATGTTGTATCTTTCACGATATAGTGGTGCCATTTCTGCTACGAGCCCATTTTCCCGCCAAAAATGTTTCGCACTATAAGATCTAACCCTGATAGCCTGCTTCCGTAGGAGCGTAGAAGAGCACACAAGCCGTGAACCAAAGGAGCACTTGGAGACAGAAGATGAGCAGAAGAAGGCTGACGAACCAGCGCCTTCCAAAGAGCTCTAGGTTCCAGGGACTGAAAACAGGTGACTCTCGCAAGAAAGAGTCGTTATCTTGAATCTATTAAAAAAACAGCACAGAAGCACCCAGAAGGAAAATAAAGATTGATAAAAAAGGGTTTTTAACAAAAACCATGAAACAGCGATGGCGCGATAGATGAAGTGATAGGAGAGCAGCACAAATGCTTGAGAGAACGCAGCGCACCACAAGCTGATGAGAACCTATAAATTGATATGTATAGTATCTAGGTGTTGTGTCGTTGCACCCCACCCTTCTATAATAGACCGTATATTTGGCATGACGCCGTCCCTCTCACTCACCAATACGGTTGCACGATATTTATTTTAAACCATGAATGATGTGCATGTGTACTTTTCCCTCTTTTTCCGCCCAATGTAGCACTTGCAGTTTCATTATTAATGCAGGAGGTTTAGTCTCCGGTTCCTCTTCCTTGTGGTGTGGGAGCCTTAAGCTCCTTTGTTTTTGTTGCTGTTCTTGGAAGGGACGATAAAGAAGTCGCCTCATCTCGCTATGTCTTCGCGTCTCCACTCGGCGTCTGAATCGCCGGGACCTCGAAGGGTCCGTATCTGAAGAGCGCTTACGCTCTTCACGTTGGATTCCTGTTATCCTTGTGAGGCGCGAGTGCCCAAGGACTCCTGCCTGGGGCGAGTGCCTGGCAGGAGGAACCGCTAGAGTGGAACCTCCCTAATCTCCGGAGGTGACCTCGATCACTGGCGCGAGTGCGTGTGATCGAGGTGTAAGGTACCCTTTTCCTAAGGGGAACCTATCGCCGATTTTTCATTTGCTAACGGCACGCTTGCCCTTACATAGGTACCCGTGACCGTATAAAACGCATTAACATAAGGAGAGATAAGTACACAAGAATTACTGACTCCTTGAAAGATTGGGTGTGCAAACCAATCAATCTGCACCGAAGACAATGAGAACGAGTGTTTGGTGAGGATGGTGTGCTGAAAGACATTGGCATATAATCTTTTTGATTGAGCAATCCTTTTTCCTTTCATATCAATGTCTCCATCATCAATTTTCTTCATATCTCCCCCTCTCCCCTTTTTCACTATTCTGCTCTGAAACTCGAAATTACTTTCATTTCAATAGGTTGTCACATCGGTCCTGCTAAGATAGTGCTTCACAGGGATGCCTAAACCGGGCCGAGTCCGGCACGGTTTGGATATTATTGTCTGTGAATACATAAATATTTCTGTACCTGGCCTTATTATGTACATACATATGTAGATTGTTCCACTAACCGGCGCAAGTATAACACACACACACACACGGCTGTCTGAGAAAACAAGGAAATTAACATCTACGTACATCCTTATTATGCTCACCACATTAAAATAAAAGAAATACTGACAGTACCTGAATGACCAATGCGACGAACAGCTGTTTCTGGAGCCGCCGCGCCTTTTGACTGACGGCGCCCGAGTGAAGACGGCGGAGAATGCAGACGGTGCAGACGGTTATGATGATCATGCAAGCCGTCATGACCACGCAGAAGTAGGCAAACGCAATCAACGGCGATATGTTTAAATGGTCATTCTCCTGAAGCGTTATCGAAACACCGACATTTTTTATATAAAGATGGAGACGGATGAGCTGGATGAGAGAATGGCAACGCGCAACGGCCGTTTATTGCATGGCCACGTTAGCTGAGGCCGCGTGGGTAGTGCTGCTTCAATCAGCCATAAGGATGAGCGACTTCGAAAGAGCGCGCGCATCTTCTATCTTCAAGCTTGAGCCAACTTACCAGTATATCGGCGACATTGCAAACGAAAATGTCAGCTGTACCGCCAATGATGCATACATGCCTTCGTATAAAGCACAAGAAAGATCGCATTATAAACGGGCAATTCTTTTTTAGACTATACATAGCAGGGGTGTATCGGAATTCCGAATTCCGAGTTCCGAATTCCGAATTCCGACCTTTTTTCCCTTCCGAATTCCGATTTCCGAATTCCGTTATGGAAGGGAGCCTTCCGGATTCCGAATTCCGTTATGAAGGCCATTTCTTCGGAATTTTTTCGGAATTTTGTAGCTCAGTCGTGCATATGTTATGTATTAATCTAATTGTAAGAAGAAAACTGAAGCCAGCCCTGAGAAAACTGACGCCAGTTTGATCAAATGTTAATGAAGCTTTTATTTTGAGTCGGGCGAAATTACAATGAAATATTTTTCATAAGGGGAGAGACCATTTGGAAACGCATTTTGGTAAAATTGAAATAAATTTCCAAACTTCACAACATACATACAAAGTGCTGACATAAACTGAAATGATAAAGTTATCGCGTCTAAAGTAGATTGGTTAGTGGTTTGGGCTAAGGCACGGTACGAAACTCGATAAAAAGGATTAGGTCTCTGGAACCCCTGGGGGCCCGAGATACAGACCCCTCAGGGGCGGGACAACTGCCAGCCGAAAGAAGAACGGCGGTGCGGCAGGGCAAGTGGAGTGGAGGGTGCCGATGGCAGCTGCCGTCGGGAGAGGTGAGAACGGACGCCGTTCATAACGGTGCAGCAAGGCTGGAGATGAGCATGGACTTATCATGTTCGGCGGTTTCCCTATCGCTGCCTTTCTCCACCGAGCCGACGCTTACTGCACGTGTTTCCTTCTCGCGATTCTCCGCCTCTGTTCAGCGTGCGGACTGCGGACGCGACGCGTAGGAGATAGATAAACTATCCTAGGAGTGAGGGGAGTGGCTGGGAGAGGAGATGTAAAGTAGGGTGTCGGTTAATCAGTCGGGGCACTCCGCCAGCTTGACCAGGCGACTGTTGTTCTCCTCGTCCATCGACTTGAGCAGTGTGCCTTCCTGACGATGTGGACAATGAGGGCAACAGATACTTTGATAGCGACTCAGGGGAAAAGAGAGAACTGGATTCGCTTTTCCATATCGATAGGGTGGGAAGAGATAGGAGCCTCTCGCCTGATCAGAGCGAGGAAATGAGTTGTGTTAAGAAAATATCTCCTTTAATTCCCCCAGAGCAGTGGAAAAACAAGGGTTTGGCTTTATACTGAATTAATTTTATATACTTTTCCACCTTAAGCTAAAACTGGTAGAAGTTTTCCAAAACCGAGAGAATAAAAGTAAATGAAAATATTTGACAATGTTTTCTTCAGATTTCATCCAAGCTTTCAATGGCACGGCAGAGCACATCCTCCATCTAATCTCACTGTTGTTTTATGCCCCAAGCGCGGGAGATAGACCAAAAGTTAGAGAGAAAAGGTCCCATTTTTCTTATTGAAACTTGAAGTTCCGAATTCCGAATTCCGAATTCCGAATTCCGACCTTTTTTCTCTTCCGAATTCCGTTATGAAAGGAGGCCTTCCGAATTCCGAATTCCGAATTCCGTTATGAAAATTTTTATTCCGATACATCCCTGATACATAGCTCTAGCAGGTCCGGGGAAATGAAAAAAGAAGAAGAATAACAGAGTGAACACAAAGTGGATGTCAGTTTTATTTCGCATCTTCAAAATTGGATGCGGATGGAAAGAAGAAGGAATGGTGTGGAAATGTCAGTTCCAATTCCCCTGTTGCTATAGCATATTGCTATCGTTAGTTCTTATGAAATATTCTGCAAAAGAAGTATTGTTTGGCTCCAACGGCTCCGCTTCTCTTTGCACCTTCTAATTATGTAGATGGGAATGGATAGAAGCAAAGCATGAGAAATGAGTCTTATATATTCTTTGTTTCAATTTGTGTATGTATGTATGTACATACAATCCAGATAACCCAAATGGCGATCTCTGCTTTCTGCATCGTCCCTCTTCTCGCTGTCATCTCAGGCTATCGGATTGTCGCAGCCATTCAGCGGGACGCCTTGAGTGCCTCCGCAAAGAGGATGCAAAGACGAGCCCTTGTGCTTCTTGTTCTTCAGGCATGTCGTCCATATACAGTAATGCTCAGCGGCCAGATCGGACATACATTGAAGAAGGAATAACTATCTACAAAAAGCTGGTGTAAAGCTGTTGCTTTTAGTCCGATGTGTGAAAAATCCGATGTGTGAAAAAAGCGATATATATATATATATATATATATATACATATATATACAACCCTCTCTGTTTCAGGCCGTCGCACCAACTGTCTCCTTTCTCATGCCGTACCTGAGTTGTGTCTTGCCTCTTCTGACGTCATTCAACGCCGTCTCTGCCCTCTTCATCAGCCTTCCGCCCGTGCTGAATCCGGTGACTGTCATCGCCTTCACAACGGATTACCGGGACGCGTTGCGTGCGTGGCTCTGTTGCAAGCAGCAGAAGCAGCAACCGATCGATCACGTGAAGCGAGCCGACAAATCTACGTCGCTTTCTTCTTCATCCGTCGCTCCATCGGCATAGAGACATTCTAGCACGCTTAAATTACTTATATATCAATCCATTTTCTGTTGAAGTTGAAAAGAGAACTTGTATTTGCTGACGATTCGCGTATAAACTTTTTGGAATAAAAATGTAAAAGCGTCATTGTATCTGCCAGTTGTCATTGTTTTCAAGCGAATAAATACTGAAAAGTCCCTCTGAAATGAGCGAAGATGGCGTCGACTGCTGCTCTACTTTCGATTCTTCTTCTTCTTCATCAATTCGAAAATGTCGACAGCGATCAGGCATAAGTCTTTTCATTCATTTCCAGGGTACATATAGCGACAGCAGAAAAGTGTCCAAGACTTTAAATTACCTCTGCGCAGAAGAGGGTCCACTGGCACACGGTGGCTTTTACTTGAAACGGCAATATATGCCTGAAATTGTAAGTAAGACGAATAGAATGACTCGTGGGAGCAATCTATATCGCAGCGCAGAAAGAGGTAGTCGCTTCATGTTCACTTTCGAGTTAAAATAAATAAAGAAAAGAATAGAAATGGCTGTGCATTAAACGATAACGTGTTGTCGTTCTCGAAGGACTCGGCCAAGCTGATCGTTTTATTCGCTCCTCTGATTATGAATACACATCAAGAAGTCCAGCCTTGTAGCATCGTCATTGAATGACACAGTTCGGAAATCGCAGCAAGTCTCTATCCCGCAAAGTGTTTACTGCGCATTTAGCGTCAAGAGAATATGTTACATAGCTTCGGCACCAAAGCAAAAATATTTTAATGACCAAAAAGTATAGATCATATGGAATCGCAATAATCAGACGAATCATATTATTCTAACAGTGATTCTGTTTGTTTGAATACATCTCAAGTTTAAAGGCAAAGAACACTCATACCATTATGAAGCAGCTGAGAAGAAGAAGAAGAAGAAGAAGAGGAAGAAGAGGAAGAGGCAAATCATCGCTTGTCGTTGACTAGCGTGGAAAAGGCAGTGGAATTTTCTTTGTAAACATCGAACGATCTCTTTCATCAAGGTGAGATGTTCTTCACAAGCATAAATACTGATAGTTGCATACATCTGAGAAGAACGCTCGTACGACATGCCAACTGCAAGTTCTTGTCTTCTACTTCTTCTTCTCCATCAATTCCTTCACTTCTGCTCTACCGGTAACGATAAAAAATTGAATATTGTTTTCGTTCTATTTTCCAAATGGCAAAATGCATTTTGCCATTTGGAAAATAGAACGGAAAAATGTCGCTCTTGCTCAAATTTTGTGGATATACTACACAGTATGTTTGAAGTTGAACTTATCCACATAAAAAGTTATGTTAATTATTCCTAGAATACCTCATTTAAGGCGAAGCGAAGTCAATCAAACGCATTACAGGCGGGAAAAATCTTGAGCCGAGACATTCGCATCCATGGGCTGCTTATATCGTATCGATCAGACCGACCGATTCAGACCGTAAGGAATTGTATTCAATCGCCATGCTTGCTCGCAAAGGAAACAATCCGTTTTATTAACGAATTCGTGTTCGCATTGGGTGAGCCTACGAATGCTGGGCCCAACAAGTTAACAGATTCTTTTTTTGTATTATCTCTGCATAACTGTTTGAATAGAAAATGATACTTTCGATGAAGGAGGACCATCACGCTAAATATATGTAATTAATGAACGTTCGAACTCTATTAGTATTCACTCTCATTCTTGCGCGCTATTTCGCAGTTCGCACAAAGTCCGCTGCTTGAAAATGGCGTTCGGGAATGAGAGATCGCAGGGCGGTGGCACTTTCAAATCCCTCATAGTACTTGTCTTCCTTTAAGCAAACGACGACAGGACATTCTTTGGAAGCGCCCTCGTATGCGCTGACAGCTGCGCATTGTGTCGATCATAATGCACCCTTCAGGCGCATCTATCTCGGTGAATACATTGAGTGAGTTTCGTTGTTTTTTTAAAATAAAATTTTTGCTCACTATTAGATGGCACAAAGTTGCCACCTAACATGATCTGGTAAAAATTAGCATGTAGCAGTTCTTATAAGAAAACATTCCCTTTGTTCCACCGAATTTATTTTTCCCTTTCCAAATGCGCAGGAAGCAGCCAAAGCAGCAGCGCGAGTCGGCCCTTAAAAGAGCCAGACTTAACTGGAACAGAACAGCAGTCGCAGAATATGTAATGGAAGGGTTTTGTCTTTTTTTACCTTGTTTGATCTGAGTTGTAAAGACGATTCCCTGGCTTTAAATAACTTTTTTTCTACACGCAGAAGAAAGAAAGGGAACTCGCGCAGACATGCTTTATTTAAACATCTTTTAAATAAAGCATGTCTTACGAAATGAATTAAGGAAACAACCCCAGATATTTTTGTAAACTTAGTGTTTTGTTACAACAAATTATAATTTAAGGTGGTTATAATTTAAATTTTAAATTTTGTTATAACAATTTTATATTTGTAATAAATATCATTAGGATTTTTATTTATATATAATAAACTTTTGAAATTAACAAAATAAATTTTATAATTGATTTTTAAAAAAAAAACCTAATGATATTTATTACAAACATAAAATTGTTATAACAAAATTTAAAATTTAAATTATAACCACCTTAAATTATAATTTGTTGTAACAAAACACTAAATTTACAAAAATATCACCAATTAACAACTTTCAAAACCCGACTTGAGCGACCACCAGCCCACCGGGGTCCGTGCCTCTCGTCGGCCTCCTGTCAGATTTTATCACTTTCTTTGAACAACTCTTGACGGCATGTCAACTGCTGATCTCTCGACATCGGATCAGCCATCTAATCACTCCGATCTATTCGATCTAAAATCTACTGAAGAAGTAAAGGCCGCAATCTAGGAATCAGATGTAAGCAACAGCAGCTCTTGATTCAGCAGATGATCTACCAGTCGAAAGTGGACTTTGGCTGTGTGGAGAGACTTCCATCGGGAAGGACGCGAGGTGAAGAAGACGAGTAGAAGTTAGCGAACCATCTGTATAGATCAAATGGCATTCATTACAAAATTTTTTTTACTTAAAACAATTTATTAAAAAGAAAAAAGTAGAATGAAATTAGCAGGAAAATTTAATTTTATTAAAATTCAAAAATAAATAAATAATTATACCTCCTATGTTTGGCGATTAGGCCGTCGTCACGGCGACTTCACATATCGCTTGATAAACCACATGAAGATGTCGCGTTCGAATTGTTCTATTTTATTCATGTACCTGCCGCGGCATTAATCTTACCGTTTGTCCAAGACATGTCAAGGACAATCGGTCACGACCGTTCTTGGTCATGACCATGTCAAGGACACGTCAAGGACATGTCATGGACACCTGTGCGCGTTAAAATACTTTTTTGACACTTTCAGCTCTTTTTAATGTTATTCTATATTTATTTCACAAGAATAATCAAATTAAAAAAAGAGAAGCTAAAATGGTTCACTCTAAGTCCACTTTTGAAAAAAATGCTACTTTTTAAGTCGAATTGCACCAGACAGGTTATCTAATTATGCACCAAGCAATTGGATGAGGATCACCCCATCCGACAGGAGAAACAGGCTGCAACTTGTCGTTTGATTGTCCTAAGTCCTTCCTGCAAGCCAGTTTCCCTGTATCTTCTCATGCACAGCCACATCTCGAGAAATTCTTAGATGTAACAACATTTATATAGATGTGGCTTCATAACATGAGCATAACAAAAGCGGTGGAAGAGAGAAACATAGCAGCGGAACGGGGGGCAGTCCATGCAACATTTGCGAGCACTGCTTCAATACGACGGCGCCGAGCAGAGGATGCTGCTAAGCCGCGTATGAGTTTCTTGTTTTTTTTTTTTAGTTTCTTATTTTGTTTATGTGTAAACGGTGAGAAAAAAAAACAAAAAAATAAATGTCTCGGCCGGGTGTCGAACCCGCGACCCCGAGATTCCTAGCCAAACGCTTACGCAATACTCTGTAGATGCTTCGGAGACATAAGATGATACCTTTCTTTTGACAGCGTATGTCGTAAACTGGGTCGCATGCCATAATCTGTCCGGGACATCGGTAGTAACCGCGAGCGTGTCACTCTGTGTTCTCCGCGTTTATGCACTCTCTCGCTATGGTCATGACCACGTAAGGGACAAGCCCACAAAAGTGTCCATGACCTTTGAGATTTTTTCTTTTTTGTCCAAGACACGTCCAGGACATGTCTTAGACATGTCCTAGACCCCTGTGTATAAAGATAGGCAGAAGTGGATGTGTCCAGGACATGTGTTCGTTTTATTTTGGAACGGTCATGACCGATTGTCCTTGACATGTCTTGGACAAACGGCAAGATTAATGCTGCGGCTGTTCTCTCACACAGCGCAAATAGTTCCGAACTATTATCACGCTGCGGATAGTTCGGTTTCATTGCTCACCCTGACAGAACTATCATGCCAGCCGGTGATGAACTATTCCGACCAAGGTGAACTATTACCAGCTTTTCCGGGAATAGTTCAATTCGGCTTCCTCACTGTTGAACTATTCAGAGGATTTTTAACATTCGAATGACATTTTCCCCACCAATCCCCTTCCATTCTTCTTTTGTATCTTCAACACATTCCCCCTCTCTTCCTGTTCCCCCTCTCTTTCTCGCGCTCTCTCTCTCCTCTCCCTCTCTCTTTCTCCATCTCTACGACTCCCCTTCTCATCCCTTTCCGCCTGCCTCTCTCTCGCACCAATTTACTTCCCCATCTTCTTGTCTCTTCCCTGAACATCTACCGCTTAAGGTGTTGGCTGCTGATCCGAGTCATGCAAGCATCGGGCTGTTACAAGAGTTTATTTGTTTAAAAAAATTTTTTTCACCTCGCCGCAGCCAAGTGACCAACAATCTTCTCTATTTTGACATAATATCAAACAAAAACAACTTAGCTCGGCAATTACACTAACAATTAGGGAGTAATCGATGTTAAACTACTATAGAAGTGATGGCAAGATGTTAAGGCGAGTAAGGTCTGCATGAGACTGACGAGTCTAGCAATTGTGATGGAGTCTAGCAATTGTGATGGAAGGTGCATATACATGGTGGGTCAAGGCGTACATTGGGAATTATTTTTATTTTTAGTTGGGCTGTAAGTAAACTGAGCATATTCAGAACCTATGACTACGGTCCGGCTAAACAAAAGGGGTGCCTTTACTCCTACCGTAGTAAGATCAGAACTAAATTTCAAATTAATTATTCTTGGTAGGAATTTGTGGCTACATCAGCTTCCACAAGCAACTTCCACACTCCACGATTGCCCGGGATTGCACAGACATGCAACCAGTAGATTTGAAAAACCCGCACAATCAACGAGGGCCGGTAATTAGACAGCGTCGGCAGCAGCGGAGATGATTTCAAGAGCTCACTATGATGACATCCTGGTGAGTGCAGTTGAATGCCATCGTCAGCTTGTCGACCATCTCGTCTGTAGAAAACATGCTTATCTACAGGCCTCTATTATAAGGAAATATTCGTTCTAAAGAGGAGAACTGGATGAGGTTCTTCTTTGAAAATGTTCGCAGCAAAGAGACTTATAAAAATGAACATACCGACATCCTTGGAAGCACGCTCTGTTCACGGAAGTCACGCGAGAACTTGGCTCGGAGGTGGCGCACTCCTACAATCAATATCACATATTTATTGGCCAACAGAAACTCGGAAGTGAGCTATTATTTTTAATAAGAATCATCGGTATTTCGGAAAGGTGTTTCTTACGATAAGACTAAAATATCTGTTCTAAAACAGTCTTGTTTGATAGAATGAAAAAAGTAAATAGCCAGTGATTCTGCGGTTGATTTTCCATCGAGAGAGAAAAGAGAGATAGAGAATGGATACCTTAATGGCATAGTAGATGATGAGCTGAGCGAGAGAAAACCCCGAGTAGCTCTGCAGAACATCATCGTCCACGGAATCGGGTGCCTTCAATCTATTCAATACTTTAAACTGATAGAACCCTCATCAACTCCTGCACTGTTCCAGCGGCGTGGTCAGGTTTAAAATACTTATTCTTACCATTCTTACCATTATGGTTAGACTGTTCTCAATTAAAATTCCTAGCAAAATTTGATAATAATTTAAATATTTTTCGTATTGGCGAAAAAATCTGAATTTTTTGTTGGAAATAAAAGAAGTTTTGAGGAAGAATAAAGGAAGAAGGCAATAATATAAGTTAAAAAATATATAAGGGAAGTAAACAAGGATGAAGTGGAACTTTTAAGAATCCTGCTTCAAGTGTTAGCAACTTTTTCCATCAAATGAACCTTGACCTTGATGACGGCCGTTCTTGTGAAACTACACGGCATTCGAATGGACCCAGCGCCGTCTCCGCCAGTGCCGAGGATGCTTCCGCTGACGGCAAAAATCGCCGCTTCGCCGCCAGAAGAACAGCCCGTTGTTCGGCTCGCGTCCAGCGGATTCATCGTCCAGCCTTAGAGAGATAGCTTACAATTATTAGCAACAGAAAACTTTAATAAAAATTCTAGGAAAAACTTGATGAATAACTAGTCTTTTTTTTCGCAATTAATCATAGGAGTTAAAGTAACTTTATGTGACGGTGGATAAAGTAATAAAACAAAATCACTTATGAAAAAAGGAAAACCTGAATCGGCGTCTTAATGAGCTGGCCGGCGCGAGCGACCGAGCTGGTCGACAGCGACCTCTTCAGCGTGCACGAGGCCATTCTTACCGCTAAAAAAAGGTAAAATCGCTACCAAATAAACCTAATGTTATACTATCACTTCAGTCACGAACTCATAAAAATTAGCAAAGCCAACGTGTAACAACATATTACGAGTCGTACGCAACTTTTCACAAGAAACCGAACTGGTACAGATGAAATTCTTGCAAATCACACTGGCCTCGAAAAGGGCGCGCTTGGCAAAATTCCAGAAATTCCCAACGCGAAAACTAGACATCAACTATAATACCCGTGCGATACTCAGTGAGAGCGCGAGAGCGCCCACATTCGAAAAACCATCTGGCGTGATTTCGGTTTTTGTATATGCTTATATTCCTCTAGATAGTTCACAAGTTCCCTGTACTCCTCATAAGCCCTTACGTGTCTGCGAACATTTTAGCGTGTGCGAGAGGGAGGCGTGGTTTGCGAGAGAGGCAGAGAACAAGCGAGAACGCACCACCATCGAGAGAATTAAGAAAACAAGACATAAGCTCCTCCCCTCAGCCGACCAATAAGCTCTCAGCAAAACTCTTGCCGTGTACAGTATGATCAAATTCGTGCGAGGACCTTTGGCTCTTTAAACTCAAAAGTCTCAATTATGCTGCTTACAACTCTGTAAGTACACAATACTTAACGTAAATATTCATAATAAATCGCAAAAAATCTGCGCAAGCAGAAAAAACACACATTGCACCTCATTTCGCTCATTTCTTCGCACCTCTTTGCACCTCATAATTATTGGCACTTTGCCAATTCGCGCTGTCTCAACCATACATGCAGCCAAACACATGAAAAACATTAAATATATACACTTACAACTTACTTTTCCACTCTCTCTCTCTATTTCTCTGTCTTCCTCTCGCATTCCTCTGTCTCTCTGCAAAAATTTGCATTTTTTCGTGTTCATTGAACGCATTCACAAGTCATTTAAAGTTTTTGGCACAATGCCATCATGTGTGCGTTTACGCATTTTTTTCCGATTAAAACACATTAAAATACTTACAAAGAGACCGAAAATTGACTCTCTCGCTATACCAATGAATTGTACAAAGTAACAGCTTTAACAGCATCATGAACTCCCTTAGAAAACTCGGCCGGTATAGGTTGCGCAAATACATACGCATCCAGCGCTTTCTGTCCAGAGCAGGTTTAATTTCTCAAGCTTGAGGTTGCTCCTCAACTTAACTCTGGCTTCCTCGCTCTGCATTACGCTGAGCTAATGTGGCCTTCTTGGCTCTGCGTTCAGTGGAGCTGAGTTGGCCGTCTCAGTTCGGCGTGCCGTCGAGCTGAGATGGCCTTCTTGGCGCGGCGATACGTCGAGCTCAGATGGCTTTCTTAGCTCTATGTGCAGTGGAGCCGGGATAGGCCTTTTTAAATAGTTTTTTTTTATTAATTGTAAAACGACGGCCACCGCTCATTTTTTGTAGTTCCTTGCGAACGCTTGGATCTGCGAATTTTGCGGTTTCTTCCGTTCGCATGGAACTGCTGTTTTTGCGGTTCCTTTCGAACGCTTGGAACCGCAGTTTTCGCGGCCAGGTTCACTTACAGTCATCTGAAATACATAGTACATAATAAAATTATGCCAATTGATGTTTTGTGTATTGTCGTGCTCTGAACTCTTCTTAAAGCCTTTGATGTCTTCTTTTCTCTTCTTACACTCCAGCTAAAAACTGATTAGCTCTTCTTTAACTCCCTACGCTTAACTAAGACCCTGAACTCTAAAAACTCCTTAACTCTTCTTTTACTCCCTAAGCTTTGCTGAGTCCCGAAACTTTAAAAACTCCCTAACTCTTCTTTAGCTCCCTAAGCTTAGCTGAGAGCCTGAACTCTAAAACTCCTTAATTATTCGTCCCTAAGCATAGCTGAGTCCCGAAACTCTAAAAACTTCTTAACCCTTCTTTAACTCCCTAAGCTAAACTGAGCTCCTGAACTCTAAAAACTCTGAAATTCTTCTTTAACTCCCTAAGCTTAAGTGAGCACCTGAACTCTAAAAACTCCTAAACACTTCTTAGCTCTTTTAAGTTCTTTAGCTCCCTAAAGCAGTAGTACTCCAGAAAGTAGCTTAACTTAGTTAACTAGTTTGTTCTTTTAATCAAATTTTTGTATGTTTTCCATGTTCGGTGAACTCTTCCGGATATTCATTTGCTCGTTGTGATAGCTTTTGTGTCGGTTGGCCCGAGTTTTCTCGTTGCAATGAATTGTGCAATATTACAGATTTCTTTGAAAGCTACTTAGAGCTCGCCGTTTTATTTCGATGCGGACACTTCTAGTATGCCCTAACGCAGCTTTCATGCTCGCCTCGATCCATTCGATGGCCGAAAAACCATCCGATGTCTGGTTGTTTACGAGTCGCATTCTTCGCTTCTCCGCCCATTCTTGCTGTTTGCAAAAGCGTGAAAGCAGCGATATTTCATCACAATGACTTATGCTGAAAGCTACTAAATACTTTGTGGTTTAGCGTTTTATTTTTGACACTGAAATTTTAATACGGAAACATAGTGCTGATTGCTATTTGTTCGCTTAAAGCCGGCTTATTGCATCATTATCGTCATATTTCGAATTTGAGTTAATTCATTCTTGGAACCTTGCCAACTTTGTTGCTTTTCCAGCAGCTCGCTCGACTGGAAGTTCACTGAAAGATGCCGCTCGCACGCGATATTCTGCATCCGGACCCGGTTAAGGAGCGCGAGCGCTGCAAGCTCGAGCGCCTCGTCCAGTACCCAAATTCCTTATTCATGGACGTCACCACCGTCTTCAGGTTCATAACCAGCCCTTTTAAATGGAAAGCGTCCATTTGTTGGGGTTTTTGATTTCAAACTGCAAGACCTTCTTCATTTTGAATAACATCACTGGGAAGCGGGAATAAATGGAATAATTGCTGCTATGTCCTTTCTCGCTATGTTCGATGGTTTTCGATAAAGTACTGATTTCTGTACGGAATATGTACTAATTTCACTTTAATTTAGCTTGATTGCGTTAGAAAAACGGTTCTAAATTCTGATTTTTTCAGTATTTTAGGTATGTCAGCATACACACATTTTATATGGATAATTAAACTGCGTATTTCTTTCTAAAACGATCTTTAGTGGACATAGATGTATCGTTAATTCGATTTTCAGCCACGCCCAATCCGTCGTTGGCTGCAACACGGTGCTGTGCCAGCCGACCGGAGGAGAGGCGCATCTCACCGAGGGATGCTCCTTCACGAAGAAGCAACACTAAACTAGTCAGTTTGGCAGCCGGCTGTTTTTTTCCCTCTCGCGTCCTTGCTGTTCTCTTTCTCTCGCTCTCTCCCTTTTCTCCCTCGCTCGTCCGCTCGCTCGCATCTAAACAAAACGCCACCGTTCCCTATCTTCTTGGCCCCTCCAAATACTCTCCCTCTCCTGTATTTGTCACTGCTCCGCTTACTCCTAGCGGAGTCACGCCCCGCCTTCTTTGCTTTGACGTCTAACTTATTGCTACTTAGTTCCCTGTACTCCTCATAAGCCCTTACGTGTCTGCGAACATTTTAGCGTGTGCGAGAGGGAGGCGTGGTTTGCGAGAGAGGCAGAGAACAAGCGAGAACGCACCACCATCGAGAGAATTAAGAAAACAAGACATAAGCTCCTCCCCTCAGCCGACCAATAAGCTCTCAGCAAAACTCTTGCCGTGTACAGTATGATCAAATTCGTGCGAGGACCTTTGGCTCTTTAAACTCAAAAGTCTCAATTATGCTGCTTACAACTCTGTAAGTACACAATACTTAACGTAAATATTCATAATAAATCGCAAAAAATCTGCGCAAGCAGAAAAAACACACATTGCACCTCATTTCGCTCATTTCTTCGCACCTCTTTGCACCTCATAATTATTGGCACTTTGCCAATTCGCGCTGTCTCAACCATGCATGCAGCCAAACACATGAAAAACATTAAATATATACACTTACAACTTACTTTTCCACTCTCTCTCTCTATTTCTCTGTCTTCCTCTCGCATTCCTCTGTCTCTCTGCAAAAATTTGCATTTTTTCGTGTTCATTGAACGCATTCACAAGTCATTTAAAGTTTTTGGCACAATGCCATCATGTGTGCGTTTACGCTTTTTTTCCGATTAAAACACATTAAAATACTTACAAAGAGACCGAAAGTTGACTCTCTCGCTATACCAATGAATTGTACAAAGTAACAGCTTTGTAATGAGCTACAGAGAGATGTATATAATTCACGTTGAGCGTTCTCACAGACACTTACAAGTAAACGATCAAGTCCTGAAGAAGCCTGTTCACATTGAAAGAAAGAGAGAGAGAGACGACTTAGAGAGAGAAAGAGAGAGAGAGAGTTCTATCATGTCTCTCTCACTCTACTCTTACTCTCTGATTTTTTTTGTAATCTTATGTAACATTTAAAGCAGTAAAATTCTTAAAATAATAATTTTTTGGCACTTCCAAGTACGCACACTCAGCATCATGAACTCCCTTAGAAAACTCGGCCGGTATAGGTTGCGCAAATACATACGCATCCAGCGCTTTCTGTCCAGAGCAGGTTTAATTTCTCAAGCTTGAGGTTGCTCCTCAACTTAACTCTGGCTTCCTCGCTCTGCATTACGCTGAGCTAATGTGGCCTTCTTGGCTCTGCGTTCAGTGGAGCTGAGTTGGCCGTCTCAGTTCGGCGTGCCGTCGAGCTGAGATGGCCTTCTTGGCGCGGCGATACGTCGAGCTCAGATGGCTTTCTTAGCTCTATGTGCAGTGGAGCCGGGATAGGCCTTTTTAAATAGTTTTTTTTTATTAATTGTAAAACGACGGCCACCGCTCATTTTTTGTAGTTCCTTGCGAACGCTTGGATCTGCGAATTTTGCGGTTTCTTCCGTTCGCATGGAACTGCTGTTTTTGCGGTTCCTTTCGAACGCTTGGAACCGCAGTTTTCGCGGCCAGGTTCACTTACAGTCATCTGAAATACATAGTACATAATAAAATTATGCCAATTGATGTTTTGTGTATTGTCGTGCTCTGAACTCTTCTTAAAGCCTTTGATGTCTTCTTTTCTCTTCTTACACTCCAGCTAAAAACTGATTAGCTCTTCTTTAACTCCCTACGCTTAACTAAGACCCTGAACTCTAAAAACTCCTTAACTCTTCTTTTACTCCCTAAGCTTTGCTGAGTCCCGAAACTTTAAAAACTCCCTAACTCTTCTTTAGCTCCCTAAGCTTAGCTGAGAGCCTGAACTCTAAAACTCCTTAATTATTCGTCCCTAAGCTTAGCTGAGTCCCGAAACTCTAAAAACTTCTTAACCCTTCTTTAACTCCCTAAGCTAAACTGAGCTCCTGAACTCTAAAAACTCTGAAATTCTTCTTTAACTCCCTAAGCTTAAGTGAGCACCTGAACTCTAAAAACTCCTAAACACTTCTTAGCTCTTTTAAGTTCTTTAGCTCCCTAAAGCAGTAGTACTCCAGAAAGTAGCTTAACTTAGTTAACTAGTTTGTTCTTTTAATCAAATTTTTGTATGTTTTCCATGTTCGGTGAACTCTTCCGGATATTCATTTGCTCGTTGTGATAGCTTTTGTGTCGGTTGGCCCGAGTTTTCTCGTTGCAATGAATTGTGCAATATTACAGATTTCTTTGAAAGCTACTTAGAGCTCGCCGTTTTATTTCGATGCGGACACTTCTAGTATGCCCTAACGCAGCTTTCATGCTCGCCTCGATCCATTCGATGGCCGAAAAACCATCCGATGTCTGGTTGTTTACGAGTCGCATTCTTCGCTTCTCCGCCCATTCTTGCTGTTTGCAAAAGCGTGAAAGCAGCGATATTTCATCACAATGACTTATGCTGAAAGCTACTAAATACTTTGTGGTTTAGCGTTTTATTTTTGACACTGAAATTTTAATACGGAAACATAGTGCTGATTGCTATTTGTTCGCTTAAAGCCGGCTTATTGCATCATTATCGTCATATTTCGAATTTGAGTTAATTCATTCTTGGAACCTTGCCAACTTTGTTGCTTTTCCAGCAGCTCGCTCGACTGGAAGTTCACTGAAAGATGCCGCTCGCACGCGATATTCTGCATCCGGACCCGGTTAAGGAGCGCGAGCGCTGCAAGCTCAAGCGCCTCGTCCAGTACCCAAATTCCTTATTCATGGACGTCACCACCGTCTTCAGGTTCATAACCAGCCCTTTTAAATGGCAAGCGTCCATTTGTTGGGGTTTTTGATTTCAAACTGCAAGACCTTCTTCATTTTGAATAACATCACTGGGAAGCGGGAATAAATGGAATAATTGCTGCTATGTCCTTTCTCGCTATGTTCGATGGTTTTCGATAAAGTACTGATTTCTGTACGGAATATGTACTAATTTCACTTTAATTTAGCTTGATTGCGTTAGAAAAACGGTTCTAAATTCTGGTTTTTTCAGTATTTTAGGTATGTCAGCATACACACATTTTATATGGATAATTAAACTGCGTATTTCTTTCTAAAACGATCTTTAGTGGACATAGATGTATCGTTAATTCGATTTTCAGCCACGCCCAATCCGTCGTTGGCTGCAACACGGTGCTGTGCCAGCCGACCGGAGGAGAGGCGCATCTCACCGAGGGATGCTCCTTCACGAAGAAGCAACACTAAACTAGTCAGTTTGGCAGCCGGCTGTTTTTTTCCCTCTCGCGTCCTTGCTGTTCTCTTTCTCTCGCTCTCTCCCTTTTCTCCCTCGCTCGTCCGCTCGCTCGCATCTAAACAAAACGCCACCGTTCCCTATCTTCTTGGCCCCTCCAAATACTCTCCCTCTCCTGTATTTGTCACTGCTCAGCTTACTCCTAGCGGAGTCACGCCCCGCCTTCTTTGCTTTGACGTCTAACTTATTGCTACTTAGACTTTTTTTGCGTTTCGTCACGCCTCCTTCCGTTATTTAAAGAAAACCTGCATACGTGTAATGTTTTCTTCTTTGCAGTTTTCGTGCTCACTGTTTGTTACTACGAAGAAACGCCATGCAGATCTTCGTGAAGACGCTCACCGGCAAGACCATTACCCTCGAGGTCGAGGCTGCAGACACCATCGAGAACACCAAGATCCAGGACAAGGAGGGCATCCCACCCGACCAGCAGCGCCTGATCTTCGCTGGTGGGTTCCATCAGCGGGTTTCCACGGTTTAACAGACATTCAGCCGAGGAAATGGTGTACATTTTTGTGTTCTCTTGAAAGTTAACATCTCGGATGGTGTATTTCACTCCTCGCCTTCATTACGAAGGTATAGGCTGCTTAAAGAAAATATGAAATTTTAACGCTATAAACTGTTAATGTAATTGAACGGTTATTGATTGGCTTCTTACAGGCAAGCAACTGGAGGATGGCCGTACCCTGGCGGACTACAACATCCGGAAGGAATCGACCCTCCACCTGGTTCTCCGTCTTCGCGGTGGGATGCAGATTTTCGTGAAGACACTCACCGGCAAGACCAGCTGCGGCCTTCACTCCTCCCCCGCCGCCACCTTCCCTCTCCCCCTCTCTCCGTCCTCTCTCTCTCTCTCTCACTCTCTCTCTATCTCTCTCTCTCTCTCTCTCGTTATGTTGTGGCCCATCTCTACGTCATTGTATGCTCGTGTTTTTGTACATTTATTGCGATAAATATTGCTATAACTAAATTTGAAGTGTTGGTATTGCATTTTATCCATTTTTGAATGGAAAGAAAGATTTAGGGGCAGCAGGGAAGGGTGGGTGGAAGGGAGAGAGCATTGGAGGGTAGCGGAGAAGGAAAGGGGGGAGGGTGGAGCGAGGGCTGGCCCGCTGCCAGGGTGGGGTGCCGGATAACCGTAATAGTTCGGCCATGCCGAGCTATCGCGGAATACTATTGGGTTCCCTTTAGATGAGCTATGGATAGAAGCGTGAGGGTGAACTATTTAGCTCCGGCGCCAATCGGAAACAATATAGTTCTGCTTGATACTTCGGCCTTCTTATACTATCTGTGCTGTGTGCTATTTAATCAATATTTCCAATGATAAGTGACCATCTGGCTCAAGTTTTTTTTAAAATTGTAATTAAAAGAAATTAATAAATACATACCGTATTTTCTCTATTAGTACCCCCGGGGGTTCTATTTTTCAATACCCCTGCGAGAGGGGGGCACTATTAGAGGGAGGGGTTCTATTAGAGGGAGGGGTTCTATTTCTCAATGTGCGACACTAAAAATTTAATCAGAACATTTCATTCACAAAAAAAGTAGAATCGTAGCCCGAATTCAATGGAATCATGGCTGGAATATCCGATTTACAGTAGATTTTTCATGAATTTGGCATCAGTTCATTGGAAATGCCTCCAGGATCCGTTCGAAGTACATCTGGAGATGAGGTATTAGACTGTTAGGGGGGGGGGGTACTATTGGAGGGGGGGGGTTCTACTAGAGGGAGGGGTTCTATTTTGCAATGCCATTTTTAGAGGGGGGTACTATATGAGGGGGGTTCTAATAAAGGGGGGGGGGTACTAATAGAGAAAATACGGTACATACATACATATGTACATCCCTCATAAAGTTTTCAAAGTAAAAGAAAACAAAAATTAATGGGACAGGCGCCTATACAGCCTCCTTGAGTCTTATAGAGACTTTAAACCATTGAAACTCTGTGCAAAATGTCCTGGCCGAAACCGAAGTAGCGTCATTGCTGACTTAGTTCGCACTAACGGCAAATTGACCAAAGCAGAGAGAGAAAAGAGAGAGCGAGAGAAATACAGCAGTGTAGAAAAAAAGAAATATGTAAATATGTACATGAAATATCCAAACGTACTAGTCAAACTGTTTAGATTTCCTTACCATTAATATACCGCTTCATAGTACAACTAACCTCATGGTAAATATCTTTGCTATTGCCACGTGACAATGGAATATCTAATTTCGAAATGCCTGACTAACGAAATCACTGGCTTTGCTTCATTTTCTTCATAAGCTTCGATATGAATCGGTCGAATTCAACATCCTCCTCCAGTTTGACATTCTATTTCAAATTTTTTTATACAATGTATTTAATGAAATTATATCAATCATCATTATATTGTTCTACGTTCTTGACATCCCTGGCAACCATTCGCTCATCTGATTTTAACAAACACCTCCTTCCCACCGTAACATTTCCTCTTCATCTTCATCGTCCCCCCTTTAACATTCCCTCCTTCTCCACTCCCCTCACTTTCCTCTTCCAGATTTTCCAGACGTACCACCTACTCCACTTTACTTCTCCACCAATATGACTTCTCCACTTTTGCTCTCCACCTATATGCCTTCGCTCCACCCGTATTCCTGGGAAAAGGTCCTTCTCATAGTCTTCGCAGTAGTTGTTCTGAGTCTCGTCATCGTCTCAATCGTCTGCTATTTCATCTGTCGAAAGTAAGTTGAGAATGAGGAAATGAAAATCGGTATAGAAGAGCAATAAATTGCTTGAATATTTAAAAAGAAAACACAACAATACAATTTAAAAATTCAAGATTTCACCTTCACCACCGACATCTCCCTCTTCACTCTCCTCTCCACCGCCATCACCAGCACGAACAAGTAATAAGAAGTCATAACAGCTGCCGACTGCAGAAGAAGCAGACTTCTGCAGTGTAAGGCATTAATTTATATACTTTATTTTTTTATTAAATCGACTTTTGAAAAAAAATCATATAAACAAGATTCTTTGCAAATTGCAGTGGCAGCTCTGCATCTTTGCCCAACCCTCGCGTCACGCCTAGCACCGTTCTTCCCGACAACGTGGTCAGTGAGCCTATTAATTTTAGTGTGCTTCAAGCTTTACTCTTGCTATTCAATTTTAGAACGAGAAGGCCCCGGGTCGCGTGACGTGTCCTCGTTCCTTGCACGCCTCTCCTCATGCTTCGCCGGCCGCCCCCTCCGGCGATCTCGATCCATCCGCCTGCACTCCTTCCAATAACAGCGAGTCAGGGGGATATGTGTCGCTGCCGACTGCTTGAACTAGGGACACAGAAAGCCTGGTGTAGAGAGTAGAAACAGGATTGTTGGCCAAAATCTGGGCTAAAATCTCTATGACTTTAAAGGGAGACTGATCGCTTCACGTTTCCGGCCAGCAATATTCATTACTGCGGTCCTCTGAAACGTCAGCCGAGAGTTCAGTGCCCAATGGTCAGTCAGAGGAGGGAAGTGGATTTTTTTTTAAATTTATATTTCTATGACTGATACAATTCCTAGTCACTTTTGATTCCAATAAATGTTTGGAGGTTCATGCGGAGGAAGAAACAACGACTGATGGAACGTGCACTGGCATGAAGCCGGAACAGACGATGAACGATAAGTTGACGATAAGTTGCAATATCCATGAAATAGGCACCGGCATTGACGAGACCGAGGTTCCTCCAGTGTTCAACAACTTTATTTATTTATTTATTCATACATCAATTTTAGATGTGACAACATATTCAAATAAATGTAATACCATGTCGTGCTATCAGTGCAGACTAAATGGCGGGCAAGAGAGAGCAAGTGATCCAATCGACAATTTATTTCAGACCACAAAATATGCCATTTCATCAAACGACTCAATCACCGAATTCTTTGAGGGTGTTAGCGTGAGGCTAACCTCCGAGGTTAGCCTTGAGTTACTTACAAGGAGTGGAATAGTTCTGTTAAAAGTGAAGGCGAATATTTTTTACCTGTGTGTTTGTGTTATTTCATTCGAATGGAAATTGTTTCATTTCAGACTATATAAAACTATTTAAAACCATCTTGCAGAGAAGAAAACCAGAGCCGTGCAGTAACGGAAAGGCCGAGGCGAGCGGCAGTTGGTCGACCACGTCACTTTTGTCGAAGAAGGTAAGAGGTTTACTTTGCTATGTACATATTATCGCTTGCTCTCGTGTCCTTGTTGGGTGTATGTAGGGGTAACCGCCCAAAGAAAAAATTTTTGGGCCCGTTAGCACCTCTGGGCGGGGCTCGGCTTCACGGCATGACAAGTTGTTTAGTTTCTACTAGAATTTTTAAGAGAGCTTCTCTGTAAGAGTCGAGCATGCGCTTAAGGCAGCCTGCCTCGGGAAAATTGTTTTCGAATTCATTAACGGAAAACATTTTGCTTATACAACTCGACCCGCTCTTTTTAATGAGACTAATTTCATCATCATCCGATTTTTTCACTTCGGGATACACTACCGTAACCCTAAAAATTCATTGAGCCATAAATCCGTTCAAAATCTGTTTTGAGAAACGATGTACATATCATTCAATAGCATTTTGAAAGCTCTTCAAATTTCATCTAGGAACATGTTTTACGAAAATTTTATTTTGGCCGAGAAAATTGGCGTTAAATTATTTTAAGGGACGACACGCCACTTTCTGCTCATTTCTACACTCTGTAGCCTAGATAGAAAGAAAGAGCGTGAAATTTGCTATCGAATAGTCACCATTCAAGAAAAATCCGAGCGTACCAATGTTTTCTATGACGCGAGCAATGCGCGCGAGTCGGTCAAAATGACACATTTTCGGCCGCCGAGGCACCGTGCAAGCGCATTCATCGATCCATAACTACGCTCAATGTCAATATTACAAAATCGTTAGCATATCATCTAAGAGCTCTCACAGAGATCTTCAAATGCTACATACATACTTTTATTGAAAAGTTTATATTTCTATGGAAAATTTCGTTCTGTACTATAAGAAGGCTTTAAAAACTACTTTACTAACATTTCCGCACTTCCAAACATACATCATAAGAAAGAGCGTGAAATTTTCTACGAGATAGACCCCTTTCACTAAACTTTCAAGCCTATAATGTTTTGTTATAAGTCATAAGAGTAGGTAAAGTAGCGTCACTGTCCTTTCGCCCAAGAATTTGATTGTTTAGGTTATTCGAATTGGAATATTCCAATATTTTTTTCGTTGAAAAATTGTGCTAAGCTGATGCCCAATTCTTATCAGTTATAACAAAACATTATAGGCTTGAAAGTTTAGTGAAAGGAGTCTATCTTGTAGCAAATTTCACGCTCTTTCTTATGATGTATGTTTGGAAGTACGGAAATGTTAGTAAAGTGGTTTTTAAAGCCTTCTTCTAGTACAGAACGAAATTTTCCATAGAAATATAAACTTTTCATTAAAAGTATGTATGTAGCATTTGAAGATCTCTGTGAGAGCTCTTAGATGATATGCTAACGATTTTGTAATATTAACATTGAGCGTAGTTATGGATCGATGAATGCGCTTGCACGGTGCCTCGGCGGCCGAAAATGTGCCATTTTGACCGACTCGCGCGCATTCCTCGCGTCATAGCAAAAATTGGTACGCTCGGATTTTTCTTGAATGGTGATTATTTCATAGCAAATTTCACGCTCTTTCTTTCTATCTAGGTCCCAGAGTGTAGAAATGACCATAAATTGCTGTATCGACCCTTCAAATAATTTAACGCCAATTTTCTAGGCCAAAATAAAATTTTCATAATACATGTCACTAGATGAAATTTGAAGAGCTTTTGAAATGCTATTGAATGATATGTACATCGTTTCTCAAAACATATTTTGAACGGATTTATGGCTCAATGCATTTTCAGGGTTACGGTAGTGTATCCCGAAGGGAAAAAATCGGATGATGATGAAATTAGTCTCATTAAATAGAGCGGGTCGAGTTGTATAAGCAAAATGTTTTCCGTTAATGAATTCGATAACAATTTTCCCGGGGCAGGCTGCGCTCGAAGCTTACGGACATGCTCTCTTAAGTATCATCAATAAATCTTGAGCACTGACATGATGCGATGTTGCAGATGGATAGAGCGGTGGTGGCAAAGCGCGTGCCCGCACCTCGATCACGCCTCCCATCTCCACCCTCCACCTCAATCACGGCTCCCCTCCTCACGGAGTCGACCTCTGCGCGTCCTTCCTCGGCTTCCGCTCTCTCCACCCCGAGATCGCCAGTCCCTGCGTCGATCTCTGCGCGCTCTTCATCTGCTTCTCTTCCTCTCTCCGCCCCGCGATCACCAATCGCTGCGTCGATCACTGCGCGCTCTTCATCTGGTTCTCTTCCTCTGTCCTCCCCGCTATCGCCAGTGGCTTCTTCGTTCTCTGCCCGCGAATAGGTGTTCAATAAAAAATGGAACAATTTTGAGATGATAGTTTACATTTTGTCTTTCAACTAACAATTTCGAAATTGGTTAGTCGGATTTAACATTTCTGACGAAAAAGAAGCAAAAAAAAACCGATTCTGAAACAGTTCCACTCGCATCGGTCTATCATGTCCTTTAACCGCAAATGCGACCTCATTATTTGATAGAAATCAGATGTGACAAGAACTTTCTTCGATTTTGGATTTTTACGGTTTATGAAAGCTAATTGTTAGGAAGTTACAGTTGGCACCTCTTATTACACGTCAAGTGAGGGGATATTGAAAAAAAGGATCAGCGAGATGGAGAGATGAGAGAGTAGTATGCGAAACTGAGAAAGAGAGAGAGAGAGTGAGAGACAGAGAGAGAACAAAGAGTGAGTGATATAAAGTTACGCAAGGATGGAGAGATTTTCTCTCCTCGAATATGGACTAGTGGGAAGACTACAAGCTATTGACATGGCTGTGATGGTGATTCAGCTTCGACTTGGAGATTCTCTCGATCAGTTTTTTTGGAGATTCTCTCGATCGTTCATGAAGAAGACTGTCGACGACAACGCAGTCAGGAAGAGGAGATCTACAAGCAAGAAGATGAAGAAGAACTCGCGAATACTCTCCCATCAAAGATCGCATACAGATCCCGGTTCAGCAACAGCTATATGCCCTATCATGGCAATAGCTTCATTTCCCAACTCAATTCCACTTCCGTTCGCTATTATATCTGTGCTATCCTATTAAAATTGCGAAAAATAAAAAAAAGAATCAAGATCAAAGATGTCCCTGACCGAAGAAAGAAAGTGCCTCACAAGGGAACCATCTGAAGATAAGTTGGAGAATTTTGATCTCACCTATCCAGATCGATAGTCCAAGTCGAGAAATGATGATAACCATTTTTACTTTTTCCTTAATGGCCTCTGGCGATTTTATATTGATTTTTAAATTTTGCATAAAATCGCGGATTTAGTGACCTTGCCATTGTCAATGTGTCACTTAAGCAATTAAACATGGCCTGCGCGGCGCAGTGGGATGCGCGCTCGCCTGCAGTTTTGAGCGTCGCAGGTTCGAACCCCATTCGGTTCAAATATTTTGCTGCAGTTTTGCAAGTTCAAATTTGAAGAAGTACATAAAGAGAAAATTTTTTCAATGAGAGGAGAGTGCATATACACTTTAAATTGGTGTTAAAAAATTTTTACTTGTGTATAAGGGCATTCCGTGTTGGATGGTGTTCAATTCGCCCTTGCTTGCGAATCCACTATCAACCTATTCAGTGGGGCCTACCCCAAAAAAGTCGAGGAAAAAAATTTCCCCGAAAATCACCACAGGGGGGTAATTTGGTGCGAGGATTGCGAATATCTAGTTTATTTTTAATTCTGAAGTCATTTAAAAAAAAGTTACGGTAAGTAGGTATGCGGTATAAATTCCAAAAAAGAAGTACGGCGTAAACAACAAGAAGTATGTAGACTATCTGTCCGAGTTCCTGTTGAGGAAACAGTTCGGAAAACAGAAAGGAGTCTTCTTCCACAAAAGGAGATCAAAACAAATTTCTATATTTTTTTTAATGACTTCAGAATTAAAAATAAACTAGATATTCGCAATCCTCGCACCAAATTACCCCCTCTGGTGATTTTCGGGGAAAGTTTTTTCCTCGACTTTTTTGGGGTAGGCCCCACCGAATAGGTTGATAGTGGATTCGCAAGCAAGGGCGAATTGAACACCATCCAACACGGAATGCCCTTATACACAAGTAAAAAATTTTTTAACACCAATTTAAAGTGTATATGCACTCTCCTCTCATTGAAAAAATTTTCTCTTTATGTACTTCTTCAAATTTGAACTTGCAAAACTGCAGCAAAATATTTGAACCGAATGGGGTTCGAACCTGCGACGCTCAAAACTGCAGGCGAGCGCGCATCCCACTGCGCCGCGCAGGCCATGTTTAATTGCTTAAGTGACACATTGACAATGGCAAGGTCACTAAATCCGCGATTTTATGCAAAATTTAAAAATCAATATAAAATCGCCAGAGGCCATTAAGGAAAAAGTAAAAATGGTTATCATCATTTCTCGACTTGGACTATCGATCTGGATAGGTGAGATCAAAATTCTCCAACTTATCTTCAGACGGTTCCCTTGTCAGTTTGGAAGATGTGATGGAGAAGCGACCAGTAGATCACTGCGAGTTGGCAGAGAAGAGAGGCACCCACTGACACGCAGAATGCACAAGTTCCTCAACACACAAGGTATGCTTATTCTCGTGAGAATCAGAGATTACAAGATCATTTTCGTCTCTCTCTCTCTCTCTCTCTCTCTCTCTCTCTTTATCCAAAGCTCTCTTCTCTCTCTCTCTCTCAACCTCCCTGCTATGCAACGAAAATTGCCCAAATAGCGTCATATTGTTGGAGAGCACGCCAAACAAAATAGACGAAATAACATGTACATGTAAGAAAAAAAGAAAATTTCGTCGAGATAGCTTGTGTCTCTCATTCTGCAGAGATAGCGAAAACCGCCAGGTTTGCCTGAGAAAGTGTAGGTTGCTGCCGTCGATACACCAAAAGCACACCCCTGCTCTTGCACGGTTTAATTACCCAAGTTTGAGGTAGACCCGCTTGGTCTGCCTGAGAAAATGTAGGGTGTTGGGCCGATACACCCCAAGCACACCCCTGCTCTCGGCCGGTTTAATTACCCAAGTTTTAGGTAGCGAAATATCACAGGCAGAGAAAAAAAGGTTAGGCCCCATTGCTTCATTCCGCAAAATAGCAAAGGAATAAACATATTCCATGCAAATTCTCTCCTCACTATCTTGTAGTGAGAGTTGTAAAGCTGTTGTGATTAGCAGCTATATTGTAACACTTCATGAATTGTGCAAATTTATTACAGAGGATTCGGATTGAAGTCGAAAAGGTTGAATTTTCTATTGATAAAAAGCTTCAGCTCTATTGCTGAATTGACATCAGGGCAGGGCCGAAGCCGGCCTCTCGCTTCTTGCCGCCGAAGTAGCCACTCATAGAAACTGCGGCTTGCCTACAAGTCACAATTGGCATGGAAATTAACGAGAAGATACATTAATGACTTCTGAATATTTGGCGGTATTGTACTCTCCCAAGATACCCCTCAACAGTAAATAGTTTGTAAATAGCTCTATTTTTCATCGTGAAGCCATTATCTCTAATTGTAAGTGTTGTCAAGTTCTTAATCGATGCTTATATATACATATGTATGTGGATGAAAAGTCGTGTATCCTCGTCGGACTCTCTGTTGCTGTATCGACCGGGTACAATATCACACAACGAATGAGTGTACTTCAGTCACAATTTTATGTTCTCTTACTCTCTCTCTCTCTCTCTCTCCCCTTCCCCTCTTTCTCTGTTCTATTTTCTCTCCATTACTCCATCGCTTCTCTCATTCCTTCGTTCAATATAACAAGTCTTTTACGTACTTTCTCTAAACACGAATCCCAATTCTAGTAAACTCTCCGTCAATCGCTAAGAAACCTTCCATCTAAATGTTAAAACATATGTAGAAATAGACATAAAGATAGAACATGCTCTTAAGCAATTCAATGTCAATTTCTCTCTTCTACTGAAGGCTGCCAATTCAAGGACTCATAGTCATTTCTCGAATATAATGCTCGGAGCTCGCAGGGTTCAAAAGAAAGTAGAAGTAGTCCTGAACATAGTAAATCAATTAATTTGTTATAGATTTATCGTGCATTTAAGTCAAGTTACCAAATAAACATATGAATGCATGTGTCTTGACTAAATATGAAACATGGTGATTTGTTTGCCTTTTATAGAATTCAATACAAATATTCATTTAATAGCTCGTTCTTCTCATAATCTAAACTTATTTGGCATTCTTTTCTTTTTTTTCAGTTTAAAATATGTGTATTCAGTTCCGCTCAACAAACAGGAGTGGTTTTTCAGCACTTTCGGAAAGTTTAGAAATTTTTTGCACCCCTGGTCGTTGAGCGGTACTGTACGTTCCTTGAGAGCGGATAAAGACCATGTTTTTGCTGGCACATTCGCTATGAGGAATAGCGTGTGAGAAAATTGCCTAATTATCATAAATGGAACTATACTATGCATGGAGTAACTGAAATAAAACAAGAAAGAGAAAGAGGGAAGAAGAGAAACGAGACAGAGAGAAAGAAAACATAGAATTGTGGCAGGGAGATACGAAGTAACTGGGCGCAGTCGATGCAGCAGCGGAGAGTCCGAATAGGAGGAGTGGTCGGTCAGGCCGAGTTGCAGGTAACATTCTTACTCTCTCCCGTTTTGTCTCTCTCTCTCTCTCTCTCTCTCTCTCTCTCTCTCTCTTTCTCTGCCTCTGTCTCGCTCGCCCTATTTCCCTCCCCTTAGCACTCTCCTCATCTGATGACTTGTTCTCCCTAATATTTGGCTACATTTCCGACGAAAGCGCGTGGCATTTCGGAATTGACAAACTAGCCCTTCATGCACGAAGCTGACATTTACAAAGTAGGAGAAATGGGATCAAATTTTCTTTAGCGAAACTTTATCCGCTCTCAAGGAACGTACAGTACCGCTCAACGACCAGGGGTGCAAAAAATTTCTAAACTTTCCGAAAGTGCTGAAAAACCACTCCTGTTTGTTGAGCGGAACTGAATACACATATTTTAAACTGAAAAAAAAGAAAAGAATGCCAAATAAGTTTAGATTATGAGAAGAACGAGCTATTATATGAATATTTGTATTGAATTCTATAAAAGGCAAACAAATCACCATGTTTCATATTTAGTCAAGACACATGCATTCATATGTTTATTTGGTAACTTGACTTAAATGCACGATAAATCTATAACAAATTAATTGATTTACTATGTTCAGGACTACTTCTACTTTCTTTTGAACCCTGCGAGCTCCGAGCATTATATTCGAGAAATGACTATGAGTCCTTGAATTGGCAGCCTTCAGTAGAAGAGAGAAATTGACATTGAATTGCTTAAGAGCATGTTCTATCTTTATGTCTATTTCTACATATGTTTTAACATTTAGATGGAAGGTTTCTTAGCGATTGACGGAGAGTTTACTAGAATTGGGATTCGTGTTTAGAGAAAGTACGTAAAAGACTTGTTATATTGAACGAAGGAATGAGAGAAGCGATGGAGTAATGGAGAGAAAATAGAACAGAGAAAGAGGGGAAGAGGAGAGAGAGAGAGAGAGAGAGAGAGAGTAAGAGAACATAAAATTGTGACTGAAGTACACTCATTCGTTGTGTGATATTGTACCCGGTCGATACAGCAACAGAGAGTCCGACGAGGAGAAGGAGAGGGGTGGTGGGACGGGCCGAGTTTCACGTAACATTCTTACCCTCTCCCGTTCAGTCTCTCCCTCTCTGTCTCTCCTCCTTTCTGTATCTCTCCCTCCCTTCTCTCTTCTCTCTCTCTCTGTCTCGCTCGCCTTGGTTCCCCTCATTGTCAGCACTCTCCTCATCTATTTGGCTGCACTTCCGACGAAAGGCCTTGTTATCCTACTCTTATGGCTTATAACAAAAGATCGTATGCATGGAATTCCATTGAAAGAGGTTTATCTTGTAGTAAATTTTATCCTCTTTCTTTTGATGTATGTTTCGACAGGAGAAAATGCTCTTAAAGTAGATTTTTAAGCCTTCTAATTGTACAGAACGAAATTTCCCATATAAATTGAAACTTTTCAATAAAAGTATGTATGTAACATTTGAAGATCTCCGTGAGAGCTCTAAGATGATATACTTACGATTTCATAATATTGACATTGAGCGCAGTTATGGATCGATGAATGCGCTTGCGCGGTGCCTCGGCGGCCAAAAAATGCGAAATTTTGACCGACTCACGCGCTTCAAGTCAAAATGTTTAAAATTGGGGACCGGATTTCTGAATGAAATGTATCTAAATAGGGCTAACAAAGGTCGCTCTTTCACGTGGTGCTTTCAGCTTTTTGACATGGAAGAGTTTTTATGCCCCAAACGCACCACTCGAAATATTAAAATGCCAAAATGAGGCCTTTAATGAAATATTTTTAAAAAGTGATTAACACGAATTTTGTGCGCCTTTCAATTTGGAATTGAATAAACAGTTCAAAATTAATATATCTCAACAACGAACAAAGTTATGATCATTTGAGTTTTTTCGGGTTTTCGGTGCATATCCATGGTGAAATAACAGAAAAAAAATTTTTGGAACAATTTTTTTGGGATCTCTGTAGGGTGCTACATAAGCCATTAGAAGGAATAAAAAATCAAAAAATAATTTTGTTCCCGACATGCCCGTGCTCGAGTCTCTCAGATTGGCTCTCTTAACATTTACCGTAAGCTTCCAATATTGTTTTTGAAAGAAGAAATATTAATATGCTTGTTATATATTGAAGGCGATCGCCTGGGATGCCCTCTCACGCGAGTCTGACGCATCTTCCCTCCGATCGAGCCAATGCCAACACTGGAGGTTGATGCAACTGCTAAAGCCGTTTCTACCGTAGCCCCTGCAAGAACCAAAGTTTTCCTTCGTAGAGTTTTAGCTGTACCTCCCCTGCGTCCTCGCTTTCCTTTTGAAACCTCGTGCCCCATATCTCACTTCCATCCCCGACTAAAATATGCTGATATTAAGCTACTTTGCTTATTCCTTGTCATGCATATCAGAGTTAAGCTGAATAAGGAAAGATGGTACTAAAGATTTCTTTGACGTTGTTCAGATGCAATGAAAATAAGCGTGGACAGGTCAGTGCAGAAAACAAAGTACTAATTGATGGCATATACGCAAAGAAGTTTACGATTAGAAGGCGACTGATGACTTCAAAATCAACGGTGTAGGAGGATTGCTACTCTCTCTCTCTCTCCCCATCTCTCTCCCTCCCTCTGTATCTGTATCTGTCTCTCTCTCTGCCTCCCTCGCTCTCTCTCCCTCTATGATCAGGCTGGACGAGCACTACACTGAAGAACCAATTCAGCTGACATATCTGTGATGATTCCTTGGCACCCGAGTTAGACGTCGACATCAACCATCCTGATCCTAGTTTCTCTCTCCCTCTCTCTCTCTCTCTCTCTTTCTCTCTCACTTTTTCACCATCTCTCCAGTCAATCTCTGCCTTAATCTTCTCTATATCAGTGATTTGAACGCTCCCACACTTTGAGCTTTCGACTGATTTTCTATCCTTATACTCTTTTCCTAGTCAAGGCAAGACAAGGAATACCGTTTCTGAAACCTAAAAACTTTTCGCTGTAATCCTATCAAAAAAACTTGCTTTTCTATTGGGATTACCTGAAATAATTCAAAACACAATCACAGGTGAACATTCTGTGCATGTAGCAAAAGATATTTTTTACATCTATACCAATATTATCGAAAATCAGATAGTTTCTAACATTCTCTGTCCATTATTAAAAGTACTAACTGTTGAGGGAATTCCAGGAGAAAACGTTCACGTTTCATTCATACGCCCCCAATATCTCCCAGTACGGTCGCTTTATTTTGACAATATTAAAATTACCATTAATAACGATCAAGACGACGTAATAAATTTTCACCCAGGAACTGTGTACGTTCAACTACATTTTCGTCCTCGTAAGAGAAACGTATTTTCTGCTGTATAAAATAGAGCGATGCATATTTTGTACGATCCTGATCGTGCTATTGATTGGTATACTGTATTTTTAGAACAAGCAAGACAAAGTGGTAATGGTTTCCGTGGTGTACCTTATCAACGAGGCGGAAGTGATATTGGTGGGGTACTCGCTAAGCTTTTTAATTTTATTCTACCTCTTACAAAATCAGCAGGTCGTACTGTTCTCTCTGAAGCTCTAAATGCTAGCAGTGATGTGGTTGACGATCTTGCATCAGGAAAATCACTGGAACAAAGCGTAAGAGCTCGTGGCCCTCAAACTTATAGGAGTCTAGTATCGCGTGCTGCATCAGCATTGCAAGGCGGTGCAGGTCGACGTCACAAACAACGTCGTAAAATGGTTAAGAAATCAAATTCAAAGTTCCGGAAAAATTACCCAAAATGTTCAAAAAGAAAAGCAAAGCGTTACCACCGAAAGTCTCACATGAAGCGGAAAAAATACACTAAGCAACACAAACGCTCAGTAGTAACAAAACGTCGATCACAATCGGCTGTGTCAAGATATCCCAGTGACACATTTTCTTAAAAGATATGGTAGGCAGCGGAAAGCTTCTCGATCCTAAATCTGCTCCATCAACTCGAAGTGAGTTGTCCCTATTCGATGTACCTTCTACTCAAGTTGCTTTCGACTCAGCGCGCTGGCTATCTATCCCAACAAGCACACCTATTAATAACACAGGTCCGTATACATTTAATATTGTTGACTCCCGACACTTTTTGCAAGTTAGCAAATGCTATATCGCATTCAAACTTAAACTTGTGCATGCCGATGTTAAATCTACAACAAAGTATGCTTTAATCAACTATATTGGTGGAACATTCTTTAGTCAGGTTAATTTAGAAATGAATAACCAGCAAATATATGAATGTAATCAATATGCATACAAAACATATCTCGAGACTCTTCTTACACACAGTACAGACAGAAAGTACCGTATACTTCAAGCTGCTGGATATTTTGAAGACGATGAAAGTGGCCTCGATAACGAAGATAACAATGGTTTCAAAAAACGTGTAGATGCATTGTCTGCAGGAGAAGTAGATATTGTCTCTCCTGTTCACATTGATCACTTTACAACAGACCGCTTACTTATTCCGCATGTAAACGTACAATTTACATTTCACCGGAACTCTGATTCTTTCATTCTTGAAACATATGACTCCGCACCAATGACTCTCAATGAAATTGTTGATTCGGGCTGTTGATATCATCAGTTCTGCCAACCTTGCTCTAGAGCAGACGCTTCTCTCATATCCTGCTCGCTATCCCTACCGCAGAACCCGAGTACGTGTTGTTTCGGTACCCTGTGGTAGATTTGATTTCCCCTTTTTCACAATTTTCACTGATCTTTTACCTCGAAGAGTAATAATAGGATGTATTGACCAAATTGCAAATGAAGGTAGTGTTACTCACTCTCCATTTAACTTCAAAAACTATAACATATCTGAAATTTATATAGATGCAGGCGGTGTAACATTCCCTGCTCAACCTCAAAAAATTAATTTCAAAAACAATGCTTACGCTGAAGCCTTTGTTATGTTCTATGAGAACATTGGTGCTGTAGTTGAAAATCGCGATCTGGCTCTCAGTTACAAAATGTATAAACAAGGTTTTTCACTTTTCGCCTTCAATATTGCTTCCACTGACACTAATGCAGACTTTGAACTAATTCGTAGTGGTACAACGCAACTCTCTTTGCGTTTTGCTGAGAAAACTCCTTCGTCGGGCCTTCAACTAGTCATATATGCCGAATATGACGGTCTCTATCAAATTGACCATTTCAGAAACGTTTTTAATGATCAGCAAGCCTAACTGCTTGTTATTTTTCTGCAGTTTCGTAATATAGGACAAATACAAGGACACTCCGCCCTGCAGATGTGCACAACTTTTGTGGTTTTTTTTTATCGCACAGCACTGCCTTACTGGCTCCTCTTCACTTTTTTCAAATACTGCTGTAGTCTACCACTAGCCACTTGCCATCGGCATTTCCTTTCTCAGTCGCTTCATTCTGTTGATCCAAATTGGTGGACAGTCTGCCTCTAATTTTTCGATGATGGAATCGTGCTGAATCTTTTTATTAAAAGATAGATTTTGCTTTCAGGCATGTTAACTTCAAAAGTTCCTTTACTCATCTACTTATTTCTCACAAGGAATGTACGCCTCGACTCCGAATGTTCTCTAACACATTCGGATAAGGAGGAAATCAATCAAATTCTTCGACGAAAGCGCATATTCACCTCCCATCTTTCCAATAGCTCGAACTTCGAACTTTCGTCACCAAGAGTTTCGGAAACAACAACTTCGCACAGCAATGTCACCGTACGGTTACACGTGAATGGCAGAACTGGTTCACTCGGGCGTATCCCAGTCCGCGTTCCTCTTAACGTAAGTATGCATTCTCCTTTCCTGAATTAAATATATATATATATATATATAATGGTTAAGGATTACTATCGAGCTCAACATGGCATTGAACTTGAAGCGCCACAGTGGAATGTAATCGTCGCAAATGGTCACCAATTTTTCCCTTTGGAGGTATTAGCAGTAGACATTTCGCCATAATTTTCCTTTTTGTATGGAAATTGCTCCACTATGTTGATGATGATCTCAGTAGCTATTTAGTGTATTATATCTGATGAAAACTATGTACAGTCACGATTGTTGAAAATATTCGATTTCACATGCAGATAAAACTGAATATGTCTAGAAATGTTCATGCTCTTACAAACATAGAAATAAACAATTTCTTGTGTACATGCACAACAACAAGAAAGTATTATATCGGTAGCTATCCTTGTGACGCAAATGTAGTGCTACCTTATCACCGTCCTTTTTGTATTGTTTGGAATACAGCCACTTCCAAAAGCATTGGTGAACATTGGATTGCAGTCTATGTAGGGACAACAAATACAGCAGAATATTACGACTCATTGGCTAAAAAACCTACAGAACAACTTGATGGATGGCTTTCGCAATTTCAACAAGTACGGTTTTTGCAACATCGTATGCAAAGTACAAATAGTGTAATTTGTGGCCATTATTGTTTATTCTACCTCTATTTGCGTTGCAAAGGAATTAGTATGTTAGGTATTACGAAATTATTCAGTAAACGTCATCTATTTAAGAATGACGAAATTGTCTACAGGTGGTACATGTCACACCTGCGTCATTGTATAAAAGGTGGGGTTTCATAGCCACACAGTCATTCTCAAAAAAAAGTGCACGATGCCTGCTGGTGACCGCAAATCTTCTCCAGTGTCAACATCTGTTGCCCCCATAACTTCTGATATTAGCACACCAAATAAAAATAATGTTATCGAACAATCTTCACCTCCTCAACCTAATCCTTCAATAACTGTTGAAACGGATATTAAGAGTTCAACAAGCAAATCCAATGTTTTTAATTGTGGTGATTGTGGAAATAGCTATGCCACTGGTTTTAACCTCCGCCGACACGTAAAACGAACCCATGGTGAAGAAACTCATCAATCTCGTCAAATGCGTTACATTAGACCTATTGGAACCATTCAACTTCTTGTTGATGAAACTGAAGAAGTTTACGTACAGTTCCGCCCCTTTGAAGAGTGATTGCTGTTCATTTAGTATACTACCATTTCTTTAGAATAGTTGCAATGCCTCGTCCAAACTCTTCACAATCATCCTCGTCTTTATCTTCGTCGTCAGCCTCTTCCCCTTGTCTGAGAAGGAAGAGTTTAGTGCCAATACTACTTCAACTTCACGTGTAAGTTACTATTTTTACTACCCTTTAAAAAAAATATTGCTATATATAAATCCAACTAATATAGAGAAAACGACAACACCCACCTCTGCTCGAAACAACAAAAGAGGGACCGTCCGCTAAGGTTCTACAGAGATATAGCAATGTTGTGCTTCTCCTAAACGTTTACGAAGATACTTGCAGAAAAGCTTCAAAGAACTCGTCAATTCATATCGGCCACCAACAAGTATCAACAATGGCGCACACTTGTTGAAAAGTCATAGACTTATCATTCTTGCTGTTTGCAATGCATGTGCTCGACTGAACGATTCGTCAGGAATGAACATGACAAATATTATTCTGTGCAAATCGTGCATTATTGCAAATCAAACAATGCAGTCTGCGATATTTCATAATGTTACACTAAAAAATAAAAGAGAAAAATTGTTTTCATAGATTAAAATTTTGCGGTTTGTTATCAGCATGTTTCTGTTGGAATAAAACGTGAACTGTTTGACGAGTATAACTATACATTGGTTTTCCATTGACACATCTTTGTGTAAAGTAGTATATTTCACCTCTCAGAATGAAGGGCATAGAAAGATATATTGAGAGGGAGCCTTTAGCGTATCAATACGTTGTTGATCCAAGTAGCAAGCGAGAGAGTGAGAGAGATAGTGAGAGAGACAGAGAGAGTGAGAGAGAGCGAGAGTGAGAGAGAGAGAGAGTGAGCGAGATAGAGTCTTGAACATATGCACGTGTTCTAATTTCGCTAGGAGATAGATATAGAGAACACCATAGAGAGATGTAGAGACAGAGACGGAGAAAGACGTATACAGAGAGAGAGAGAGAGCGAGAGAGTTAGAGAATTAAGTTTCAAACGTATGTACACCTCCCCTGTTGCTCTCATGCCTCTTAGTGTATTGGTAGTGTGTCTGACTTGGAAAGATCTGTGACAGATATGGCGATGGTTCGATTACTTGCCTGTCCTGTAGATCAGACTCATCATGTTGTTGTATTTTTGATGATTAAAACATCCATAATCTCCTACATACATATGTATGCATGTATGTATGTATGTATGTAGGAGATTATGGATGTTTTAATCTTCAAAAATACAACAACATATTGAAATTCTCAACACTTAAAAATATGTTATATATATATATATGTATATATTTCTTTATAACATATAAATATATATATATATATATTACATTTGCATATTATATATTCATACATACATATGCATGTATAAACAACAGACTTCCTTGACAATTAGAATATTGTATCAGTACTTCATAATGGTGGATGCATGGAAACCATAGAGAGTAGACACAAGGAAAAATACCATTTGTTTTCCTAATTCGTAATACCACTGTGGTGCATATCGTCGACAATGATTGATATTCGCAAAAATTAGTTAGTTAACACAGGAATTTCATGATTCATTTTACCTCAATAGTTTAAACTATTACTTCCTTGGCGTAGTTCTATTTTGCTCGCTTGTGCTTCACTGCTCTCGTTTGTTATATGTTTTTTTTCGTAATTTCATTACTTTACAAAGTAGGAATACGAGCGTGATGACATGTTGTTGTTCGTGCAGGGAAACTCTATTCATAGGATAAACGGTTTGCAGGTATGTTTGCCTTTTTTAACCAACTTTCTTCTTGCCACTGATTGTCATTGCACTCATTGTAAGTAATGCGGCAATTGTATTTACTATTACTGCAATTCGTATTGGTAATTTTTCTTGCGTGTATGGGAATAGCAGAGTGAGCACTTTTTTGAAAATAAATGTAAAGGATTACACTTTAGCAATTGGTCTGGAAGTATTCATTCAACTCTCGGTAACGAAGAATATGGAAAATAGCTTGCATGTCATAATGTGCGGCGATAACTCAGATTCACCAGAAAATTGAAATGTATGTATATAAAATAAAGGAAACCATCTACAGGAGAAATAAGATTAGCTGTTTTTATAACAAATGCAATAATTTTTGGCGTTTTGTAACATTTTTAGTCTTCAAAAATGCTTCGAGAGTCTTTTGTTTTCGTTCTTCGTTCTATCGTAGAAGTTCGACGTAGTCTGCTTGTCTGGTTTCGTGGGCACTTCACAACGATAGTGGATCGGAAACGGAGAATACTTATGAGGAGCGCGTCGCCGCTGCTACCGACATTGAAGCCTGAAATGTGATATCAAAGGGGATTTCAGTTTAGAAAATTAGAGTTAATCATGATCACGTAGGTTCTGCAATGCAATTTAAACGATTTTTTTTAGAAAAGAAATGCATTTTGGACACTAAGCACAGCGATCGATTGAGGACAATGCAGACACTGAATTAGACCGCTGATCTCACTTTGTAACATTCATACTTATAATTACACTTTTATTAAGTCACGTTTTTAGATGCCCCCGGTGTTGTGTTATTGGCGTAGTTCGTGACTACCGTCGTTAAGGAGGGGTCGAGTGGGACGACGGCAGACTCTTTCTCGCTTTTGCAGAACTTGAAGATCGGTAGCATAAGTACCTGAAACAAATCGATAGATGATACACATGCGTTTCACATCTGTAGCTTTGTTTAAGTAGATAGATACATACATACATTGCTGGTCAGAAGTATATTAACTCTTGGTTTGTCATGCATATTTTCCTTCAATGTCGATGAAAGTCAATGAAATTTTCAGGGTTGCTTATTCATCTTTCATCCCTTCACTCCTATATTTTCACCTTTTCACGCTCCTTGGTACGCAGGCTTCCAAATTAATACCCGATGGGCGCCAGACAGGAGGCCAGACACAAATTGAGCTAATACAAGCTACATTTATAAAAACCGACACACTCTTCCCTCCTCCAAATATTCTATTTCAACATTTCACTCTCTTTAATATGCAAACATGCAAATTGGCAAAGGTTGGCTGGACGCCAACCACAAATATTACTCCACAAACGCCTCTTTTTCAAACTCTGCCGCCCACTTCACTCCCCCGAATCTGATATTTCAAACTTTCTCGGCATCTCGAAATTCAGGCCGCCGAATGCCCAACAACAGGCGCCATAAAAACATTCCACCGCAAATTGACAGTTTTTGTCATATTTACACAATCCAAACAAATAGGAATAATTATTCCCTTTTCTCGCTTTTCTCTTTGCCGATAATTGATAATCATTGAAATTAGAGAAAAAACCAAAACGGCCAAATCAGCTAAACTTCGTACAAATCTACAAATGGAAATAATAATACCGACCAGATCTCTCAATAGTCACCAACCATATTTCTTAAACTCATATAAAGGCTATGAAGTCTTCGCCTCTTTCATTATTTCAAGCCAACACATCAAACACAAACATCTGCAGCTGTCAACGGATGAATAACATCCGTCATCAACCGACTAAACGGTCACAATCTTCCAACTGAATGCTCGAAAAACATATTATATCGAGTTATCCATCATCACCTTCATATTTACACTCACAATAATATGCAAATGTCACCGGATATTGGACATCCGCAATAGAAAAATTGCATTAACTGTAATGAAATGCGTGTTGGTGCTACACAATGTTGATGCTTGACCAAAAACAAATGTATTAAAAATGAATTGTTAACAAGAATGCACTTGTTCCCAAGGTAAAAGCAAGAAATGAAGAGGGAGAGAGAGCCGACCTCTCGCAAACGAAGTGAATGAGCATGAAACTGTCACAAATCTGCACATCTTGGCAATAATAGTCGATGACATGAACGTCAAAGCAAATCTCGAAATTTGAATTTCAAATTCACAACCGCGATGAAACATGAAACATGTACAAAACAATCATTTAGAACAAGTATTTGTAAGTTCAACTAGTTAACTAAGTTAAGCTATTTTCTGGAGTACTACTATTTTAGGGAGCTTAAGAGTTTTGGAGTTTTTAGAGTTCAGGGTCTCAGCTAAGCATAGCTAGTTAAAGAAAAGTTAAGGAGTTTTTAGAGTTCAGGGTCTCAGGAGTTTAGGGTCTCAGTTAAGCTTAGGGAGTTAAAGAAAAGTTAGGGGGTTTTTAGAGTTCAGGGGCTCAGCTAAGCTTAGGGAGTTAAAGAAGAGTTAAGGAGTTTTAGCTTTAGTGCAAGTAGAGAAAAGAAAACATCAAAGGTTTGAAGAAGAGTTCCGAACACGACAAAGAGCTTACGAATACAGCTCATCAAAAAGTTAAATAGTTTAAGTAATCCTATGCACTAATAAGGTCTTCTAATTTTTCAGGTAATTCTAAGAAGTACATCATCTAGAACAAGTATTTGTAAGTTCAACTAGTTAACTAAGTTAAGCTATTTTCTGGGGTACTACTATTTTAGGGAGCTTAAGAGTTTTGGAGTTTTTAGAGTTCAGGGTCTCAGCTAAGCATAGCTAGTTAAAGAAAAGTTAAGGAGTTTTTAGAGTTCAGGGTCTCAGGAGTTTAGGGTCTCAGTTAAGCTTAGGGAGTTAAAGAAAAGTTAGGGGGTTTTTAGAGTTCAGGGGCTCAGCTAAGCTTAGGGAGTTAAAGAAGAGTTAAGGAGTTTTAGCTTTAGTGCAAGTAGAGAAAAGAAAACATCAAAGGTTTGAAGAAGAGTTCCGAACACGACAAAGAGCTTACGAATACAGCTCATCAAAAAGTTAAATAGTTTAAGTAATCCTATGCACTAATAAGGTCTTCTAATTTTTCAGGTAATTCTAAGAAGTACATCATCTTTTTACAATTGATAAAAAAAACCATTAAAAAAGGCTATTCCCGGCTGCACTGCACGTAGAGCTAAGAAGGCCATCTCAGCTCGACGAAACGCCGAGCCAAGAAGGCTCTCTCAGCTCCACTGCACGTCAAGCCGAGACGGCCAAATGATGAACATCCGGTACAAGTTTCCTCTCAATACGCGGTTTAATTATATCACCCACTCCACAAACTCATCGCAAACATATTATAAAAAAACATACGGTAACCATGTACGATCGAAAATACATAATTTTAACTGCTAGGCCGGTGAAAGAAATCCAAATCGACCAAATAAAATCACAAAACCGTTCAATCGCGACTACACCATCGACATATATAGCAAAAGCATATACAAACGGCTGTTACCAAATTCAACCACATGCTGATTCAATTTTTTACGCTCGTTTATATACTGGCACAAATTTAAACAAAACACGCCGTTTTTATAACTATGCCGTACCGTTAGCTCTTCCAAACATGTTTTGGCTACTTTAAATTTTTTTTTATTATGCATGCGTTAACATTTGAAGCGATGACACGGGCGCCAGAACAAAATTCTGCCACAAATTGACCATATTTCTATATTCAACCTACAAGTAAACAATATTTCACTCTTTATCTCGCTTTCACCCCGATTTTATCATCGAAATTCAAATGCACAACCATCGAAATTCAAATGCACAACCGCGATGAAACTTATAATTTCTTTTAATGAAGCATTTATACCTTAAGCCAAAGGAAAGATAGAAGTTACAAACTTGGTTGACCTTGTATCTTCAAAAGTATTGATCGTGAGAACTTGGGAACACGATTTTCGGAATCTACGAGAAAAATTAGTCCAGGAATGTGTTCTTAGGAATTTTCTAACTTTTTGTCATTTTCCTTGGTCTTTGTTGTATATGATTTAATTTCCTTGCGTTATGTGTGATTTCACTTCGTTGATCTATACTTATGATGTGATTTCATTTCGTTGCTCGTCCTTATGTGCGATTTCACTTGTTTCGTTCGGCCTTATTCATGATTTCATATCGGTGGTGTGGCCTTATGCGCGACTCGCTTGTGACATGAACCCCAGACTGTCTCCGCCCGATGTTGCCTAACTTGCCAGATCGGACGACTTTGTTACTGAGGCCTTGTGTGAGATTTTGTTTGTCGGGCGTGGATAGTGAAAAAGTCAAAGTCGGAAATCAGATATCAAAACATGTTTCCCGCGGTTTTCGAGGTTGCTGAAGCGATTGACGCAAAAATTTTCAACCAAAAATGTCTCCTTAATGCTCAGGCATGACCCTCATGCCATTAGCACCATGTCAAAGACTAGCAGGTTTTTGACACGGATCTTTGAGGTCGAAATACACTTTCTCATGGTTCAATCATATTGAATTTTTCACCATTTGTTTACACGCCTAAAATAATGATATATTCGAAATTTCATCCGGATATGAATGTAATAAATCGATTAGGCGTCAAAAAACCAAAAACATTTTCTACTATGTCAAAAGCCCAGAAGCAGAGAGAGCTCTTCTTCCGCAACAAACTTCCAAGGAGTTTGCATGCCACACTGTTTCACAGCGGAATGACGTTCAAGTTCGTTCAATGTAATCACCCTTTGTGATAATCTTTCTTAGTAATTCATCTATATTTGTGATTATTCATTCTTAAAATCATCTAATCTGCTAAAGAAAGAAGTATATTTTCGTTCAGGGTCTAAGAGGCGTAGCAATTGCAGCGGTCCTCCTCTTCCACTTCTATCCCGAGTTCTTTCCGAATGGCTTCCTTGGAGTGGATATGTTAGACATTCTGTTCAACGTCCCCGTCAAAGGTGTAATTCAGTTTCTTTGTGATCTCCGGCTTCCTAATCGTCCGCATCATCGGCCGGGCCCTGGAAAAAGCCGGTTGATTCCTAACGGCGGCCGTGGTGGCCGACTTCTACTTCCGACGCCTCCGACGAATTCTTCCGCTTCATCTTCTTTACTGCGCAGTGGCAATCGCCATCTTCAGTTGGCAAATCGATCCAGTTCTTCTGGAGGGCGCCAAGATCGGGTTATTTCCTTTATTCATGGTATAAACTTCATTAAGGGAACATCCGTTCTCATAATTCATCATTAAAGAAATAGATCCTTAGAAGTCTGCTCTGGAAGCCCTCGCATTTGTCTCTAATATATTGGCCCTGGTTCACATATACGACTATTTTGAGGTGGTTACCTTTATAATAGCTTCCTTGGGGGTAAGGATCACGTTGTTTCCCTACCTTACGGGATGTTAACAAAGAAGACCTCTTCACTCATGTCTGGTCGCTCTCAGTCGAAATCCAGTTTTATCTCCTCGTTCCGCATATTTTCGGATTGAAGAAGAGATTCGGCAGATTTATAAATCCTCGCGTCTTTTTCATCTCTGGCTTGGATTAAAAACGTAGAAACGTAATAAGGTCTTCTAATTTTTCAGGTAATTCTAAGAAGTACATCATCTTTTTACAATTGATAAAAAAAACCATTAAAAAAGGCTATTCCCGGCTGCACTGCACGTAGAGCTAAGAAGGCCATCTCAGCTCGACGAAACGCCGAGCCAAGAAGGCTCTCTCAGCTCCACTGCACGTCAAGCCGAGACGGCCAAATGATGAACATCCGGTACAAGTTTCCTCTCAATACGCGGTTTAATTATATCACCCACTCCACAAACTCATCGCAAACATATTATAAAAAAACATACGGTAACCATGTACGATCGAAAATACATAATTTTAACTGCTAGGCCGGTGAAAGAAATCCAAATCGACCAAATAAAATCACAAAACCGTTCAATCGCGACTACACCATCGACATATATAGCAAAAGCATATACAAACGGCTGTTACCAAATTCAACCACATGCTGATTCAATTTTTTACGCTCGTTTATATACTGGCACAAATTTAAACAAAACACGCCGTTTTTATAACTATGCCGTACCGTTAGCTCTTCCAAACATGTTTTGGCTACTTTAAATTTTTTTTATTATGCATGCGTTAACATTTGAAGCGATGACACGGGCGCCAGAACAAAATTCTGCCACAAATTGACCATATTTCTATATTCAACCTACAAGTAAACAATATTTCACTCTTTATCTCGCTTTCACCCCGATTTTATCATCGAAATTCAAATGCACAACCATCGAAATTCAAATGCACAACCGCGATGAAACTTATAATTTCTTTTAATGAAGCATTTATACCTTAAGCCAAAGGAAAGATAGAAGTTACAAACTTGGTTGACCTTGTATCTTCAAAAGTATTGATCGTGAGAACTTGGGAACACGATTTTCGGAATCTACGAGAAAAATTAGTCCAGGAATGTGTTCTTAGGAATTTTCTAACTTTTTGTCATTTTCCTTGGTCTTTGTTGTATATGATTTAATTTCCTTGCGTTATGTGTGATTTCACTTCGTTGATCTATACTTATGATGTGATTTCATTTCGTTGCTCGTCCTTATGTGCGATTTCACTTGTTTCGTTCGGCCTTATTCATGATTTCATATCGGTGGTGTGGCCTTATGCGCGACTCGCTTGTGACATGAACCCCAGACTGTCTTCGCCCGATGTTGCCTAACTTGCCAGATCGGACGACTTTGTTACTGAGGCCTTGTGTGAGATTTTGTTTGTCGGGCGTGGATAGTGAAAAAGTCAAAGTCGGAAATCAGATATCAAAACATGTTTCCCGCGGTTTTCGAGGTCGCTGAAGCGATTGACGCAAAAATTTTCAACCAAAAATGTCTCCTTAATGCTCAGGCATGACCCTCATGCCATTAGCACCATGTCAAAGACTAGCAGGTTTTTGACACGGATCTTTGAGGTCGAAATACACTTTCTCATGGTTCAATCATATTGAATTTTTCACCATTTGTTTACACGCCTAAAATAATGATATATTCGAAATTTTTTCGTTTTCGAACCCGAGAACTGCAAACTGTAACGCAACCGCCTTATCCACTAGACTACGCAGCCACTTGAAGAAGCCCCAGCTGGAATTGCAGACAAAATTTGCCTTACCGGGAGGTAGATTTTTATCGATTTATTTCTGGGTTCTGAGGCCAAACGTGCAAAAATTTTTCACGTTTCCATATATTTTAGAACTTCAGCTTTCAGGGAAACTACATTTCGTTGCAAATTGATTATTTGACAGTTAATCACTATTTTCACTTGTATTTTTTAATCGGTAATTTCTAGCGCAATAAGTCTCTGATCCTTTCATTGGAGACACTATATTCGGAGTACTTTAAGGAGCTGAAAATGAAGAAGCTGCACAAGCTGATATCTAGGATGACGCGCAAGGAGCGCGGCTCGAAGGTCAGAAGAATCGGCCTTTAAAATTTCAACTCTTATGGTCCTTTATATATGTAGCTACGTTTGAAGAAAGATGTTAAATAATAATAAAATTATAATTTTTCAAATACTTTAAGAAATACTTAACAGCTTCCATGTTTAGTTCCCCTTCAACAAGTCAGACGTGATGAAGCTCATCGAGGGAATCGTGCCATTCTTCCGGAAGGAGAACACACTCGTGGAGATAAATTCTCCTGTCGTAGTCGTGGGCGACATTCACGGACAAGTATTCAGTTTTCATTTTCAAAAATTAGAAATGTGAAATTTAAACAAATTTCGTAGCGGAGCTGTTAGCTTAGTTGTTTTAATGCTCGCCAGTTTCAGTGGCAATTTTCTGTTGTTATAAGAAGAAGAAGGTTTTGGGTTTTCAAGCT